>BOPP01000022.1:4404975-4419214 GCA_017312745.1 Gryllus bimaculatus
CGCCGCCCCCTGCGCCGTTCCCCCTCCCGCCCCCGGCCCAACCCATCGCGCAGTGGGTTTGCTCGCGAAGCAGGAGAAGAGCGCGTCCCTTGTGGAGTTTCCGCGGAAACGGATATTTACGTTCGCAGTCTTTCCTGCTTCAGAAGAACGGACTATTCGCGGGCTCCGTATGTACATGTATGTATGTTTGTATGCTACCGCAGTTCGCTTGTGGATGCGGCGGTTCCTACGCTCTCTCGTCGCACAGACCACAGTCGTCCAGAGAACAACTTTACCTTCAGATTCATATATTGCCCGTACCCTCATATGAATATGAACTTCTTTCAAATAGGTAAAAAAGTCTCCTTTTTTTAAAAAAAAATCTCCTTTACAAAATAATTTTCTTTTTCGCATGGCATAAATTAATATAAATGTTTACATTTCACACAGTAAAGGAGTCTATATTTTTACATTTCACGGTTTGCACAAAACACACATCAACATAATACATATGCAATCATTTCATCGCGAGCTCATATACAAGTTATTATCATACAGGACGCCGCGTGTTGAATCGTTAAGAGCTGTACGAGCTCTTCACAAAACGAGACAAAACGACGTCCAAAGTGTTTCCATCGCCAATAGCAAAAACCGCGGTAATATTTAATGGCGCGATGCGTCAAAATCAAACGCGCGCGAAACTCGTTAGCGCGAATCGTAAATTTTTCACCCCGTAAAAGACCCCACCCGCCCACTGTTCCCGCGGCAGCGGCGGCGGTGGCGGTGGCGGTAGCGGCGCCTCCGGAAAAAAGGCAACGCGCGCGGGATCGAGCGGACGTGTGCGCCGCGCTAATAACCTTTGAGTTACGGCCTCGATTAACGAGAACATTCGCCGAAATTTGCCTCTATTTATGAGAATAGTGGCGGCGCTCGCTCGTCGCCTCGCGCCGCGCAACACTTGCATGCCCGCGGCGGGCGCACGCATCAGCTGTCGCGTGGAACAATCGCATGCGACGCGTGCGCGGCGCCACATACCAGATGTTTTGCGGTGTCTTCGTTTGTCGCCTCCGGAGTTGTATTGCCAATGCCTCTTCCGATGCTAGTTTCGTTAAAATTTGCCGTTGCCGTTGGCGTAGCGCAGGGTCTGCTAGGTGCAATTATTGCTATTATGGTGCATCACTCTCTGCCGAGGCATCGACCTCAAAAGTGCTTCATTTTATTCTCTCCTTCGTTTCTCGTTTTCTTCTCTTTCTTTACTCTTCTTCATGTCATCTTTCTTTAATTTTATCGTATTCTCATTATTTAGTTTAATTTGTTGCAATTTTTTATTCAATATTTCTCTCTAAATTTTTATTTAAAATATATTACGTTTTTCTTTTTCTTCTTTTTACCTCCATCTCTGCCATTATATCATTCCTTCCTTTTCCCTGGCCCCCCTATTAAATAGCCGCCAGTGCACTTCTTTTTTAGGCGCCGCGTAGTTTTTCCTTCCTGCCGCCTCCAGAGCGCTTGCCACACAGTAGCTGCGAAGCGCTTAAAAAAGGATCGTATCGCAGATCCGAGTAACGAACGATATGCCCCGTATCTCCGAAAGGGCCTTTTAAAAAATACTCCTTTCTCACGTGTGTGTCGCGCGAGCGCGTGGCCTCCAGCTGCGAAGACACGGCCGCAAGAGCGGCCTCGCGTTTTATATCAATTTATTATACATCGCGCGCGCTATAAAACAGGCCGCCCCGCCCCCGCCTTAGTCCCAGCCACCGCCGCCGCCGCTAGCGCTGTATGTCGTCGTGACGACGTGTTGCGTAAGAGGAGCGGGCACGCGCGGGCCGCGCCGGTGTCGCTGTCGACGAGGGTGGCTGTCGGCCGCCAGAGGTAGAGGCGGTGGTCGCCTTTAAAAAGGGCGTGATGGTGACTGTGCGGTGGAAGTTCTGGGGTTTGGTTCTGAGATTTGATGCGGATAATGAGACATGAAAATATGAAGATGATTGAGTGGATGTGTAAATTAGAAAACACGATAGATATCGCGAGATAGGATATGGTAAAATAGATAATAGTGCGTGGAAGGGTGGGAAGAAAAAAGCAAGAGTGTTTCAGAAAGCATAGAGTCGATGTAAGGGATATTGGAAGGGAGAAAATACAGAAAATTAGTTCCCAGTGAGGAGAAATACCGTGAAGCCCTTGCTAGAATAGGATCGTCAATGACCTGAAAGAGTTCCTTCAAGCACCCTTGTGCATATCCAATTAACGAAGTGTAATCGTTCATCGTGGAAATCATTACCAAGGTGAACGTGTATTTGGTGTAGGTTAATGTTAATATTATTATCTGAAATAATTTACTGAACTCGATAATTTTAAAAATGCTCTACACAGTACATGCAGTAGTTTTTTCAAAGCCAACTTCAGCCTCTTCCAACTACCTTTCTGTCATTTTCGATTCACAGACTCCGACTGCATCGACAAAGTTCATTTCGGGCATGTGATCCAGGCCGCGTCTAGGACAAAGCAGAAAGTTTGAGCAAGGTCTGCAGGGAGACATGGACAACGCAAACTTATCCGCGACGGTGAGACGACGACGCGGCGAACGAACGACGAGGAGGTGGGTCGAGGAGGTCCGGTCGGTGGCGGGGAGCTGCTGTTGAACGCCACGGGCACGCTCGCTTTGCGCAAACACAAGGTGGCTCTGGCGGGGGCGGGGGGGGGGGGGGGCGGGGGCGGGGCGGGCGGCGCAGCCTTGGAGAGAGCGCGTCCGCGACGCCACCCGGAAGAACGCAGAGGGCTTGGCTGAGGAATGCGGAGCGCTCGTCCAGCCCGCGAACCCCCCGCCCCCGCCACGGCTCCACCTGCGCCGGCCCTGGCAAAGCGATACGTGCTCTGTATTTACGCTTCACCTCCGCATAGTAGACAGCGCATCTCAGTTAACGCAAATCACTCCTTTGAACTGGTTTGTTCCTGGTGGAGCACTTCGTTGCTCAATGACTGTTTGCTTTGACTTTCCTCCTCACTGTCGATTTACTTTCCTCGAAATGCCTTTGAGATCCCTTAAATCGCGTAATGCAATGTTTAAGGGACAATAATACATTTAGTCGAAGATAAGAATTTTGTATTTAATCGTTATTGCGTATTTTTTCTCAAAACGCCTGAATCAAAAGCAACATTGCGTTTTAAATACACACCTGCACAAGTGTAGATGTTATGTAAGTACTTGTTTGTGCTCAATGATTCATTCTGTGGTTATATACTCTTGTCACACTGCGTCAACTGCCTTCTCGAACGTCATTCCCATTCTTCTCACCTACTCTTCAATTGCACAACGCTTGTCCTTGCGTTCACCTGAATGACATCCACTGCCTCAACTTCTGCGCATCAGAATCCGTTCACTAATGTGTTTCTTCTAAAAAAGATTTAGCTAGTGTAAGTAGTTCATTTTCTCTTGTGTTTGGTGAAAAATTGTGTCGAAATATTTGAAATAATACGTTTAAAGTAATAATCTGCTTCATTTACGATTCCATTAATTAGACAATAATTTCAATAAGCGTATTAGTCGGGGATGTTTTTTCCAATTACAAAATTACGAAAACATTTTGCTTTACAGTTTTTGCTAAATTTAAAGTATTAGAAAAATATAATTCGAATTTGTGTGCGTTTTAATGTTTTCGTATTTGATTTCACTGTGTATACTACAAAACATCATTCCGCCAACTTCACCCATGGAATCTTCAACAAAACGTAAAAATTGTACCAAATGCCATTCACTTGTTCCCGAGAAGCAACATCCATACGCGTTCCACAACATCAGCTCCAATGTTGCAGATCAGCTCCAACAGCTGGCGCGAAGAATTAAAAGCGCAAACGCGTTTGTGTTTCGGAGGCAGCGATGTGAGGTCATTCTACCGCACACACACACAAATATTGAGACACATCGATACACAGTGTCAGTAAGTGAAATCAGAACAGTCAAATGAAAAGTTAACGCTCCCCTGGCTTGGCAACGCGCGCATCGGGGCGGCGAGGCCGTGTAGGCCGGGCGCCGACAACCCCCCGCGCGTGTCCCCGACGTGTCCCACCCGTCCCGTGCCCCCCCCCGGCGCTGTCCCCGTCCCTTGCCGCTGCGCCACCGCCGCGCCGTGTTTGTGAAAGCCCAGTGCGCGCGCACGCCCCCCAATATCGTTACACGGCCCGATACAGAGCGCGTATTGGTTTTGGGGATTGATATTTAACGGGCACGCGTGAGTTGCTGGGAGTTACGTGACCGCACCGCACTGCGTACGCGGATGTGCCATAAAAGAGTCGAAGACGGTTCCGTGCTGTTTCCGTGGTGTTTCCGCACCATTTTGTATTCATGTCCTTTTGAAACGCTAAAAACAAAACTTAAATAATTACAATTGTACAAAGTTTGCAAACTTAATCTAGGAATTTAGGTGAAATCATGGGCGCAGCTTAACTGATATGTTTAAATGCATTGATTTATGTACTTACTCTTAACAAATTGCAATGCTTCATCATGTTTTCTACTCTCTGAAGGCGGGAAACAGTTTGAAAATCTGTGTCTCTGACCTGTAAATTTGTAGACCTTATTTACGAGTCGTACAGTGAAATTCACGGCTGGAACTCAGTAGACTTGCTGAAGTGTTTCGGTTCAATTTGACTCGCATATAGAACAGCTGAATTCTATAACGGGAGTAACATGTGAATTCCAGGTGTTTCACCATTATTTCAAGGACTTGAAACTTTCCTGGGTATGAAGAATCATTATTTTCCTCTATCTATATCTTTCTTTCTTTCTTTTCGTTTATTGTAGGATATTTTGGTACGTCTTTAAGAGTGCTTGTTAATTAATAACTATTAATAGCAAGCATAAGTGTGATGTTCTACACTGTTAAAAAACTGGGTGACAGGATGTATAAGTAATTATGTTTACACATGTAATCGAACATTTTGGCAAAATAACTTAAAATTTACTGGAAGCATTAAATGGTTTACTCGTTACTGTTTACTCGTTTAAATGGTTCACGTAGTTACGCAACACTTGTCAACATATTTTTAAAAAACCTTACATTTACAATGAGTATTATTTTACACTTATCTGTTGACTTTCTTTTAAACCCTTGTTGGTTTCTGAAAATTCGGAGATAAAAATTTGAAATGTTTCACAATGTGGAAGTGGTCCAAAGGCGTACTTCGTAACTTCAGGACATCCGCCGACTCCCATTATCTTCGGTACTTTAACGCTGACTCCCATTAACGCACTGATAAGTAGTTTGTACGTGGCAAGTTGGAGAACATAATGTTTGCAAGGCTGTTGCGAAACGTGGCGTCCTACGAACTGGTTGGGAGCTGTAGCGCCGGTTGACTGCAACGGTTGTCGTAGGCGGAGACGGCAGCAGGGAGTGCAGAGTTGAAGCGGCGGGTGGTACTTCTAAGAACCGGCTGGAGTACGTGCTGCTGCGGGTGGGGGTGGAGGCGGAGGCGGTGGTGGCTGCGGAAATGTCGCAGAGTACGGCGGCGGTGGCAGCATGTGGCGACGGCTGGCCCCGCGTGGAAGGGCAGGAGGGGCGGGTGCACGACGAAGGCGTTGGGGGGCGGCAGGGTGGGATGGTGGGAGCCACGGAGGTGCAGCGCATTGCAAAGCGGCGCGCGATGAACGGCTGCGCGGCTGCGATTTGCGATGCAAATGGCGGGTCCGGAACGCACGCAGATTGAGTGAGGATTCTGCGGCGGCTGCGGATGCCACGCGCGACTTCGCGCCGCCGCCGCCGCTGCGCAACTTTCCGCCGCGGAATGTCGCGCAGCCTCTGATTTCCGCGTCGGCGTCGCTTCCGACCTCGATGCCAGTCTTTGGCGCTGGATGCCTCGGTGCACTTTTCGTCGTGTTTCTGTGTGGCAGTACCTTCTTTTAACACGGTGACTTCTCCGCTTCGTTATTTTTGTTCATGTTTTCAGTTTTCCCTTCCAGATTTTTAACTTTTATTTCTGGTTTTGGAAATCCTTTTTGCATAACGCCTATTTATATTATTTATTTATTAATTTCGAATTCAGTCTGAGCATTTAGTGACAAAATTGTTAATCCACTCTGATGCTGAGACGCCAATACGGGAAGCTAATTGCATGCTCCCCAGCGTTTGACGTTTATGGTGGGTACTGATACAGCGTGCACTGTTGCAGTCTCCGCTCCTGCTTACCGGCACAAACTCGATTTCTGCTGTGGCAATTAATACGACTTAACTGATTTTGCACAAATGGAAAAAATTGTATTCGTTTCATAAGCGTTCATTATCCTGTAGCAATCGGGACTACACAGCAATTGTTAATTTTTTGTGCTTCAAAAACTTCCATCGGGTTTGAACCCGTGGAACTACTGAACCACTGAATATACTTACTCACGCAATATCTGTATATGGATAGACGAATATTTTATTTTTAATAAGCATTTTAATTATTCTCATCATCCTATTCTATTATCACTTTTTTCTCTCGTCTGAAATTAATTTACGTTTTGATTTTCCTCTCTTCTTCACTTGCCAACATTCTCTTCTACCTTCACATATTCATCAGAGCCCAAATTAATGCGTGAAGTCATGTAGGGTAATTTTTCTACATCAATTTAATAATTTCCACGCGTTCCTTTTCTTCACGTTGTAACATTAGATCTGCTTTAAAGTAGTTGCATCTTGACACAGCAGCACATCCATTCTCGTCGCTTCCGCTCGCTCGTCTCCCGCATCTCAATCCGGGCTCGCTCATCCCTCTCGACTAGCTGCCGCCGCCACAATGCGGTTAATTCGCTTCGCGGTCTCCTTTTGTCTCGGAAGAAGCCGCGTCAGCGTCAGCGCCAATGCTACCGCCAGCGCCGGCGGCGTCGCCGGCGCCCGCGCCTCTCCGCATGGCTGCCCGAACCGGCTTCTCCCCCGTCGTCGTCGTCATCGCCGGCGGGCGGGGCGCCCTTCGATTCCGCGTAACGGGCGGCGCGCGGCGGCGTCCGGCCACGTGACGTCGTTGCAGACGCCGCCGCCTCCGCCGCCGCCGGGTGCTGTCGCGCGCGCGCGCGAGCGAGCGAGCGAGCGCGTTGCGCGTGGCGCGTGCCCTACATATAAGGCGCTCATCGCCGACGCCGTCGATGCCGCGCGAATGCGGACGAGCAAGGCGGCGGTCGAGACGGCGGCGGTCGAGACGGCGGCGGTCGCGGTTGTGTTCCAGGAGATGGTGGTGACTGGGTGGTGACGGTAGTTGTGATCGAGATACCGGTGGCGATGGTTTCATTGTTTGATTAATGACTCAAGGCACGTCAACGGATAAAATCGTTAGTCCCGTAAGTGTAGTTCATGTTGTGTATCGCTGTAGGCGGTGGTGATCTTTCCCTTCTGGACGGCGACACCCGGCGCCGAACAACCAGTCGACTTGCGGGAGTTTTCCTCGACCAGGTATCTCCCAACAGCGGGGCCCGAAGTGGTGGTGGTGGTGGTGGTGGCGGCAATAGAATGTGTGACGCCTGCCTGACGTGGCTGTCGCATGTGGTGCAATGTGGGCTCTGTCAAGCATGATCTAAGCGTCTTCGTAGAAACATGCGAAATGTGATGCATGAGTCGTTCAACCGCGTGTTTCGAAGTGAATGGGCGAAAATATATAGTATATTGTAACTTCAATTGTTTCGGCAAGTCAAAAACGTATCTACGTAAAGGTTTGCGAATATCGGCGAATCACTAAGGATGTAGACCAAACATATTATATTTGGAACACTTTCAGTCATGTTTGCATTATCAGAACCTTTAAAATTGTATATCAGAAACTATATTGAAAGATAGTAATTAATGGCAATGAAATATATCTGAATTATACGACATACACATGTCTCTGAATTTTAGCAGAATAATTACATAACTGACAATAATGAATCTTCCTATCTTCTATGAATTGTAAACCTAACGCATTATTCATAATGTCTTTGGAGATGAAAAGTTGACATTTAATTACATAACTATTATAAGTATTTATATTCAATACCTGAAATTTTATTAAGAACGCAAGAATTAAATATCAGATAGACGTCAAGAGTTTCAATTGTCAACGTAAAGTAATATTATATTTGTTTTTTATTACTTGCAAAATTCACAATTTTTATATTATAAGTATAAAGCAGACTCTTGGTTTTAAAATAGCTTGAAACTGAGAGGTGCCTACTTCTCCCTTCTTTAACCCATGCAGAATTTGCGTATAAAATTAATTACATTATTTTAATATCGCATTCCTCCCACATATGCGCATTCTTTTCGAAAAGCAATAAAGCTGTAATGCTACTCCCAGATTTAAATTATACTGAAAGTGATAGGGACAGTCACTATTGAATAATCAGTTGAAATAGCAGTATTGGATCCTACACATTAATTAACATGGACTGTGCTTCCTTTTGGAGGTACAAATACTAATGAATAATCATCCCATTTACCCCGTAAAACTTCTTTCAGTTAGAGCTAGCTTATTTGATAT
The DNA here is from genome assembly GCA_017312745.1 of Gryllus bimaculatus. Taxonomy (NCBI): domain Eukaryota; kingdom Metazoa; phylum Arthropoda; class Insecta; order Orthoptera; family Gryllidae; genus Gryllus; species Gryllus bimaculatus. The sequence continues at coordinate 4,413,436 of BOPP01000022.1, forward strand.
GTTCCAATAACTTATATTTAGTAACCAAAATAAATTCCGAAGGCTGTAAATGAGTGGTTATTTGATGCATAAATTAAAGCGAAACACATTTAGATATCTTACTTCATTGAAGTTTTGCAAAACCAAAACAATGTTTGCGAAAGATTTTCGATATTAAGGTAGTAATTAATGTATATAAGTCCCGATATTCGTCGGAAATCGATTAACTTCGTGCATTACTTAGTCTTTTCTTCGTTAAATATTTACTCTAGACAGCTTTGGGCATATATTTCGATCCACCGATATATTAATCATCGGTTCTGGCCGACAGGCTGTTGTTAGGAGACTGTAATTAAAGTGTTCTTGGAAGAAGCAGGGAGGTATTCTTATACGGCTTTAAAGGCCACTGTCAAAATTACACGACCAACAAAATCTTCTATTGATTGCGCAGTAGCCGACACTTTGTTTGAAAAGAGAATGGTGTACATTCTGAGCTCATAATATTCCCTTAACCCATATTTTTCTCGATTAATAGCCTCTATTATGTGAAGTTCCTTTTGTTGGATACTATTTGCTGAGTAAGAATGCTTCGGCAGCAATACAAATATTACGATATGAGAATGCGGCTTGCTATAACATGTATAAAACGCATCAATAGCTCTAAGACATTCGAGTTTGTAAATGGGAATCCCTGACATACAATAAAAGAAACCGAAATAATTTTGGTTTAAGACAGAACAATATTATTGTATTGTGATTCTATCCCGGTTACATACCGTGAACGCAATACAGGACTAATCATTTTTACCCCAGGGAGTTGCAACTCATACGAAATAAGATTTGATTCTAAACAAGTCTCCAGTAGCGGCGAGTTGTGTTGTACGTCTCCACACGCGCTCAATGTGACACCGCCTTGCTTTTCGCCCCATCACGCAACTACTCGTCAGCCCACTAACCATCTACCGGCCGCACTCGCCCATCAACTGTATAATTCTCTTCCAAACTGACACACCTCCCATTCACTTTCCTTATCGTTTGAGTTTCCACCCACTTATTTGCTCAACATTAATGTCTGTATCCCTCCCCGCTCCTTTGGCACTTCCGCCTACGGGAAATCCGACACTCGCCCACGGCTTTGGAACTCTTCGACGCCTGGCTGCTCGCCCACTGGGACACCTCTGTCACCACCACCGCTGCTACAGCCACCACCACCACCATCACCACCACCGCCGCCGCCATCGCCATTATCTCCATCGCTCCTGCAGCCACCATCACCATTACCACCGCCCCCGCTTTTGCAGGCACCACCACAGTCACCCCGCCACCCATCCCCACCGTTGCCCCAGCCATCACCACCGCCAACCCGCTCCCACCGACATCCTGCCACCCACCGCCAATCCATCATCTCCACCCACCATCACCTTCACCACCATAGCGTCCCCAACGCCACCGACCCTCTCCCATGAAAACGCGCAGGCTACGCGTTCATTGAGCCATTACGTCAATCCCTGTTGAATAATGTGAGTGGCTTACACATGGCGACGCGCTCGGCGCATTGTGCTGCCTTTCCGCCGACGCTGCAAAGCCACTCGCACACACGGCTCGCTCTCGCGCTTCAACCTCCACGGAGTAAACAAGTGGCGCTCGTTGTATTCTCTCAAGGGCCACTCAATTATGGTGTGTTATATGCATGGAATTTCTAAATGGAAATGCTGCGAAACATTACCTTCGAAGGAAAACATGTGTGGAGCAGGATTTCGCTCAGAGGACAATTAGTTGAATTCGGAGAAAAGCAGATTCTACGTTTATTACCCTGGAGTACATTTGTTTTAAACAAAGCTTGTTGATGAAATATCAGACATTTGGCTGTGCACACACGCATAAAACGAACCATACGAATGATAAAACAACCCATTTAGCATTTACAAGTTTACAATATTCATTAAAAAAAGTCGGGCGTGTTTATCTCCTTCGAAGGGTTCTTCGTGTACCTGTTTCATTTCTTTAGGCGCGGTTAACTTCTCTCAGCACCGAAATAGATCAACATGACATTTCCTCATAATAAACGAACTTCAACGTCAGAAACACCGCCATTCATTAATATCAGTTTGCTGTTTCGGGCCTGGGAACTATTTTTACCTCGCCGCGCTGGCAAGTTTTTCTGCGCCTTTCGTGCCTTTGCGACCCAAATCTGCGCGCGCCGGACGCGTTATTCACGCCTGCCGACGTCGCTACGGGCCGCCGCAACTTCACCAGGAGGCACTGCCATCACCTCCACCGCCCAACGCGACGTCGCATTTCGACGCATTGCGATGACTCCTCAGCTAGGACGAATCACCTTTCGCATCGGGGAAATAATTTGATTTTGTTTAATTCGTCATTTATGTACAATTTCTGAAGATATTTTTTGATATTACATGTCACTGTCGTGTCCGTCAACAATTGCATCGTTATCACATTAAAACGTCTGCCATAATTGGTTCTGTCATGCATATTACCTGCGCGAATATTTGTCATCATTTCATCATTAACTCCATCTAATATTGTCCCGGGGGGGGGGGGGGCATTTCAGCACAGCTTTCTCATCACCTAACTCGTCGGCGTGTATGTTTCTATCTTCGTGCCGGTCGAGCAAAACCTGCCTAATCGAGAGCGGCCACCGCCACCGCCGCCGCCGTCGCCGCTGCAGTCCCCGTGTAAACCGGGCGGGCGGGCGACCCGCGACGCGTGTTTTTCATGTGAGCGGCGGTGGCGGTGTCCCGCGGCGCCCCACAATTACCCCGTGGCGGCGGCGACGACGGCGGACACGCGCCCGTTAGACGCGCCGCACAGTGTCCGCGGACGCGCATCTCCGCGCAAGACGGTCGATAATCGTTTGCAAATCGATTGGCTGATTGAGCGGAGACGGGGAAGGAAAAGACGAGGGCATTCACTACCAAAGATCAGTAATGAAGTTTAGTAAAAAGAGTTGACTGTTAAAATGTACAAATGCAGGCGCATAAGTAGCAAAAATTATTTATTAAATTTACCATTTTAATTACATGAGTAGGTTTTGCTCGGAGATGGTTGAATATTTCGTGTTATGAGGCGTAAATTCAAGGAAAAGAAATTTTATGTAATATTTTTATGATAATTACTAGGACAACTTTCTTTGCAGAGAACATTATTATCAAAGATCTGATAGCCCCCAAAAAACAGTCGCAAGAAAATACTACAAAATCCATCTCGTCCAACAGAGAGAGAGAGAGAGAGAGAGAGAGAGAGAGAGAGAGAGAGGACATCTCAGCATTCAATTCGCAGCAGCGAGTATACGGGCTCCAAAAAACGCGACTAATTACGGAGCACAGATTGGGCCATTCCCACTGATGAACGCGTTTCCTCCTCATTATTTCCAATACCCCGACGCGCCGTAATTGGCCGCGCCCGCCCGCGAGCGTCGCCGCGTCGCCCACTGCGCTCGGTCGCCCTCCAGGCAGCTAATTTCTTGATGCGCGCGCCGGGGCGCGGAAATCCGCACGAGCGACGCCAACGCCCGCGCAGCGCCGCCACATTTGCCGCTTACGCCGCCCTGCTCTCCACGCCCCCCGGCCTGACGCGCCGCCACCACGATTCTCCACCCCGCCGCCTGCCCCCGTCGCCCGCGTTCTCGGTCGTCACCGTTCCCCACCTTGCGCCTTCCTCACCTTGCGCGTTTCCCACCTTGCGCGTTTCCACCTTGCGCGTTTCCCACCTTGCGCGTTTCCACCTTGCGCGTTTCCCACCTTGCGCCTTGCGCACCTTGCGCGTTTCCCACCTTGCACCTTGCCCACCTTGCGCCTTGCCCACCTTGCGCCTTGCCTACCTTGCGCCTTGCCCACCTTGCGCCTTGCCGCCACCTTGGCGCGCTTGCCCCACCTTGCGCCCCTTGCCCCCTTGCGCCTTGCCCCACCTTGCGCTTGCCCACCTTGCGCCTTGCCCACTTGCGCCCCCTTGCCCACCTTGCCACCTTGCGCCTTGCCCGCCTTTTGGCCCACCTTTGCGCCTTGCCACTTGCGCTTGCCCGCCTTGCCCACCTTGCGCTTGCCCGTGCCCACCTTGCGCCTTTGCGCCTTGCCATTGCGCACCTTGCGCCTTGCCCACCTTGCGCCCATTGCGCTTGCCCACCTTGCGCACCTTGCGCTTGCCCCTTGGCTTGCACACCTTGCGCTTGCCCACCTTGCCCCACCTTGCGCCTTGCCCACTTGCGCTTGCCACTTGCGCCTTGCCCACTTGCCGCCTTGCCACCCTTGCGCTTGCCCCCTTGCGCCTCTGCCCACCTTGCGCTCATTTGCCCCACCTTGCGGCCTTGCCAACCTTGCGCTCCCTTGCCTCACACCTTGCGCTTGCCCCCTTGGCGCCTCTCGACCACTTGTCGCCTTCCCATCTTCGGCGTGCCCACCTTCCGCGTGTCTTGTCCATGCTAGTACAGTTCTCACTCCAATTCGAGCATCTCCTTCACGTTCGAGTGTGGCCAATTACCTCGCTGCTACACAGCTACATTTGTCATCGCGCTTGAGGTTCGCTTTTCTTCGCCCCACCTTGGCGCTTCCTTTCCTTGTTTCTCCAATACAGCATATCTGAGAGGTGCCCATATCGCCCCTACTAGCACAACACATGTTTTTAATACGGGGCGCACAGCGATTACAAAAGCCTTTTTGTCCGGTTTTTCCCACCACTTCTCCTTCACTCACACTCCACAGCCAGTGCACACGTACCATTTCCCAACTGCAAATGCGCGTGTCGATACGTCCATGCCGCGATACTCGTGAGGCTCCCGACACGGCGGCGGCGGCGGCGGCGGCGCGCGCGGAGCGGGGCGTCGGGCGTCGACGCGGGGTGTGGCGCGGTGCGCTGCCCGGTGACGTAAGCGGCCGCACCGGCGCGCCGCGGGCGCGCTATTCCAGAGCGAAATCGAGCAAACACACAAAGCGCGGACCGGACGGTCCCGCGGCTGCGGGTGGCGCTCATACAATTACGAAGCGCGACAACCCGCACCTCGGCGCCGCGTGTATAACTCCCCATCCCACTGCTCTCCGCGCCTCGCAACCCACGCCTTGTATCCTACACCGCGAGCCACCTCCCCGCGCGTCCGCTTCGCTCTGCATCTCACCTCTTGCTTCTGCTCTTCTCTGTCCCGTGAAACGTTTTCCGGCGACAATGTCCCATGCTTGTGTTCTTACGCACGTTCCCCATGCCCCATGTTTTGACCGCCACGTTTCCGCATCGGGCTTTCCTGTATCGGCTTTCCCGCACGCTGCTTCCCCCGCACGCGTGCTTTGCACGTGCCTTTCCCGCACCGTGCCTTTCCCGCACCGTGCTCCCACGTGCCTTTCCCGCACCGTGCCTTTCCCGTGCCTTTCCACCGTGCTTTCCCGCACGTGCCTTTCCAGCACCGTGCCTTTCCAGCACCGGCTTTCGTGCTTTCCAGCACCGTGCCTTTGCACAGCACGTGCCTTTCCAGCACGCGTGCCTTTCCAGCACCGTGGCCTTTCGCACGCTGCTCAGCACGTGCTATTCGCGCACCGTGCCTTTCCAGCACCGGCCCTTTCAGCACACCGGGCCCTTTCCAGCTCCGGCCTTTCCAGCACGGCCCTTTCCAGCACGCCCTCACAGGCAGGCCCTTTCCAGCACCGCGCTTTCCAGCACGGCCCTTTCAGCACCGGCCCCTTTCCAGCACCGGCCGCTTTCCAGACCGGCCCTTTCCAGCACCGGCCTTTCCAGCACCGGCGCTTTCCAGCACCCGGCCTTTAACACCTTTCCAGCACCGGCCTTTGCCAGCACG
>BOPP01000022.1:4419239-4437303 GCA_017312745.1 Gryllus bimaculatus
TTCCAGCACCGGCCCTTTCCAGCACCGGCCCTTTCCAGCACCGGCCCTTTCCAGCACCGGCCCTTTTAAGCACCGGCCCTTTCCAGCACCGGTCCTTTCCAGCACCGGCCCTTTCGTCCCCCCCGCACCTCTTGTCTTTGCGGGATGGTAGGCGAACGCAACGCAACGCAACGCAACGCTCAACGTCGGCGGCGCACTGAGCAAGAAAGAGGCGTCGGCCGGGAGGCCGCTGCGCTGCCGCCCGCTAAGTCGGCCGTAATTCCTGGGGATGCGCGGCCGCGCGACGTGTACGCGATTGGGCCCTTGTAGCCGTGAAAAAACGGGGCGGGCGCGGCGCCGAGGCCAGATAAATAGCCTGGGAGCAATAGGAGCGCTCTGACCTTTCGTTTCAGGACAGGTTGAAAAACGAGAAGACTTGTAGTGCACTAGAACATTTACTGTGTACACAGATTTGTCTGTCGCTTGCGGTGTACTCTGGCGTACTACGACATGCAATCACGGCCGTAAGTGCCCCGTTCCGTATTGTCTTTCGCAATTTGTTCTGTTTGAAGATTGTGAAATGGCCTTTTCGACCCTATAAACTACAAATATGTCATAGCTTCTGCAGAAGCTCTTCCGTAAATGGTGTCCATAACAGTTCACCGCTACAAAACCGACGAGTTTTCTTTGAAATACGTTTGTTTGTTAAATACTCAACTGAGAGTAATTGCAACTCGTCAGGTGCTGTGCTGCTTCTGTCAGAAAGAAGAACGCAAAAGACAAATGTTAGTGGCGTTCTTTGAATACAGCGACATTTGGGCTGCGACGAAATACATGGCAGCGAGAATTGCATCCCGTTCTGTAGAAAATTGCTTAAATCGCCCGTAATTTGGCCCGCGCGGGGTGAATGCTCGCTCTGCTTCTGGCGAGGCAGCCCAGAATATCTAGGAAGCATGCAACGGGTGCATGAATGCACAGTGTAGTAGGATAGAAGCGAGAAGAAACAGTTTCAGGGGTAGGCAGGTAAAAAGACGTGCATATTAAAATACAAAAGGTCAATAATTGAGAAACCACTTTGATCAATGCATATAATTATACGGTCGTAAAATAATCAGTATTACGATTTAAGGAACAAAAGTCTGAGAAAAGTCAACTGGGTGACTGGAATTCGTGACCACTATGTTACTGTTTCATCAAATGGGACTATAGGATTCAAAATACCGTAGAAAATTGAATTCTCCTCAGAGTATAAATAGCATTTCTACATTTCCGTCTGGTATATATCAGCCCAAGAACGACAGCATGCATTACGTGCATTCTAATTTATCGCATAATCCACCGCTCTCGAAGCCGACTGTCACGACCACGCAGCCTCCGGCGCGGCGACCGCCCCCTACGAAGGCCGATTTTCTGCACAATATTTTCTGCGCCTCGGGCCGACGGAAGGTTGTTTTAGAGGCGCCGCGGAATCGCGAGGGCGCAGTGCGCGTGACAGCTGTCGGGGCTCGACCCGCGCCCTCCACGCTCCGGGCGAAAATCCTGAAAGAACTTCATGAAAAAGACTCGGGCCGCGCGTAATAGCAGACAACGCGAGGATAAAAAATTCATAACGCGCTCACAGCGCAAGCAAAATTGAAAGCAAATGTGGCGGAGCGTTTTCGAAAAAAAAAGGCAGGCGGAAGTTGAAGGGGTGGGCATATAGGGGTTGTAAAGCGTATCCTTAAGATAGTCCGCTTGTTTGTGTGTTCTGGTCTTCCACCACTACTTTATTTGTTCTAGTATTTTCTTGTTGTTAATTCTGCGAGTCTTATTTCGATAAGTAAACGATAAATTTCATAATTTTCTAAAATGCTGTTAGGAATGCTTTATTTTCTAGAGCTTTAGGTACAAAGTAATGACGTTCTCGATTCTGCATTTAACAAAAGTAAATCGATATTATTCACAATTTCATACCCTCAATTTTTTGTTTTCAATTTCATGAATGAAATGAACTTTTGAGAAAAAACTAGTAAAGATAATTATATCCTTTGTCACAAAACTTCTGGAAACTGCTATTTTCTATGTGTCTTTTTCAGTCATTTCCGTAATTCCGTGACGTGAATTACATGCCATTATCCCTCCCGTTGTTTGTACTGGCCATACAACTTCGTAAAAACTGCCACCTCTATTAGTAAACAAGCCTGACATATCCACGGTACTTACAATAACGTCAAACCTCCCCGCCATGGTGATACGCTCTATACGCCGAAAGTCGGTTACAAAAAACAATGACGTCGCCCGTCAGAGCGCGCCGTGTTTATGAAATAAAACCCTAATTAAAATTCCGGCGTTCGTCGGGGGGACGCTTGCGCAGAAAGAAATCGCTGATTTGCGCCTTTCCGAGACGGGCGACGGGGCGGCAGCGGGCGGGGCGGTGGGCGGACAGTGTAATTACCGGGGTCGTAAAGCGGAGCGTACGTGATCCGAACACCGAGCCGCACCCCGCTTCACCTCTCCCGCCCGGCCCCGCCCGGCCCCGCCCAGCCCCGCCCGGCCCCGCCCCACGTCGCGCTCACCTCCCGCGCACTTTTATGGACCCAAATCATAAAACCCCTTCCCGCCACCGCCGCACCGCGGCCGGGGGCGGACGCCCGTCGCCCGTCCAGGCCCGACCGGCCCGGCCCGGCCCGGCCCGGCGCGGCCCGTCGTCCTTTATGTGCGCTCCCGACGCCGCTTTTCGTATAAAACCTGGACTTTCGCAGGTCATTACTGGTTTTACGTCGCCCTCGACGTTAAATAACTCGCCGGCGCGGCGCGGCGTCGCAGCCTTCGCCCGCCGCGTTTCTTCGGGGATGCCTCCGCGACCGGAACGGCGCCCTGAGGGGCCGTGTGGGGACGGCGGTGGACGCAGTGGACGGCGGCGGGGACGGGGGAGGTCGTGAAAGGGGTGCGGGCGACGGGTGCGCAGCGTGTGAGAGCTGCGAATGGCGGTAAGGGGGTTTGGAGACATACGAGGCCGAATGATCGATAACTAACGGAGAATATAACTGAAGTCAGGGAGTCGAATTTGGTGAGAGGGATTGCTAGATGCAAAAGCAATAAGGATAAGTGAACGGTAAGAACGAAAAGGGGGTGCTTCTGACCTGAGTGGGAGGTCATTGGTTCGAGTCCCGACGATGGCGATGGCTAGCTTGTCAGCTAGCTCGAATTCAGTTGCTGTCAGGAGGTGAATTATAGGAGCGGAATGCTCTGATCGGTAGTTTTCCGTGGTATCTTCGGTCAACACCAGACGAATGCCGGAGCAGTACCCTAACAAACAGGCCACGGACCGCGTGCTATCATTCCTTCCTCTTCCCTGTCCTATCCTCTCCCACACTAACATGCACTACACGGCCATACTTGTCGGGAGATCAGTCAGGGGCTTAGAATTTCTTCCTGCTGGGACAGTGCCACGCTAGTGGCAGATACTTGTTTAAGGAAAAGCCCGCTAGCCGAGGTGGGTCGGCGCCGTATCTCGCCATTCAGCGGGGGAAGAACACTCGTTTTCGAAGAGAAAAGCGCACGCACTACACTTACAGGACTGGTCACCTTAGCAGTTGACAAGCCCAGAATCACTAACAATAAATCAATCAATCAACGAGAAGTAGAAGGGGTTGCGGTAAGCAGTTGTGATGATCGCAGAGAACACACTGTGCCAAAAACGAGTGTGTCTGTGAGAAAGCAGTAGCTTTAATGCGACGTGGAAATGCAGGTGTCTGGAGTTGATGAAGTATATTTTACGTGAATATGGAGTTGTTGAGGTGTCGAGAGGAGGTACTGCGTTGGAAGGAGATCTATAAAAACCGGCGGACGTTAGGAAGAGTGCAGTTGGTGGCGTCCTTTGCCTCGGTAGTGGAGACGGGATCAGGTTCGAATTACGATGGGGGGGATGAGGGAAGGTTTGTAGCCGAACGGGCGGGCTGTGCAGCAGTGAAGGCGTAAAGGGCAATAATGACAACGGCGTTGTGAAGGTTTGCGGCGCAGTTTTCGACTTTTAGTACAACTGCGAATGCATTGTGATTACCTGGTTTCATGACAGGTTTTATGCGCGTTTTAGTTGCACTGTTTTCATGTTTCGGCGATATTCATTTTGCAGCAATGGTTGGCAATATTTGCGAACATTGGATACAAAAGAGTGACGGTTATGAAAATCAATACTAGAATCCATTAGCATTACATTTATCGTAAAGCAAACAATGAGAAGCAGACAATGCGACAGCGTTTTTCAGTAATTTACATATAATTTGTAATATGCATTAGATTGGTTCCGGATGCTAGCTGCTACCAGCGCCCGACGAATGGTCTGGAGAAGTTGGTCCGTAATTTTGATCTGCATAGCTTCAAATTCTAAAGACTTAGTCGTTTCTTTCCCACAACTGATAATTCTGGAAGAGAAACGATAAAAAGTGTGAATAGTAGACCTGCATTTCCCGTACTTCGATTTGGGTCCAAACGTTTTGTACTTTTGATAACATAATAGTAACTTCATTTTAGATTGAAAAGTACAATTTATATCAATAATGGCGAAATTGTCCCCAAATTAGATAAATAAAATACCGTTAACGAATAATGATTGATATCTTGGTGTCAGCAAAGGTTTATTTATCGTAAAACAAATAAAGTTATATCCAAAGAGAAGTCGAACATCCAACTGAAGATTTTGTAAGGGAAAATATTACATATTGAATTACTTGATGACAATATATGAATTGTTAAAATACTGTACACAATATTTAAGTATTATAGTGTTTCGATATTTGGAGACCGGTAATTTACGTATCATGAAATTTATTTTGAATTTGTTAACGGCAATTGATAATATACTCTACGTCATTTCACATCAGTCTTGGGAGCAACCTGTTATTCGCGAAATTCTTTTACGAGCTGCAAAATTGGTTCGCAAGGGTGAGGATATTTTCATTCTATTCCAATGAACATTATGATCACAAATGTGTCGCAATAAGAGGGGTCCGAGTTCCTTTGAAGGAATAGTCTAAACCACGAAGCCACGAAAACCAATAGCCATGACCGCAGGCTTCGAAGCCGAGGGCATACGATGTACCGAAACTGTCAGAATCACGCTGACCGCATGCCTGTTCTGACGTATATCAATAGTGCCTACTTTTTATCGTAGCATCTATGCACAAAGAGAACGGGAAGACGATACAGAAAATCTTAAGGACTTGGGCAAAGAATTAATTATAATTGAATGTAGTATTGTCGGCTGACTAGATAAGTTTTTAAACTGAACGATTTATTTGGAATGACCTGCAGCTTTCACATTAAAGTGACCGGTTTTTCATCTAGGATGTAGGACACTTCAAATACTTCCTTGTGGTGCATCTCCTGCATAAATTCACGAAAGATGAAAAGAACAAATTAGGGTACCATAATGCGCTTTTTCAAAAGAGAAAGATATTTACATGTTCCCGTATGTTAAAGTGTGTGAACCGTTCTACACTTCGTCATCACTGTTGTATGTTGAATGAGGTTTTAAGAGCGGGTGAACATTCTGACAAAAAATGAAAAACATGAAAGAGAGAAAATATTCTGATTTTCTTAAAGGGATTCTATTACACTCATCGCGGCAACTATGTAAGACAACCAAAAATATGAAGCCGACGTGTAACATACGTACTTGAAATTATGTTAATGAACTTGCTGAATTAGGTTCGGATTTTTTCGAAACATATTTTTTATTAAAAATTAGACTATAATCAACGATGGCTTTGCATGTATATCTAGAAATGGATACTGAGGGGGGGGTGGTAAGGAAAGGAGGAGCGCGTGGGGGGAGGATATACTACTGTTGAGGGTCCAATTCTTTTACGGTCGTCTTGCGGGCGGGGTGGAGTCGGCAAGTGGCGGGAAAGGCGGGGCGGCGGGAGAGGCGGGGCGGGGAGAGACGGGGCGGGGCGGGGCGAAGCGGGGCCGGGCCGGGCGCGGGACGGAGGCGTGGCGGGGCGGGGCGGGGCGGGGCGGGGCGGGAGTGAACGCGGTGAACGGCCAGGCGCGCCGGGCGAACGGACGCGGCGCCACGGCCTCATTGCACCGCCGCGCCGCGGCTGCACTGCCTCTGCGGCCCGCTGGCGCTGCCGTCGCCACTCTATACGGGTGCTCGCTCCGGCATAATTCGCAGCCTCTCACCCTCCCCCCCCTACGCCCGGCCGACCAAGCTCCCGTCACGCGCCGCCGCGGACGGGACCCGAGGGACGGGAAGAGGGCGGATGGCGAGTGCCGGGCGGGGCGGGGCACGGGACATGGGGAGAGTGGTAATGCTGGAGCCCGCGGGCGCGTCGTTCAAACGGGTCGCCGTGGCATCCATGCGTCCGAGCTCTCGGCCGCTGAAAGCCTTGGGGCAGCAGAGACGTCGCGAAACTCGGCTGCTCGCTCTGCAGAGCCAAGTGCTTGAATGAGAGCGTTAGGGCCGAATTCATGGTTGACTCTTATGGAATAAGGGGATCCTTACGTAACAAGCAATTATTTAAAATAAACGATTAGGTAAAGATGATCCTGCATAGAAGTCCTTGTGAATGCTTAATTAAGAGATCGAGCAACGTGGCTGGTGAACATACACAACATTTTTAGGGGGAGTAGAAATAGCGTCCATTTTTACAGTTATATGCTTTCAAGTTCCAATGTGTGTACTTCCAATACATGTTAAATGAAATTCGAACAACGCTCTTCATCTTCCTAGCTCACATCTCTTGTACCTAGCAAAGAGGATTAGTTTGGAATTTCACATTCACTGAGAAGCGGTCGTTTTAAGGGTATAGTTTGATGGAAAGCAACTCTTACAACCGGCAGCCACCGACCACAAGCGCAAGGTGCGATAGGAGACACCCTTTCCGTCACCTACCTCCATATTGACGTTACCCGCAATGACTTTACTACAGCAAATTAAATTTCGGTCCCCCTTTACCACATTTCATACCACATTTCTTCCTTCAACAATTCATAGCCCTCGTCGCACACCTTCTCTTATCACAATTGCCACCCTGACTTCCCTAATGTAACTTCCGCCCACACCAGCTTCTGCCCTTCCGCACCGTTGCGCTTCGCTAGCGTCGTCACCTCCCCTCGTCCCCCCCTCCAGCTGCCACTTCTGCGGCCGCCTCGACGCCTCCCCCGCAAGACCCAATGGCTTGGAGCAGCTGCGTCCGCCCAATTTGTTATGCTACGCGGTGCGTGCAATTTTAAACTCGCTCCTCTCCCCCCTCCCCGCCCGCGGGGCGCCGCCGTGTGACGTCACCGCAAGGTCGAGGATCGCTATCGCTCTGAGAAGGAAGGGAGGGAGGGGAGAGGGGAGTCCGTTTCTCAAGCGTGTGTTACCGCGTGCGTTTTTCGCGGGCGTGTTTCTTCTCCCTGGGAGCGACGCATCCGCGCCGGCGCCGTCCTCCTTAAGTGGGATTCGGAGCAGTGGGAAACCGCGGAACGCCACTCGCCCGCCAGACGGCGGTGGCGGCGGTGCCGTGACCCAGGAACGCTGGCACCTTGCCAAACACTCCTTAGGTAACAAAACATTGAACCTCATGCATTACGAGAAAACGAAATGACGACAGTTTTTCATCATAGAAATGCCTATACAAATACTATTACAAATAATGATAATAATGTTAATAATAACCATAATAAAGATAATAATAATGATAGTAATAATGCTAAGTGTAATAAATATGATAATAGTAATGATGATAATAATAATGATGATAATAACAATAGCTTTGTAATTATCCATATTTTGCGCAAAGTATTGTTGAGCTCACAGTCACTGATTTGCTCCTTACGAAGCTTGTTGAAAGTTGGAGTATATGTAGTATTCACGCATCTCTAGTCGCGAATTCAGGGGACAATAAAGATAGTAATGATGATAATGACTATAATAGTAATTATAATACATGTAAAAAATATATTATCACAAATAATGGGGCGAGAAAATGAGTTTCGAAATTCCTTGCTTGATGATATGATCTGAGAATCATCTGAAATATTGTGCGTGTGATGATAAATTTGCCGTCACTATAATCTTGTTTGGATGTTCATCGGTGATGATCTGTCGGACAGAATATCATTACAGAACGATTTAGCATGATTTACATAACTGTTATTTTACTACCACCTGCACCACGGCCACGAGTATTTGAAAGATGGTAAATATGAGATTTTGTAAATGATTTATGAACGTGTTTACTGGAAAACCTTCTGAAAACCGTGCTTGAATGAAAGAATGATGGACAATTAGGTTTGTAGGTCATTTGTCAGCCATAATTGGATCAGACTCGGGAAACGTCACCCCTTTTGCGCACCTTCGTGAGTGGAAATTTTAGTGTAATGCAGGCATAATTTAATAGCTGCGATTAATGCACTAGATTACTGAGCATAATTAACTTAAACACAATTATAAGCTTCGAATGATTACTCGGATCAGTACAAATCTGAATTAGACATGAGAGTTAGAAATAGATATTCATTTGTCATAATGCGTTACAACAAACATTCAGATTTGATGAGAAAAGTCATGAAATTTTTAATATACTCAATGTTACAATATCATTTCGTTGTATCACTTTAATGGATAGCGGGGTGAATTGGCATAGTTACAGATTTTTACAGCACCGTTCTTTTAGATTCCTGAAAATCTCAAATGTTACGTGTACGTGATGAGTTTATAACTTTGCCTTGATATTTGTCAACAAATTGCTAAATGAACTAGTAGCTAATCAGATATTGAGGATTAGTAGGTACGTTGCGAGTGGTTTGTATACGCATGACTTAACTAAAAGAAAAGTAAACAAAAATATATTACAGACATAAAGCTATGGCTTTGTGTGAAATAATGCTCGAAAATTATAATATCATGAAAACCAGATATCTATCTACTTTGTTACGTTACCACGAACACACGGCCCAACAAAGTGTTGAGGATTAAACGTATTCGTGGTTTCTAGGTTACAGTCTGTCGTATATGTATATGCACGCACGAAGGCATGAAGTATGAACGTGATGAACGCAGGAGAGTCACGGCATTGTGGCTTTACATTCCTCTTCATGCGAATTGTAGATGTTGATATGAGTTTAAAGTAAAGGAGAAATATCGCTCCAGTCGTAGAATTTCAAATCAGTTTTGCTTTATGTTCGTGGAGAAACATCCACACCATCCTTTTCAAGTTGTAAGACACGTGCAAAGGAATACAACACCTTGCTTGTAAAACATTACACGAATAGATTTACACGACCGCACGGGGCCCGGGAAGAGGTGAATATTCTCCGTTTCATCAGCGAGCACGTTGCAATTACTTTTGTGTTACATGCCACCCAAAATATTCAAACGTATTCACTAATTTAAAACCGCATTTTAAGCGATGCCGAGCTTCAGTCAGGGGCGGTAGGGTCGACCGGCAAATCGGGACTCCAGCGAGCACAGGGCGTTCCATCCAATGGATTCTGCGGCGGCAGTGACGTCGGCGATGGTGGCGGCGGCGGAAGGGCGGTCTGCGTAAGCGTGGTGGAGGGACGCAGAGCAGAACAAGCGGAAGGAAAACGGGGCGGCGGGGTGAAGGGCGGGGATGCGGTAAGAGAGCACGAGAGGTCGCCAGGCGCGCGGAGGTTACAGAGCGGCCATTGGCAGTGGAGCAGCGCCCCGCGCCACCCCGCCACGCCTCCCGCCCTCGCCCCTGGATCTAATTGCGGCCGAGCACGTCGGCGCGTTTCGCACAAAACGCCGCTTTGAACGAAGCGCCTCCCGCCCGTGCCCCGCCCACGAACAGTCGCCGGGCGACTCCGCTTCGAGCGCCCACGCGTTGCGGCGCTGGGCGGCGCGGCGCGGCGCGGCTTCGCGGGCGGGGGACTGAAGCGGTGCGGAAGCGCGCCGGGATCAATGCGGCACCCTACACCACACGCCAGTCTCACAGAAGAGACTGCTCAACTATTTCGAAGCGAAAGCCTTCCGGTAAATATTTGCGAAAAATAAATAAATAGATAAATAAAAAATAAAAACAGCACTCTCTGATTTTGCAAATAACTGCTGCATTCATTGTGAATCATGTGATTACTCATGGAAAAAAATGGGAAATTTCTCGTGTGTATTGGAAAATCTTTTAAATTATTTGATCGATTCCTCAATATTTCATTTCCCCTTTTGTGACTTGGCTATTACCTGTATTGCCAGTCGTCTCCTTAATCTGATTGGAAATTTCGGATTAAGAGATTTTCGTAATTATAAGATATAATTCGTTTTCGAGATATGATTTTTTTTCTGTAATTGTACACATGAATGAAGTGGAATTATTTAGATTTTTTCAAACAAGCAATGCAAACATTAACAACTGAAATCAAAAATAAATAATGTTT
This sequence comes from Gryllus bimaculatus, assembly GCA_017312745.1. Lineage (NCBI taxonomy): Eukaryota > Metazoa > Arthropoda > Insecta > Orthoptera > Gryllidae > Gryllus > Gryllus bimaculatus. Next base: position 4,429,587 of record BOPP01000022.1, read on the forward strand.
TATAGAATTTTGAAGAAACTACAACACAATTTTGGGTGTTAAATTGGAAGAATTTCAAAAAAATATATGAAAAAGATCTGTTAAAATCTTACCAGTTTAAATCTGTTTGATTGTTTGTGATGTTACTCGTGTACGTCATTCTATATACATCAATTAATTATAATATTCTTATTGTTCTTTTGTTGCCTTAAAGCGAGATGCTTTGATACACCAAGCGTACATACACTGACATAAATGTGACGACGCATTAACAAAAGACACAGATAGCCTCACCATTGTGAGGCGCAGGCCATAGTCTGCGATCGGAAAGATAAGTGTTGTACAAGGGCAGGGTTCTCTAAAGTAAAAATGACGTAGAGAAGGACAATAGGGTGTGGTTTTAATAGGTTCAGATTATGAGACAAGATTAAAAGATTTAAACATTTATATTGCCCGAAGCCCCTTTCACGTATACGTCATTAGGACTAAGAAAACCCCTTTACTATCCAGATAAAAGGACGGGAACATCCAGGCACTTGTTCTAAGTATCCTGGGGAAACTAAACAAAAATCCCCGAGTGGAAGGTTGCGGAGGAGGTCGAGAAGAAAAGCAGAGATTACACGAATGCAAAAGTTCGGAGGCTGCACTCCTTGGAAAGTGGTCAAAAAGCAGCCAATTAAAGAGTAGTAAGCGAAAGATCAACAGATAGGTGAATGAAGAAAATTTACAATGACGGAAAGACGGATATATAAGCTTATCGACGAAAAGAAATGAGACATGAAGAGGAAATGATGATCAGTGAGAAAATCGCAAATATAAAATGATGGAAACGTGGGGGAGAGGTGAAAGGAAATGTCTATGTTGAAGCGGAAAGTCCGCCACTATTACGTTAGAGCGAAAGTACACAAGCGCGCCGCAAATTCTAGGAGCAGGATAGAAAGGCTGACGGATCCTGAGAAAGTGCGCGGAATCGGATTCTTTGCGGCCCCCGTTTTTCCCGCAGCCGCCGGGCCACACAGCCTTCGCCATCGTCTCCGCCGACTGCCGGAACGGCTGCAAATCCCTCACAACCGCGCGGATTTGCACACCCGCAAGCCGTCCCGACCCGTCCCGCCCTCCGCCAACGCGACTGTTTCCTCGGCGCCGTCCACCGTCACCGCCGCACTCCGCGGGCTTTCTCGCCGCCGCTGTTTGGAAAGAAAACGCGCGACGACGCGCGCGCGCGGAGGGACGGACGGACGGCTGTCGTCCACTCGAGCGGACGATTCGTCTGCTGCGAGAGCCACCGCGCGGCTCAGCCGTCTCCGCCGCTGAGTTCCCAAGACCGCAGGTCCCGCCCGCAGAGCTCGTGAATCAATGCGATGAAGAGAGGAGGGCTAGAGATTTTTCTGATCTGCGTTGGGTATAAAAGTACAGCAGAGGAAATATTAAAATGTTACTGCGGAGAAATGTCTCGTTCAATCGCACAGATGTAACATAAAAAGTAAAATGTAGAAATCGTATTCATATTTAGAGCGATGATTCAAGATTTCTCAAAATGAAACTCAGGAAATATGAATGTAAGTTCTTGTACTTCGAAAAAGACTTATTCATTTCTTTAGTGCTTAGAAATGTTTTTCAAATCAAAATGAAAGTTTTTGAAGATAATCAATAAAGGGAGGGGTTTTCACATCTGCGTTTGTTGTTTTTTAATATATTTTATTTTTACAGATTCTTTAGTCTATTTCTTTATGCTTCTTTATATTGAAACAATGCATGTCCGACATGAAGACTTCGCACCACATCTGGCATTACCATGATCCCTGCCGAAGCAACGTTCTCGAAACTCCCTCAAAACCCTGCGTTTGCGTATTCTCCGCGTACCTTCGCCAACCGCGCGTGGCTCCTCCAGTGCGCCCGCATCTTCGCGGGCCGCATTCCGACGTCGAATTCGCGGTATCGCGCGCGTTCAAGAGGCTTCGGCTCTTCTCCAATCGGGGGAGTCACTTGCGAAGCTTACTCGCCAGGCCGTTGAGCCGCGGCAGGCGGAGCCGCCAGCCCGCCCGCGCGCAAACATCTGCCCGCGGAAGCGAGGGGTCAGCCGCCTCCGCCGTCCCCGCCACCGCCTCCAGTTACTCCATTACCAACGCCAACAATGCTTCCACCGCCACCGCCACCGCCACTACCGTTACCACTACCACTACCGTCACCACAACCGCCACCACCACTACCCTCACCACAACCGCCACCACCACTACCCTCACCACAACCGCCACCACCACTACCCTCACCACCACCGTCACCACAACCGCCACCGCCACCGCCGCCACTACCACCACCACCCACCCATCCACCATAGACTCGTCCTCCTAACTTCGATTTCACTACCGTGGCCAAAACAGTCTCCACACCCAACCCTCCATCTGCCTCTGTCTTGACCTATGTTTCACAACTATTATCTCTCTCTGTCACTGCTTTCTCCTCAATCTCCTTCTCCTCTCTTTCTTCTCTTTATCTTACCTTCCATCTCCACCACCTTTGGCTGCTTTTTCGACTGCCGTCCCTGTTGCTTTTTTCCTTATACGAGTACCTCCAAGACTGCTGCTTTCATCACAGCACCTTAGCCTCGAGAACTTCGTGTTCGGATTTGGCGTTTCCGGGAACACCGCTTTGGCTCAGTACGGCACGAGTCAAAAGGAGGCAACGAACGTCGGTATACTTTATATTTCATAGGTGGAGGTACAGATTTGATGCGAATTCTCGGTAGATGAAGTGAATTTAAAGTTTTTCGGAGAACATCGCTGAATATCTATGAACGTGTAGTGCTGAGGCATCTAAAAGAGCATATTCGGGATTTGGTAGTATAAGTAATGGATATTGATATTTGTAGATGAAAATCCAACCAGCATTCTATTGCAGTTATTTGATATTCAAATTTGATATTTTTCTTAGCAAAGATGGGAAGAGAATATCCTGTGAATTGAAATGAAATTACCAACTACGTAATGAATTCTGTTCACTAAGATTCATTACGCGGATCTTAGATTTTGTGAAAGTGATATATTAATGATGGCTACATCTCATTTTTGTGAAACATTTTTAACAGGAAATTGGAAAGTGATATGCAACATTCCGGAACTAAAGAATGAAAAACTTGCAACGATGAAAATCTTATCTAAAGAAAGCGAATCACAACATCTTTCTTGATAAAGAGACATAATGCCTTCAGATACCTTTTACATTTAGAAGACGGAAACTGTATTGACAACATTCTCGTAATTTAATAATGGGCGAACTTCTAGATGCTAAAATAATGTGAATTTCCAATTATTACAGCAAGTCTCAGAACAGCTCATATTCAAACCTGGCGTAAAATAATTTGACTAAATACAATCTCCTGAGCAATAACTGGAGATACACAGAAACCAATATTAATAACTATTGAAATGTAGGTGAGATGAAACTCAGTAAATGTAATTTAATACTATTCATTTTCAATGATCAAGATACCTTTGATTAAATTTCAACACGTCATAAAATGTTTGATACTTGGAATATATTGGTATTTTTATTGAGCTCTCGCTTGCACGAAGAGTTATTTGTTTTGAGGTCCCGGATTCACCTGCAAAAAAACGTTTGAGCGATGTAGAAACTAATTAATTACATTTCATGGTAGGAATACCGCGAGTTTCAATCCGTGACGAAAATCTTCTGCACTCTACTACACGACTTTTCTTCCTTAAAACGGATATCCGATATCGACACCACGTTCTCTTCGTTTGCCTCCGAGCCGACATCTGCTTCTGATTTCAGCACCTCGCACATCTGGCGCCTCTCATGTTCCTCACCCCATCTCGCACCGGGTGCAACCCTTACCCACCACCACTCTGCAGCCAACACCAACCCACCCCTTAAGCGGCACCGCTTCGACTGCATGTAGCGCCTCCCCTCTCCAAGAATTTTTTAAAACTTTATTGCCATTCAGATGACCCGAAAAGCTGAAGGATTTTTTTAACGCGGTGCAGGAAGAAAAGGGAAAAAATTGGGTCATTTCGAACGACCGCCATAAAAAGGTCGAGGATTTTGAAAGGGTTCTAACGACCTGCGCGCCAAATGGTGAAATAATTAAGCGGGTAATTTGAGTAAAAAGTCGTTTTTTACCGATGTCGGATGGTGTGGCGCCTGTGCGCCTCGCCGGTCAGCACTGAATGCAGGGGGATGGGGTCACGGGGAGAGGGAAAGGAAAGGGAGAGAGAGAATATTGGTGGCCGAGAGCTTAGGGGATGAGGAAAGTACGGACTGAGGTTTAGGAAAACGGGTCGGGATGCGGTGCGAAAGAAATGGACGGCCGAGGCACCTAATTGTTGAAGGCAGGAAGGCACGCCGAATAGGGTGGAACGTCATTGGTGGCGCCGGCTGGAACCCAGCGGTCGGCGAGGGTGGGTCCGCTGAGGAATGTAAGAGTGACGAAGCAGAATGTACGGCTACGATGGATAGATAACAGGAGGGTGAATGATGGAACGATAGCGGATGGAAACTTGGGAAGAAGAGTGTTACGAGATGATCGAAGTTCGTGATTTTAGAGGCCTAATGACGTCTGGAGCAATCAGATGGCAGGTCAGGGTCTTGGGAAATACTGTCCTACAGTCTTTAGGGGTAGAGACGGGCTGTGTTTTAACCGGCGCAGGAACGTTGTTGGCGAGGAAGGTGGCGACACAATGAGGCAACGGTAATTGCAGTGAATAGAACTACTTCGCCGAACCTGGACAGTGAGGGGAGAATTGCAGCAAGAGGGTGTCGACAGAGAGTGGAGGTGGCAGAAGGACAATGGGTCTAATGCAGGCTGCGGCTGGGTAGTGGCGGGTGCAGGGTGGTCCGGAAGCAGCTTAACCGGCGGTCGCTCGGGATCGAACTCGTGCCGTCTGCCAGACTGCGGCGCCGGCGGTGACGGCGACGGCAGCGGCAGCGGCAGTCGCGGCGCCGGCGCCGCCGCCAAATCGCGTATCCGCAAGGTTTGCGCTGCGGTGGGTCGGAATCGACGTAGACTCCACCGCGGTCAATCTGCTCGCACGCTGAATTACTTTTCCCCCAGCGAAACGTTGCGAAGCTCGCTCGCTCTTCGTTCTTTTTCCTCTTCCCCGATGCTCATCCGAGTCATGAAGGTTTATTATGTCTCTCTGCAGCACTGTCGGGAGAGTTACGCGCCCACTAGAGGCCACTGTGCCGCAATGAACAACGTGTGTCCGGTCCAAAGAGAACGAATGAGAAAGAGAAGATCGCGGTACGGTCGTGTACGAGCTTTGGAAAGAGTTACGTAGACGTTTGCTGGTAGGAACCGAGAGGAAAACTTCGAGAAATAAGGAGGCAGTTACGACTTTTTTGTTTGGAGCTTCAAGTTACTTCAATAAAAGAGTCAGTAGAAACACCTCTTTTCCTAAGACCTTGATAGTTATAGTTTTAGTTCCGAAACATTAAATCTTTTTAGTGTGAGAATACGATGTCATAATTGCCACGGAGTAAAAGCTTCTGGGTTAGGACTGAAAGAGTAAAAATTACGTTTTTATCAGCCTGATGCAAACACTTTCGGTTAAACTGTTCAGTAATTCTGAAAGTATTTTATTGTAATTTGCCTATAAAGAAGTATTTAAAAGCTAAATATTTAGGTCATTATGATCTTTTTTACTCACTGGTATTTTAATCATTACTGGTTAAGTGTGCTATATTTCAGGAAGTTATACTAGAACGATCAAATGACATTTCTACTATGTAAACATCGTACTTTAATCGCTTAATAGAATATCGCTACTGCATTTCACATTTAGATTCAGAGAGCTTTGAGCAACTGAATATTTTTTTACAAAGGCAACGTAAATCGAACAAATTACATTCCTTTTTGTGTACAATTTTATGAATTTAGTCATTTCCTCCTGGCGGCGTTTTATACCTTAGATTTGAATGTTTCAGTGCGATGAATACTACCGACAAAAAATCAGGCCTTGGCTCACTGACGTTATTTAGAACGTAACAAATTTATTTCGTGTGAATTGATTAATTACCTTTTCATTACCATTAATTACAATTACGTTTTTTAGATTAATAATCTTAGTACAATTAATTTTTGATTATTAACAGTAAACAAATTGGATTATTTGAAATAAAGAAGTTATGTTTATGAAAAATAACTACTTATTTTGCATATATTTCATTGCAATCCTTTATTTTTCAAATATTTCATCATATTGGTAACGTTTCATTGTGGATTTCAGTACAAACAACTTTATTTCTAATGCATCATTTATCCTTCTCTAATTACACACTGACTATTGATAGAAGCAATTATTCTCATTATTAGAAATCCAAATGGCGACGTAGATAAATTTTTAAAGGATCTACTGTCATAAAGCAGGTGTTTTGAAGATGCCTTTTTCTTACAAAATCGCTCATCTGCCATCACCTCTCCCAAACGGGATAAATATATTATTTTGGTTCAAGAGAATCAACGGAACGCCAACTACTAGTAAGTGGCCTTCACTTACGAGGTGTTAATCGTCGAAACAATCGGAAAGCGGGTGGACTAGCCGACGCAATCTCAGCCGCTGCTGGCAGCGTAAGTCGGTCACTGGGGGCGCGGCGGCGGCGGCGGCGAAATGTCAGCGGCCGTGTACTGGCACGAGGCACGCGCGCGTGCATGATTGGCGACCAGTGTCCCCGGATTTACAGCCGTCTGTTCCTGCCGAGCGGCGGAGCTCTACGAGGCAGGCGGCTCCGCCGGGGCCTACGATTTGCATGGCGTTCGGGCAGCGAGACGGCGGCTTAGTGCTGCACTAGATTACGGCGCACGTGCGAATATCGCAGGGGTGGAGTAGTCCGCGTAAATAACTCATTGTGTAATTATAATTTATGTCCGGGCTGCGAACGCTCTCGGCGTACGTGTGCTGCGCGTAATGCTCTCGAATCTCATGAATCTTGTAATAATATTACAATCCGCGTCGCGGTTCAGCTGTTGATTTGCGAAGAACTGCCGGATCTCGATCTGGTTCTGCTCCGATCTACCGTCAGATGCAGGCGGTGATGGAGCGGGAAAACGTATGCCGACAAATAACTGTTCTGAAGCGTTGAATGCAAAGGGCGGAGGTGTAGTCGAGAAGTCTCGCAAGACAAATTTATGGGGTCTCTTGCATACAATGCGATACAGGGGTGTTCCATAAACAATCTGGAGGATGGAACTCACATTATTTGTTTCGCCGTTCTCCGTCATTATATTATCCCGTGTCCTCCTTGTTACACCACCGTTTCGATAGCTCTTTTGGGGTTCGTTACCAGCTGCGGCAAGTTTATCGAAAAAAAACAAAACTGTTCGCTCTTCATCCCATACCGAACAACCTCCCTAATATAATTACGCTCAAATTACAGGCCCGAAAATATTGAATATCGAAGTACCTTCAATTTCCTCCCCCCCCCCCAACCCGGTTACCTTGGGGCACGCGCCAGCCGCGGCGCCGCATGCAGTTATCGGCATTTCTGACAAGTTAAACGCTTCCTCGATGGCTTAACGTACCGTGGCTCCGGCGCGCCGTCCTGTGGAGCGACCCGAACCGGGTCATGGTCCCTCCCTCCATCCCCCCTCTCCCTCGCGGCCGCCGGAATTATTCACCCGGTGGAAGCCGCTCGCAGATGCGCTCACTCACCTGAAACAAGAGAGACACAAGGTTAGGGTGGAGCGGCGCGGGGCGGAGCGGGGCGCGTGTGGGCGCGGGGC
>BOPP01000022.1:4441591-4467362 GCA_017312745.1 Gryllus bimaculatus
GCCCCCGCCGCCGTAGCGGTAACGCGAGACGTCTCCCCCGCCCCCGCCCGCCACCGCTGCGAGAGAGAGCTCCGTCTTTTACTGGCGGAGGGGCTGCTTCCACGGAATTCACTGAGCGGGCTCCGCCGCCCTTTTCCCTTTGTGGGCGCGTTCGGCATGTGAAGAGCCGGCGCCGCGGTGCCCCGTGAGAGAAGCCGCGCAGTCCTGCCGCGCGGTGGAAAGGCTGGTGCGCAGGATAGGCAAGGCAGGAGGCGTACGAGTCGAGAAAACGAGAATGGCGAACAGATAGAATCTTGAATTTCGGGTAGATTTGGATCGTATATACTGAACTTTTCCTGTTGGTGGCTTTCGAGATAATAGACGAGGTGATGGAACACGGTTTTGGTTGGTTCTGGGGGTATAAAAGTGCTGATATATGGACGAGTAAACATATTACTACATTATTAACTGATGAGTGGGCTTTGACCAATTGTAGTTCTTGAAGAGCACATTTGAATGCATTCTAACAATAAGTGCAGTAGTTCGCAATAAGTGCACCAGTTGAGCAGTTGGACAATTCATGTGCAGGCCAAGTTTTGCCCAGACCGCCCGCGAGGACGACTTCGGCACAGTAGTGCTCTAGCGTCCCCGAAGTGAATGAGCTTCCTGTGTGCGTGAGAGTGCGTTCCCGGAGGGCTTGAGGGTAAAGAGGTCGGGCACGAGTAGGGCAGACGCGGGCGAAGAGCTGTGGGAAGAGACTGCCACCACTGTCCTCACCACCACCGCGACCGTCACCTCGACCGTCACCTCGACCGTCACCTCGACCGTCACCTCGACCGTCACCGCGACCGTCACCGCGACCGTCACCGCGACCGTCACCGCGACCGTCACCGCGACCGTCACCGCGACCGTCACCGCCATCGCCAAGCCGGCCGCCGCGCGCCTCCCTGATCTCCACCTCCTGCTGTCGCCAACACAGCAACCGCACTTCCCTCGTCTGCTTCTCCGCCTCCGGGGCCTCGGCCTCTACCGCTGGCACCGTCGCGACGACAGTCGGCGCTTCGCGTAGACGGTAATCCTCCCGAAAGGTGCAGGTGGCCGTGGCGGCGGCGGCGAGGGCGGTGCGGACTCTGAAAGACGCCGCATAAGGGTGGCCACTCGTGCGTACGTTTGTGTGAGCGCGTCTGTCTGCGGTAGCGGCGGCGGTGGCGAGGAGGAGGACGGCGACTTTCATGGGGGCGCCTGGCAGCGACGCGTGGGGACGCGAGGGCGTTGGCGAAGGAGGAGCTTCGCAGCGGTGCGGGAGAAAGACGAACGACCTCTACGCGTCGCTGTCAGCGTTGTGGGCTTGAGATAACATTATAAATGGGGGTCAAAAGATACGAATATTAGAGAGGAATAAGCTCTTTCTTCCTCTGGGTATCTTCTCACAAAAAATTGTATTATCTTATTTGTTTATGGGTTTCTGACAAAACTTCTGTTCACAGAAGGTTTGCATGAATCACATATGTCAATTCTAGTTATATTGCTCTCAATATGATACATATTACACTTCGGTATGAACAGGAGGCACTACCAAGATCTCTCAAGATATGACAAACGATGTCAGTTTTTTCATCTGCTAGTGTTTGGTGAATTAAGTTTTATGAATGGAGCAAATTATTTGCAATGCGTCCAGAAATTTTACACTTTACACCCATTACACTTTTTTCCACAGGTCTGTTAAATTTACATACCATATGTTCAATTAATTCTGAATCTGTGCAAGAGTCAAAAGGTTCGAATTTGAAAACGATTTGAAGATAAAAACATTGCACAATCGATCGAATGGATAAAAGAAGTCAATAAACGATGATTAAGTATTAAGAGATCATTTAAGTTAACATTAACTCTGACCGTTTACTTTCCAAAATTCTAAATACAAAAATATTGAAGCTTGCAATTGTTTACTAGAACAAAGATTTTGTCGTAAAATTTGGGTAACTGAAGACTGTTTATAAGTAGAATATTTAATCTTATAGAAAGTTATAAGATATTTCTTCTTGTTTGAATTCCACATTTGGGCACTTTGATACCAATTTTTTAGTAAGTTCCCGCGACTGGTCGTCCGATATATCCTATCATTTATACTGAAGCATTATGAGTTCTATAATACGAACTGTCTCTTTGTTGCATACGCTCTCTAAGTTTCCCACAAAAAAACGAGGGAAGAATTATTACTCTCGTATATCGGGGAGGAGGAGGCGGCGGCGGCGGCCCCGACCATGACGCCATGCTCTACTCGGTAATGGCACTTAGCATGAAACGTTCCTTGTCTTGAGGAGGCAGTGCGCTGCGACCAGCGGACGTTGGAGGGCAGCTTATCTCGCGGGCGGGGGCGTCGGCGGGGCGGGCACCGAGGGGGAGCGGTGGGCTGTGGCCGAGAGCGCAGCGATAGCAAGGGAATGCGCGGCTCAAAGGGGCCCACTCTTGCAACTGGATGGACACGGAACGCGTAGGTCTTGTGATGGCTTTGCTGAGGTCGGCCAAGCAATGAAGCCTAAGAGGAATTACTGGCCTCGTAGAGAGATACAGGGCTGTTCGTGGGCTCTTGAATAACTTCTTGCTTGTAATGTCTGGGAAAACGCCCAGCATTTGTATGTTTCTGACTTTCCTTAAACAACAGTAAAATCTATGTTCATAGAGAAAAAATTCTCAAATATATACGTCTTAGCTAAGAACTTTTTACTTTCTGACCAAAAAAATAACATTCTATTTATAAATGATAATCTGTGGACATTAAATCTATTTAAAACTTAAACTTGTAGTGATCGTGAAATACCAGTAAACGATTAAGAGGGCGTTGATTCCTCCTCAACAAGCTTCCAGTCGAAGACCATGACATCTAATCAGTACCAATCATTTCTTCAAACTCTTTTCCTCTTAACGAGGCACGTTGCCCCTCGGAGCAATCGCGTGATTTGCCGAACGCTGGCGAAAAGTGCGCTGCGGTAGAGTCCGCGTTCTGCGCCGCACGCACCACGCGGCCGCCAGAGAGGTTATTCGCCCGGTGAGGATCTGAGAGGTCTTTGCTGACGCTTCGTTTCTCGTCTGTCCTCACCGCAGATCCGTCTCCGCGGGTCTCGCCGGCCACGCTGAGCCTGTCACCCACGCCACGACCAGTGCTATCTCACAGCTCCTGATTTCCTTCGGACTAGACTATTCCGTCGTATCCGCCGCCTCTGTTCCCTCCGCAGCCGCGGTCTGTTATCATCGCCCAAACACACTTTCCACCTCTGCATCATCGTTGTGCCACTGTGTCACCACTATTTCCTGTAGTTAAGCTCCTCTGTCGCCCTTCCGTATCTTGTTGGCCCTTTACGCCACTCCTCCTCTTCACCCACCGCCAACCCATCGACTAGGTTGCCAACAGCCTCATCACTTTTTTTTCTCCGTCGCATCTTTTTCTCGCCGTTCCCGTGTCTTTCACACTCACCGTCTCCCCTCTGTCCTTCTTCCACTCTGCCCTTCTTCCACTCTGCCCTTCCTCCACTCTGCCCTTCCTCCACTCTGCCCTTCCTCCACTCTGCCCTTCCTCCACTCTGCTGTCCTTCCTCCACTCTGCTGTCCTTCCTCCACTCTGCTGTCCTTCCTCCACTCTGCTGTCCTTTCTCCACTCTGCTGTCCTTTCTCCACTCTGCTGTCCTTCCTCCACTCTGTCACACCTCAGTACGACTGACTTTGTCAGCCCTTCACCCCACCTGCATCACCACCCACCTCCAACCCATGGACCGTGTTCCCAACGGCTTCACCAACTCAACCTTCCGCCGTCGCATCTTTTTTCTCGCCGTTCCGGCGTCTCTTTGCCCACCCACCGTCACTCGGCGCAGCCTTCTGCCTCCGCCCGCCAGCGCGTGTCTATTAATAGAGATGTGGGAGTTCTTTTTCCTCGGCGAGCTCATAAAACGGCGCCGCCCGCGGAGGGAAGGCGGATGCGCGGGCGGCCGCGGCGGCGTGGGCGGAAATTCCTTTCCGGAATGATGGCGCGGAAGGGAAGGCCAGCCCTGCGTGTGCTCGGGATGGGGTCAATGCGCCCCGTGATATAGTTAGATATGTGGGGTTGACGCGTATACAAAGAGGAGTGTTGTGCGGTTATCGTGTTTGTTATTCATCCGGGAGATCGTGTTCTTGATCTGAATCTTCAGTAAGATGAATGAGTTCGGAGTTTTGCGTTGATGCTATACTCTGTGCTGCCTTGTTCTGGGAATTCTTTTCCGGAAATTGGTGTTAACCATCATGTAATTTTGTGGTTTGATACTGATTTATTACGAGTGATGGAACCTTGTGCAAAAAATAGTAAGTAAGGATACAGGACTGCATCTTTCAGTGAAGTTATTTATCGTTCCACCCACTACATATACACGCTATGTTTATTTTTCTACAAATAAAAATTGACGTTATCTTAGAATAGAATATTAATATTTAATCTTTCAGACTGTTTACCTTTAATTTTCTGGGAAGTTACAGACAGCAGGGTCAACGACGAAAAGGAGGGACGAAAATAAAGGAGAAACTGAACAGATCCTCCGGAAGGGTAGCTCGAGGGCTTGTGCCGAATTAGTGGTCAGAGTGTGCAGAAGTCACGGCTATGAATAGGCCCCTAGGCGCAGTGTGCAATCATAAAGTGCGGGGCGCGTGCGTGGGTGGGTGCGTGCTGTGCGTGCGGCGTGGGTGGTGTGGTTGCTTTTGCCCCGCAGCCGCCTCCGGAAATACACCCAGCGGCCCGACGGGGGGCGGCGGGCAGAGGTCGTCTGCTTGGCGCGGGCAGGCAGGCGGGCGGGCGCGCGCGCGCTGCGGGCGGTCGGGCGGGCGCGGGGCGGGCGGGCGGGCGGGCGGGCGGGGGCGGGCGATCTCCGTGCCCAACGGTCCAGCGCCGCGCGAGAGGCCGGCCGTTCGTTCCCAGGCGCTTACCGCCCGCGACGTGGCGGCCACGCAAGGCGATCAGTGTGTGGGTGCGTGGTTGTGGGCGACGAGCGCGAGGGCAATGGGACTTGAGACGAATTGACGATGAGGTGGGGGAGGTTGATGGAAGACTTTGGGTAAACCCAGAGCGGGTGATGTATAGTAGATGGACGGGTGAAACTTGAGTTACTGGAGGGGCGTGTGTGGAGAGAATAACAAATTAGATACTTGTTAAAAAATGGGTGAAGTTGTGAGTCGGGGGGGGGGGGCAGGTAAGATGAGAAATTGATTGGCGATAGTACGCGAGTGAGCTTAGAAGAGAACAACGGATAAACGGAAGAGTCAGGAAGATGAGGCAATTTGAGTACGAGTTAGTGAGGAAACAGGTGGCTGAGGAAAGACGGTGGGTCAAACGACTGAATAATTGAGGCAAGGATCGTGAGGAAGTTGGGAAGACAGCCGGGCGAGATAGCTTTTGGGCAAGGCATGAGCTGACGAGTGGTTGGGTTGGACAAGCCTAGTGAGTTGGAGGATAGGTGAGTGAGCGAGACAGTGGGAGGCTGGGCAGGTGAATGAGCGAGCTGTGAGCTTTGTTGAGTCCGAAGAGAAGGGAGAGAGAGAGGAAGAGGGAAAGAGGAGAGGAGAGGGAAAGAGAGGAGAGATGGGAGAGGGAAAGAGAGGAAGAGATGAGGGAAAGAGAGGAAGAGATGGGAAGGAAAGAGAGGAAGAGATGGGAGAGGGAAAGAGAGGAAGAGATGGAGAGGAAAGAGAGAAAGATGGAAGAGAAGGGAAAGAGAGAGGGAAGGAGGAGAGATGGGAGAGGAAAAGAGAGGAAGAGAGGGAGAGGGAAGAGAGGAAGAGATGGGAGAGGGAAAAGAGAGGAAGAGATGGGAGAGGGAAAGAGAGGAAGAGATGGGAGAGGGAAAGAGAGGAGAGATGGAGAGGGAAAGAGAGGAAGAGATGGGAGAGGGAAAGAGAGGAAGAGATGGAGAGGGAAAGAGAAAGGAAGAGATGGGAGAGGGAAAGAGAGGAAGAGAGGAGAGGGAAGAGAGAAGAGATGGGAGAGGGAAAGAGAGGAAAGAATGGGAGAGGGAAAGAGAGGAAGAGATGGGAGAGGGAAGGAGGAAGAGATGGGAAGAGGGAAAGAGAGAGAAGGAAGATGGGGAGAGGGAAAGAGGAGAAGAGATGGGAGAGGAAAGGGAGGAAGAGATGGGAGAGGGAAAGGGAAGGAGATGGGAGAGGAAAGAGAAGGAAAGAGAATGGAGAGGAAAGAGAGGAAGAGATGGGAGAGGGAAGAGAGGAAGAGGATGGAGAGGGAGAGAGAGAGGAAGAGATGGGAGAGGGAAAGAGAGGAAGAGATGGGAGAGGGAAAGAGAGGAAGAGATGGGAGAGGGAAAGAGAGGAAGAGATGGGAAGAGGGAAAGAGAGGAAGAGATGGGAGAGGGAAAGGAGGAAGAGATGGGGAAGGAGGAGAGAAGAGAGAAGAGATGGAGAGGGAAAGAGTAGAGGAAAGAGATGGGAGGAGGGAAAGGAGGAAGAGATGGGAGAGGGAAAGAGAGGAAGAAGATGGAGAGGAAAGGAGAAGAGATGGAGAGGGAAAGGAGGAAAGATGGAGAGGGAAAGGGAGGAGAGATGGAGAGGGGAAAGGGAGGAAGAGATGGGTAATGGGAAGGAGGAAGGAGATGGAGAGGGAAAGGAGAAGAGATGGGAGAGGGAAAGAGAGGAAGAGATGGGAGAGGGAAAGAGAGGAAGAGATGGGAGAGGGTCACGTGTGAGCGAGAGAGCGAACTGGCGGGCAGACGGGAGGGCGGGACCGCGGCCCGATCCCAGAGCCTCCACGTTAATTACTCGGCCAATTACCAGAATGCAGAACGCGACGGGGCGCCGCGCAGGGCGGACCGTACGTCCCCGAGGCCCACGCGAGACGCGCCGTCCCAGCCTCGCCCGCCCGTTCGCATGCTACCGCCCCTGTTCGCCCGCTCTTGGACCCGTTCGCACGCAGGCACCCGCCGCCGGCGCCGCTGGCCCATTCGGCTTAGAGCGTGAAGAGACTGTGGGAGAGTACTTACACGAAGGACGTCACGTACCGATGTTGTTATTCGGTGCAAAATATTGGCGATAAATGAAAATGTAATCACGGAAGAAAATTAAGGGCAACCTCGCCAAAATCGATGCAATGAACCAGGAATTGGTAAACATTCCAATAATTGAAGAAATGATTAATATGAAATGTCAATGTTAATTAAAATGTGAGCAATAATATCATTTGTGTACAAGGTACGTCAGATGGAAAATTATTTTAATCAGAAGCTGTTTTTATTTGGAAATTTAGAAAACCACCACCCGTTGTCAGGAAGTTACCTCTCTAATACGAATCATCAATAACCGAATTCGACTACTTGGAAACGATTATTAACATTGTATCGATATTTTATACAGATTTATTAAATTTCATATCAAATATCTCATTAAGATTACAAGTGAAACTGTTCACAGGATCGGATATGCATGTTGGAAAGTGACCCGGTCTTCTTCCACTCTGTGGAGTGCTCAACTTTCACTGTTTATATTACGTACTAATTATTATTATCACACATAAATAACATTGTAGTCAAAGTTACAATGTTGGTAGATTTTTTTATTATTCCGCTCGAGTCCGTACGTTTGTGTGCTCGGAATGTGTGTGTGTATGTGTATGTATGTGTGTGTGTATGTATGTGAATGTGTGCAGTGCGGTGCAGCGGCCTTTGGACGCAGGGCCCGGGGCGGCCTTTGCGAGCATCGCGTTCTCGGTGCTTCGCCAGCCGCGAAGGAATTCGACGCCGCTGCCCAGCGCGCGTTCCCTCGGACCTGGCGCGCCCGCAGGGAAAGTGCGAGTCTTCGAAATTGCGCTGGACCGAAGAAAACGGTGGCGGAATGTGCGTGCGTTACAGGCGGTCAACGACTCTCGCTAGCGTGGAACCCTCCCCTAGAGATACTTTTAGTTGGTTTGGTTCTTGAAACTGGAGTTTCACAACAATTTGATGTTGTTGTAAAATCAAATATCCGCATCTATGATATATATATATATATATATATATATATATATATATATATATATTTCTCTGTGATAAGTATTTTATATTTTCAAAACTATAATCCTTAGTGTCGGAAAGTAACGCAGTGTTTTATCATCTCCAATTCTCTAAACTGTTTTACTATTATTCCTAAAAATCAAACAAATGGACAATCAGTATTCGAAGAAAAGTGATTGATGTTTATGACAGACAAATTTTCGGCCTTTTTGGTACCCAAATTCATTCTAGTAGTATTGTAGTGAATCGCTGAATAATTAGTGGAGGTAAATCCGATATTAAACGATTACTATTATTTTTTGTAATGTTGAGATAAATTGAAATTACATTTGTTATGTTGTTTAAACATAAATGTTTTTGTATCTGCACTTCATTTCAGTTATAACAATACAACTTAATTAATATCAGTGGTGTTATCTTAAAACATAGTAAAACTCGTACTATTCTAATGCGATGGCAATAATCATTTCTTGACGGAACAAAAATTTTTTCTAACTCCAGAACAATATTTTGGAAAACATGTCTCTACTACTTTTATATTAGATATGTTTCCATTGTTGAGTACATTTTTGTTACCAGCCATAAACTTCACATGAACCACATCACATTGCTAAAAAATCATCTCTATTTTATGGAGCGTCCAGCCTCGGAGAAAGTGGCCTCCAGCATCAGGGTTATATTTTACGTTTGCATGCGTGCGGTATTTATTTTGTGATCGAACTTTGTTGATGATACAGTTTGTAATAAATCAAAACAAAATAAATAAAAATGATTTTATTATGAATAAACTCTTCCGCTCATTAGTGTTATTTTTCATCGGAAAAATAAAACGAATACACGTTCGCACATGTTGCAATGAACATTGCGATATTCGCAAATGTTTCTCCTGTTTTTCGATGGAGGTGAAAGGCGAAAAATTGTGAAAACGATCGCACCTGACTCTCATAACGTTACGCGTTGCATTCTCTGTTCCCGGTCAGGCGTCGCCACTGGCATTACGGATCGTTTGTTGTAAATAATTAGCGCGAGCCAGGTGCACGCTAGAACGCATCGAAATGTGGACCTTGTAGTGGAGAACACTATTCTTCCATGCACCATTGCTAGTATTAATGTTGGATGCTTCCGAGAGAACGTCTGCACTGTGGTCATTGCGCAGACATTACAGTAGTCGTCCTCCTGATACGTAGTGTGACACTTTTATGCTCCTTGGAATACCTGCCTGCGCCTACTTCCGCCACGTGCCTACTTCTAACATTCTTTTTTCCAAGGAAGACACGTCGAAGTAACGAGGTGTCCGTATGTGCAGTTACCTTTCAAATTTTTATGATCAAAACACCGTAACTGTTCAATGAGATTGACGTTTCTGAGCAATCACACCAATATATTATTTCTGAACAATGATAATAATAGATTAACGAGTAAACATTTACATTCTACTCATTATTAGTTACTAATAAAACTAAACACTTAAGTCTTTTGAACACTATAAGAAATATTTAGTCACTTTATATATTTGAATTGATGGTACTAGAATTCTCTCTAAAACTGCTTTTTATAACAAATGAGTAAGATGACGAAATAGAAAGAAAAATGAAAACCCTTCATTTTTATTTTAGCTTTCAAAATATAATTTCTTTGCTCGCTGGAATTCAGTAACCTTTTACAACGCGTGCGCCGTGTGTTCTAAAATTCAAGATTAATTGAGAATATGGCCATAAAAATTCGTTGTCAGGAATTTACGAGAAAAGAAAACTTCATGAAAAACGAGTGCATTAAAGAAGACGAATCACGGCAAAGGGAAAAGATGGAAACGCGAACCGTGAGAATTTGCTGGCGACATAATTGAAAGAACTGGTTAGCAAGAACACAAACTTGAGGAAAGAGCACAAAAGTTATTTACATTAGAGTGTAAGCGGAAAGATTTGAATCGGAGGTGATGTGGCGGTCGGTGCCCACAAGACAACCCAATGAAGGGTTTCCCCGCCTCACCCCCTGGCCTCGATTCCATTGCCATTCACATCGCCTCCGCTCTCGCCGCCACCTACCTCGCCCCCGCCGCCCACGTTGTCACAACCGTCCTCAGTCCTCCTCCGCCGCCGCCCCCACAAGCCCCGCCGACCAACCACCGTCGCCCCTGTTGCCATCTCCACCACCTCTCCAGATAGCGCTTTATTTACGGGCGTCATCAACATCCCCGACGTATCTTTTAATACGCGCTGGAACAAAGGCTGCGTGGGGGCACGCTTTCTTGCTCTGTGAGGGGGGGGGGCAGGATGGCGAGGAGAAGGGCAGGGAAAGGTAATTAGGGCGATAGGGCGGGGCCCCGCGAGCCGCGGTCGCAGCATCTTCGGTCCACACTTGACCCTTCAAGAAACCGCAGACTAAAGGCAGTCGTCGAAGTGTGCTCGGAATACATGACAAATCCCTGCAGTTGCGATTGCTACTGCTACTGCAACATTGTTGCTTTGCTGCAGTTGATGTTTAAAGTTGTTTTAGATGTATTAAAGTTAATATTATTATTTTTGGCGAAACTGATCACATTGAATTTTCTTTGTTACAGGTGCATCTCTTGTTGTACTTAACTTCAAGGTAAGCTTACAATACATTTTCTTCCTTTTTCGCAATTAAAATTAGCAACATTTGTTGTATGTGAGTTTGATTATCAACTGTACATAATAATCATAAAACAAACACTACGCTAGCTTCTGGTGCGTAAAATACATTTTATACCATTTTTTGAAATGTTTTGGTAGAACTTCAATTTGTTTGTGATTGTCCGAAGAGAAAAAAACTCTTCTTGAAGGTAACATTAAAATTATAGTGCGAACTGTAGTATTCTAAGAATTTCTGGCGAATTGATTTTACGATGGTTATGACATAGAAAATATTCGTAGATATGTCTCTAAACGCAAAATCCAAATCGTTTCAACATTTCTAAGAAACGACATTCAGGGAAATAATTATTGTGAAAGTAGAGAGACAACGCTTTGTAAGAGTACGAAGTGTACGAACAGTAAAGCGAACTTGCTATACTTTAACCACTACACTTGGAGTGGAGAACTAACCGGCATATCAAATTTCTGGAACCCACCAAAAAGTTTTTCGAAAGACGGATAATAAAATTATGCGTTGTGGATTTGAAGTAAATTATAATACATTTATTATATATCCAGTAGATAGAACACAAATCATGCACTATTTAAAGGATCATTTCATCCCTATGTAATTCTCTCCCTATAATCAACTACATAAACAATATCAAAATGTTGAATATAATATAATATAATACAAAGGATAAAAAATGGTGTTGGACATCTGTTTCGGCAAAACGCGATATTGGAACCGATAGCGGCGACCGCGCGTTGACAGGTCTGTGCCCTTGCGGCCCTGCCACCCTCCGCCCGGCACGCAGGGGCGGGGCGGCATTTCACGCGGGCTTGCAGCAGCAACTACAGCTCCGGCAGCGCCCGGCGCCATCGATCGCCTATCGCATATCTTGTCGCATTCATTCGCGCGCGCACAAGGCACTCGCGTCAGTCAGCGGGGCCCGATTCCGCCCGACTCACGCCCGCTGGCCGCGATCGCTGCCACCGACCCCACCGTCCCCCACGCTGTTTCTGTTGTCGCTCCCGCCTACGCATCGCCCTCACGGTTGTCACTTCGTAGTCGGTTTTGCACACGCGCTCCATCTCGTCGTCACACAGTTGTCACTCCGTCGTCGCCATGCCACCGCTCCGTCGTCATCCCGCTCCCTCCTCATATTACACCATCAAAAGCTCCCCACCATCCCATACAAGTCCGGCAGTACTTCGTCGTCATCCCCATTACCCCCCCAGCCAGGCTCGCGCCATTCCCGACGCTGCGATGGCGTCCATCGACCCCCACTGTCCACATGACGATTCTCTTGTAGTCTCAGCCGCCATGGCATCGTCCTCTCTGTTGCCTCTTCGTAGTCTGTCTGGTCGTCAGTTTGTCACTTCGTCGTCACTTTGCCATCACTCTTTCGTCCCCTTGTCACCATGTCACCACTCCGCAACCACGCCACCGCCCTTCCATTTAATTCCATCACTACCCCATTGGCTCATTTACTACCTCCAATGCTATGGTCGCCTACGGCCACCATTGCCGGCCCTGCTGTCACTCCCCCTGTCCATTGCTGCCTCTTTCTCTGCCGTCCACCAGTCACCACAGCGCAGCGCCGGGGATGCCGCCGGCCTAACCCGGCCCGGCCCGCTGCATCCACGCTTCAACCCCTGCCCCCATCCCCGCCGATGCTGCCCCAAAGCCCGACGCTGACGCTGTGACGCGTGTCCCGGCGCGGCAAAGCGGGAATGAGTTAGCGTGCCAAAGGCACAATCGCGGGGGGTTGGGGCCGATGGGACGGATCGAATGGTGGAAGGGGGCAGCAGACGGCGTCCATTGATCGCGAGCGGGAACGATCAAATGGAGATGGGGAATGAACGGTTGTCTATCGGATGGCGTGGGCCTACATACGATAGCGGATTTGCACACGCTTCGACCTAGGAGTGTGACACGGGGCGATGAAAGGAACAAGAAAGGAGCTGAGGAGTGTCAAAGTTGCGACGGACGACAAAGCAGAAATAGGGAGACCGAGGTTGAGTGACAGCAGGCGGAGACGGGCAGTAATTGAATGTACGTAGTTGTGGGCATTCCGAAGCGAAGCAGGATACGAGAAAAAGCTCATCATGCGGGAACGGCGTGACTTCGCGATGTGATATTAGCGTGTCGAAGAGCAGTCGAGTGCAGACACAGGCGAGGTTTAAACTACGCTCTGACGCGGGGTTTGCTGAAGGGACAGCGGGGCGCGGACGGGGCTAGCAAACGAGCGACGGGGAGAGTGATGGCGCCGTATACGCACCGATGCGGGAGGGGGTGGGCCACGAGAGAGAAGAGCTTTCGCAGCTCTTTTTGTAGCGACGCGCCCTTTTGTGTGCGTATTTCCAATCTCTGGAAAGCGCTACACGAACGATATAGATTGGAACGACGTACTTTAAAGTGTGGCGTGCGTTTGAACCCGTAGTGCAAGCAGATAGCGAATAACACTTTTTGTAACCGGCATCTGTCGCGGGCAGCATATTAGTTGATCACCGCCCAGTGTAATGTGTTTCACGTCTGCCCCCGACGAATGTGACAGGGGGACTTTACCCGAATGACCGTTGCGTTCGTCACGCTATCTGCACAGAACACTCTCCCTGCAAGAACTAGCGTCACTTGATAGCATGTTCACCTGACTCTGGGTTTGGGCATTATACTGCACTCCCCCTAGTTGCTGGTTGAAATCTTAATGGACTCATTATCTATCGACGCTAACGACTTTGTGTGCTATTACAATATTCATTTCATTGTCTACTTCTCTATGCTCATAATCCCTTCACTTCATCAAATGGCGGAGTAATTTTCTGGACGGTACAAAACTCTAGTAGTACATGGCACTAAATGAATATTTCTCCACATTATCCACATGAAGTTACAACAAGTTAACTATACCTCAACGCTAAATGACATTTTATGTAAAAAACTACATTATTTTAAAACAAACATTTGTCAACTTCGTTACCAGGGCTCGGCAATAAGAGATTTTTTGCCGCAAATTCGCCGTTTAACATGATTACAATACTTTCTCTTTTTACAAAGTAAGTGCGAGGAAATAAAAACAACAATATTAACGAAAATATAACATATTTTCAAGACTAATGATAACGAAGAAAAAACGCTACAAAATAGTCAAAAAATTGAAAAAAATAAAAAGTATCTTATTATTACAATATTAAGTTGACCGTTGATCCCGAAATTAATTACATACGTGAATAATCAAAAGGTTCATTACACTTGAAGGACAAATTACACTACCTTTGATGTACTTCGGGTGAAATATTCCTGAACCCCTGGCTACACCCTCTCTGTGAGCAACATAGCGACTCATTGAAGTGAAATTTTTAGCGCCTCCAGGGACGACAGGGGTTCCCCCTGAAGTTGTCAGTGAGGAAAGTCGCCACTCGGGCTACGCTAGGGCGAGGGGTAGGGCGAGGGGTAGGGCGACGACGACGGCGAGCGCTTCCGCGGGCGGCGCCGCGAGCGGCCCTTCGTCATCTCGCTGGTGGCGCGGGGCGGGGGCGGGGGGCGCTCTGCGGCAGGTGCGAGCACCCGCCCGCGCCCGAATCGAGCGCAGGAGGCTGCGGCGGCGGTTATGAGGCGCCGTATAGGCGATGAAATATTCACCCGAGACTGAGTAACGAGGTTAATCAGAATGGAGGCCCAGCCGTCCCCAGGTAGCGCCGCTCCGCCGCCGGCGCCAGCCCCGGGTTAATCTACGCATTCAGACGCAGACGCGTCGCAGCCTCCGGATATCTCCGCTCTCCCCCTCACCTCCTCCACCCCCTCCACCCGCCTCGCTCTCGCGCTTCCCCTCTCTGCTTCCGAAGCGCTACCTCCACTCCTAATCATCTCCACGCCCCTCAATGCATCAGTTTTCTTTAATCTTGCAGTTACTTCGCCGCCTTCTCGCTACATTCTTGTCTCCATACAGCCACCTGTTCAGCCCATCCATGCATTTGCAGCAGTGTTTATGAACGTGTCTATTTTCTCTCTGGAGTAGTAACCGTATCGTTTCCATCCACTTTCTTGCTTCCCATCCTCTTCTACCATTTCTTCCTTATCATCCATTGCTTCCGAAGGCACCGGTTTTCTCTGACCATTCCTTCTTTACACACGTCTCCGTACTCTTTCTCTATCTCTCTGCCTTCATTATATTTTAGTGTATTAATATCTTCGCTATGCGTCTTACCTTCCCATTAACACATAAATCATGAACCAGCCAACAGCTTCTATCTTTACTCGTCGGTTTCATTTAGCTTCATACAGACTGTTCAGGTGCCTACAACAGCTTTTTCTATTCGATTTCCGAAAATATTTCATGTCCATAATATTGCACGATTCTCCAGTTAAATTTCCCCCTCAGTCTATCTACGCACTACTTCCACTATACATCTCCCATTTCTTCTCTCGTGTCTCATTTACGCCATGCTCTATTATCTTCCCACTTTTTTTTCCACGCTACTCTCTCTTCATCTTCCTCTGCATGACTTTATGAGACCCCCGTCATATTCTTACTTACCATTCCCCCATACCCCTACCATTCTTTAACACTCAGGCCGTTGTTTCTTTCCAGCCATCTCTCGACTCTTAACCAATCACTCATGCCTCCCCCTTTCGCTCGCCTGCCCCCCCCCCCTCGGCAGGCCCTTTCGCGGCGTTCTCTCACATCGTCAGCCGCTCCGCTCTAACGCCGCCCTTCCATCTCGAGGAACTTCCATTTCCACGCCGCGCCCTCCTCCCACGCCCGCCGCATCCCAGGAGCCACTCCGCTGCCAGCCCCGCACATCCCCCGGCGGCGGCGGCGGCGCGCCCTCGCAGCCAGAATTTGTTGATTAACCTTCTCCGCGCCGCCCACGACGCTCTTAATGGCAGGCTCACGTGCGCGGGCGGGCGGGCGAGCGAGCGCGCGGCCCATCGATTGACAGGAGTCGGTGACGCGGGGCGCGCCCTCGGGCGTCGTTACGTGTTATCTATGGAGGGAGGAAATCCTCCCCTCCGTAGCCACCCTACAGCTCGCCCCTCCGTCCCCGCGGCGGCGCCCGCTCGCCAGCCCGCGTGGCCGTTTCCTCGATGCCGCGCCTCGATAACAAGAGAATGCTACCTTGCGTACTGTGCTTTTACCTTTCCCCTTCAGTTACGTTTCTCCCCTCGAAAATATTAGGCCTGATAAACAAGTTACACAACTCGGGGTACTTTTCTGTTGTCGGGAAATATACGGGGAGACGAGGTAATCATTCATGTGTGTTTTATGGAAATGGTGAGAGACCCTGCTGCGTAGTTGTATTTTGCTGAAACGTATTGCGTATCATTTAAACAGCACAGACGTTGCGAGGATCGATAAAAGAGGTTGAGGACGCCATATAATTTCTTGTCAGAAGCAGTTGATTTTCAGGAGCGATTAGATATTTCAAGAAACATTTTAATTAACTGTACTAGAACTCTGTTATACATGAGAGAAAAACAGCACTGTTTGTGAACCTTTCAAACAAGCGTAATATGAGTAAATCTATCCTGCCTGTATCAGTCAATTCAATGGGACAAGTTTTGGTACTACATTTTTCTGCCGCATTGACTTCAACCCATCGATTTATCTCTCTTTGTAACAGGAAACACACCTCTATACACATATGCGAGGATGCAAAACCGGCAGCGAAAACATCCAACTCCGCGGTACTCGCAAGAGACCGCTGAATTCAGCGTACAATACCGCGCAGAGAGAACGCTCGCAACGGAGCAATTTGGAGTTATAGTTTCTGTAAGCGGTAAACTGTACGACTCGGTGGAACGAGCCACATTGTTCCTTTCGCGGAGTCCTTTAGAGGCGCCGAGTCGCCTACACAGGCCGGGGATGGAAAAGCGCCGAGGGCCTCCAGAGGACGTCCGCCTGTCCGGTGGCGGACTGTAGTGGAGGGGGTAGAGGGAGGGAAACGCGACCGGCGAAAGGGGTGAGGCGGTCTTTTTCTCAACGCAGCGTCGGAATTCGCGCGGCGCCCGCGGGACGCACCCGCAACCGCCGGAACAATCGCTCATCAGGGCGCGAGCTCGCGCCGCGGCGGCGGCGGCGGCGGCGGCGGCGGCGGCGGCGGAGGCGGCAGCAGTCCCGGCTCGGCCCGCGGCCACTCGCTCAACTTTTAATTGCGCCATTGTGCGGGTGCCCCGCGCGGGCCCGACGCCGCCCCTGGGCGCACGGCCGCTCCGGAACCGCCCCCCTCCCGCTTCCACTGCCCCGCCCCCTCCCGATGGCCTCTGGGAATCGCATCGCCGCGGAAACGTACCGGAACCGCGCGGAGTCGCCTTCAACTCGCCTGGGGGTTGCCGTTGGAATCTTCACAGAACGGCGGCGAGAGCGGTGTGCGTTGGAGAGAAGGGCGGAAATGACTGCGGATTCAATGAGTCGGTTCTTCGAGTTAGTTCTCCGACCGGGGTCCCGGTTCTTGGAGTGGTTATCCTCTTCGTTCGGGGCCACAGTAGATTCCCGGAAGCGGTTTTGTACTTGGCTATGGAGAACTGATACAAAACCGTAGCCTCCAGCTTGTCACCGAAGTTCATGAGTACACGCATGCCCATTATGCCAAAACTCTTTATCCTGAAACCATCCGCTTACACAAAGCTCCAGTTCCAGATATCGTTCCGAACCAATTACCCGCACATAGTCAAATTTCCCTTGCCTCTTATGTCCCTCCCTTCCTGATCCCACGTCCTTGTGAACACCACGCGTTTTGCGTCGCCATCTCCCCGTATCGGAAAACGAATGGAACCTCGCAAAACCGCTTCGCGCTCTTCAGAACCTTCCCCCTCGCTTGCGGTTCGGGTGCGCCGATATCTGGCGTTGACACCTCCGCCTACCACCCGCGGGGCGACGCGTCGCGTTACGTGTTGATCGCGTCGTAATTAGGGCGCGCGGGCGGTATTTCACGGCGCGTTTTATTAAACGACGAAGTTGGGCGTGGCGCGCGCGGGTGGCCCAACTTGGCGCCCCAAGTACCCTCGAGTTTATAAACTTTTGCCTCACAAGAGAGGGCTTAATTTACGGCGCGGGTCCGCGTGTTAAATCCTTTGTCCGGCCCCCGACCGGGGGCGGTGGAGGCGGCGGCTCTCTCGCTCTCTGCTGCGGCAGAGGTGGTGGTGGCGGTGGCCCCCAGGCTCTGGCTTGCCTGATCCCGCCACCACGCCCTCGGGCTGAAACTGCCGCCCCTCCCCTTCCCCTGGGCGCTCGGTCGCCGCCGCACTTCTGCGTCCATCTTGCCGCCCCCACCCCACCCCTTTACCGCCCGTCGTCCCGTAGCACCGGAACCGTATCTTCTTCGTTTCTGTGCGCAAATCACTCAGTCTGCCGTATTTAGTTATTTTCATTGTCACCAAGCCGCCGCACCACTTCCTTCCGATCACCACTTCAAAGTCTTTGTAGCCCCCTGATATCATTTCCTTCATCCTATCTGTATAAACAGCAATCCCTTCCTTATTACCCTCTGCAATCTCTGCCGCGTCTGTCTTCTAGCTCCACCTCCCTTTCCTTACAACACGACCATCTCCGCTCCCTTCAGCCTCCTCACCGACCTCTACGACGCCCAGCGCCACCCCCGCTGTTGGCCCAGGGGCGCCGCGAATCTGCCGTCGGGCAATTAATATTTTCGCAGTCGGCGGCGGCGGCGGCAGAGGCGAACCGTGTGGAGACGAAGGGCGGGCGGCGAACAGTCGGCTGCCCGCTCGAGTCTCCAGGGCCCGCGCCGCAACCGCAGCCCAACAAGCTCCGGGCCGACTCCTGGAACGACGCGTCGCTGCGGACGTATTGGGGGTGGTGCAGGCGGCACGAAGAGGAGGAAGAAACGCCGCGGGGAGGTCTCGAATGAGAAAGAAGCGATTATACAATATAAATGATAAAGAACGCAGCGGTCAGGTCAGGTCAGGCAGCGGAAATTCGGTAGTCCTAGGCGGATGCTGTGGAAGAGAATATATATGACACGTTGCGTTGGGAGGCGACGGTAGAGGTGGATGTTTGCGACAGGTGCTGGGACTGCGGAAGATACAACGGAGGCTGTAACGCAGCAGAAGCGGCGGCAATGGCGGCGCTGCGGCTGTGGCGACGATGTACACGCGGGAGCTGCAGCGTCGGTGGCAGCCGCATCTAAGATAGAGCTTCCCCTCTCCACCCCCCCCCTACCACACCTCGCCAGCTCCTCTCCCCTTCTTCGCGGCTGTTCGCGCCGCTATCAGGCAGCCTGCTCCCGGGCCGTTGTTCTTATTCCCAGGCGTACCTCTGTCTCATCATCATCAGCCGTGTATCCACTTCGCAGCAATGCTCGGAGCAAATGCTTGCTCACACGGTCGCTACCCCTTGATGCCTCGCGCGCCTCACTCGACACGCGGAGCGGAGGGGCGGTGGAGGAGGAGGCGGGGAGGGGGAGGGGGAGGCGCGCCGGGCTGACTGTTAGCGCAGAGCGTTGCGTTCGCGCGCGCGCCGCCCAAGGGCACCGAAGTGGGAGCGTGTAGCGGGGGGAGAGGGAGGCAGTGGGTGGCGTGGGGCGGGGCAGCTCTCTTTTTGCTCGCTTGCCAGGCGGAAGCACCTTCGTTCCATATGTATAGCGTTCGGGTGCGGTTACCAACCTAATCGCGCATCGGGTTATTAGAGGGCGAGCGAGGCCTTTTGAATCTTCGTGCGAACGATGCCGGGAGCTGTTTGAACTCGCTGAGTTTGAGCGCCTTTTTGCTGTTCCGAGGGCGGCGGCGGCGGCGGCGGAACTGTTCGCGCTCTTTTTCGAGAGTTCTTCTTCCGAGCCGCGCTCAAGTTTTGAGTACACTCTGCGGGACTTGGGGTGCGATAAAAATCCTATTCTACCGCCGTTTTTGCAAGAGGATGTACAGGGTTGACGAGTCGTGAGTTAAAAAGGTTATGTGTGAACCTTACACCTCCTTGATGTGCTCTCTAACACTAAAACAATTAAAAATGAAAGAGTAGTTTTGCGGTAAACATAATTGATTTAATATCATTTTGAACCAGTATGCGGTTTTATTAATGTGTTGGTCTGGTACTCTCCTACTAAGTGTATTCGACTATTCGGAGTGCATTTGTATTTTTGCGTTACGTGGTATACAAAAGATTAAACGATTTGTGCTTCAATCATCAGCGAATCGTAAAAAGGAAACGATAAGCACACTTCATGCTAAATATCCAAACGTCCGTCATTGAAGTATCGGCATTCTCCAATCAGATAAACAGTAAATACCTTCCAGCGTAAAGAAAGAATGTGTTAAAAGAACATACTTGCCCTCAAACCATCCCCGTTCCCAGTACCTGACCGCATCGAGTCTTCTTATCCGCGAGGTACGAGAGGGGCACTGCCTCTTCACTGACACGTTCGCACCCGTCTTCAAGCAGCATCCTCAATCGCAAAGCAGCGACTTCTCAATCCGCGCGCCGTGCGCCCGTGGGATTTGACCTGGAGGGTGCGCGTCGCGCGCCAGCCTTCGCGCATTCCTCGGCGCGTCCTCTTTCCTCCGCCACACGCGAGGACGCCGCCACGCCTGCCACGCGGCGCAGTGGGCCAGAACGGATCCGCGCCAAAGGCGACGATAGCGTTTAGACGCAGTCCAAGGAGCGAATTCGGTCCGGCGTGGGTGGCTCAGGGCAGCGACTGATGTTACTGCAGGGCCTCTGACCGCGAGGTCCCTAGGTTCGTGATCTGAATGTAAGATTTTGGAAACTAGCTAGATAGGTTGCATTTACTCGTTGTCTGGATGAGACTTCTAGCGGTCGGTTGCTCTGATCGGTAGTTTTCCGTGGTTTCTCCGATCAGTACTAGCCGAATGCCGGAGCGGTTCCCTAACAAACGGGCACGGACTGCGCGCGATCTTTTCTTCTTCTTCCGCGTCCTACACTTATTTCAATGTCAGTTTGGCAAGCCTGGAGAAGCCGCGTTTGGACAAGGTTTCCTATGTGTCCATTGATCATGTCCTCTCATTGGGCATTATTTTCGGTGAAATTTACGAGTGTGTTTTCATAAGGTCTGTGAGTATTGGTCGACACATTGACAGCATTAAAAAACATGCATTCGACCAACCAACATTTAAAAAAATACGTGAATAAATTAAAAATAATTATGTAGTTGAAAATTGTACTCTGTGGTAACTTACATTAAAAACTCTTACATATTTATTATATCACTCTTTATCTCGAAAATGTTGGGCATTTTGAGAATGGGAATGTTTGAATTTTTTTAAATTTAACGTCAATATTATTCTGCTTTGCACTCCTCGAGTCTTTTCGTCCACTGTCCGTCGCTTCTCCTTCTGCGCCGCCCCCGCCGTCTCGCATGCAAGAGCGGCTCGCTCGCTGTGAGGCCGGCGGGGGGCGGCTAAATAATTCAGCGTCTGCGAATGAATACAGAGTGCACGCAATCTGGCTGGGACGCGACGCGCAAAAACGACGACTCGCTGCGAAAACGCCTGGCCTTATGTGTGCGACGGGGAGGGGAGTTTGGGGAGGGGGTGGGGAATGTTAAGTGAAAATTGTGACTATGAGTAGTGATTGTGTTTGGTTAAAGATGCTATGAAGTCTGGTTTTTTGGTAGAATGATAATTGTGGTGAGGTTGATTGTGAAGTGATGTTGAAGGATAGGGGAGAATATTTGTGTGAAATGTGGTCCGGAAATGGTATTGAAGTTGAAGGGTGGGTACAGAGTGATGAGGTTGTGGATTGTAGTACAGTGAAGACTTGAGGGTTGTTTAGGGTAGGTAGGAAAAAACGTATATGAGATATGGTGGATTTGGTGGAAGTCATAGAGTGGAAGTGATTTAGAGTAATTAGTGAAAACACTGTGAAAAGTGATTTGTTGAAGTGACCCGTACGATGTTGTGTGCTGCAAGAGAACCGAGAGGCAGTGATGGTTAAAGGATAAAAGAAGGTAGAAATTACTGATGTGCTATATAGTTATGGGTCAAAACAAGACCACGAACAGCAACAACTACGAAACGTGTCTATATGTCAAAATGTTAAAACATTACATCCGTATTCGGAATAAAACCATATGATAAATATCTGTATCAAGTTAGGTTCCGAGTAACCGCAACATAATGGAATGCCCTCGGGTACCTACAGAAAACCTTCAGTAATTTGGCAGAAAGGCGCAATCTTTTTTTTACCTGAAACTCATCTCTTTCGGCTGGTTCTTTCTCCTCTTTGCCATTCAAATTGAATAATTTCCCTTGATTACCCACGCCACATGCGACGCGACCAGCACTTGACGCTCATACAAGCTAATGAACTTTCAGAGTAATGACGGTAACAGACGGTCTCGGCTACATGTTCTCGTGTCCAGCACCACTTCCAAATCACGGATAATGAAAAAAGACATAATCATATATTCATTAGAGAAAATTAATAGCATTTAGTTCCAATTCGTGTATACGAGGCTTATATAGCAAACATGGCGTGCATACAAAAAAATTGCCAATTGAAAAATTGAAGGCGAAACATTGTCATGAAGATTTACGTTTGATGTACGTCTGGTGCATAAACTCGTGATTATTAATTATTCTACGTACCTTTTGAGTACAAATTTAAAGGCTACACTAGTGCATCTAGATATGTGAAGAAATATAGAATATCTTCACAACATGTATGTATCTTTATGAACTATAGAGGAATAAGTATTGAAAATGGATTACAACTAGTAAAAAAAAATTATATTAAATGTTTAAGAAAATTTGTTACGTAGATATTTTGCCGAAGTAGATGTTACATAATGGCACGTTATGTAACTTGCAGGTGTGTGGAGTCATGCACTCAATTCATTAAAAGCATATTACGTATTTGAACGCGATTCATAAAATCACACAACGTAGAAGTCAAGGATATTTTTCAACCAAAGAAGAATACAAGAGATCTTTTTCGTAGAGCCGTCATACATACATGCTTTGCCGCCGCCCGGTCCGTCCGGAATCAGAGAAAGAGACGGGACGCGCCACCAGAAGCGAAACTCGAACATCAGAGTCGACAGGCCAGAAAACAAACGAGTGGGACGGCGCGTTGTGACACACCGGCGCTGCAACTGAGACACTTTTTTTTTTCTTTCGCGAAACGGGAAAAGAACGTCGGGGCACATTGCAGAGGCCCGGACGCCGTCCCTGACGCCTTTGCCAGTGTGAACGCTCGTACTTCACGTGGCGTTATCGGTGTCGGCACACACTGACTCAACGGCGCGCCGCGGTGCGATGCGCTGCTGAGGAGAGGCGCGTAAAAAGATGACAAATTTACCGTTGTGAGGACATTCCGCGAGGGCGGCGCGTCCTCGCGACGCAATAAACTGCCGCGCACTGCATTACTTTCAAGGCGACTCTCGCCGCCGTGTCGCTGAATACCTTCTAGAAGTGTCATGGGTTGCATTAAAGGTACGAGTAAACAGACTAATATTGCTAATACGCAAGATACAAAAAATTATGTGGTATTCAAGGTAGAATGTTTTGTTAATATCCAGTAATGTGTAAATGTAACTATAGAAGGATCATTTCATTACTTATTCATTATGTTTTTGTTATTTGATGTTGATTCTTTTATTGTTATATTTATTTTTATGCTTTTACAATAATATTGTATTGAAGATTATTTTACAACATTAGAATTAGAACATTATTATTTAGCACATTATTACAAAAATGGTATGAGCTGGTTGTAAATTAGCAAATAGATCACTATGTCAAGATAGGCTTGAAGGTTAATAGATACAAGTTCTTTGCGGAATTATAAACTGCTTAATAAAATTAAAGAACTCTATTTTTAATTATTATGTCTTAATATGCATATTTTTATTATTCATGCGATATATGCATGCCCAATAAGTGTAGACGGTGGAAGAAATAAACCTTCACGAATGTTCTTGCATTACTAGAAATTACATAGTTTTCAATATGAAAAACTTCGCTCGGTAATATTCTAGATTTGAATTCCGGAAAAACATTCAGAACCATTAAAAATGTAGAAATATTATCGGAACGTAATTTTTTAATGTATCAAAGATTAATTAGTTGTCGTAGGATTTGAATTAATGACTGTTCCTAAGAACAAAGCAGCCAGTGATTTTTTTTTTCATTCAATAAGAGCTTCCAACACTCATGCCTTTTTCTCCAAGTAGCACATTTTAATTTAGGCCTACTTGTTGCCAAATCGCTGTTTCATTATTGCTCTCCGAAAGCGCATTTTTGGGCGCGCTATTGAAAGTGAACGTGCATTACCATTACCAAAGGGTGGAAATGCTTACTTTCCAGGCGGAGCTTGTTTCCGTAATTGGTGCGCGTGGAACAAACTCCTTGCCCGCGATAAAAATGCATGAGCGCACTGGGTGCATCACTCCTAGATGATTTAAACATGTCCTCCCTTTTTCCTGGGGTTCCTCATTAGCCCATTTTTTTCTACGCGCTAATTGCATGTCGCGCTCTGAATTCACTGCGGCGCTTTTTCGCGCGTCGTGTAGTTTTTACCTTCTCTAGACACATAGATACGAGCATTTTGTTTAGTGCGATTCCACTGCAAAAGAGAAATTTAATTCAGTAATAATGCCGTGTGCAATTCACTCTCCGCTGAATCCACTGGCATTCGAATGCAATGGAAAATTTGTATCCTTACACGTCGATTCATGCTGTTCACAAAGAGAAAGCCTCCCCTCTGTCGCTTTTCAGTCGCAGTCGACTGCACACTACAGTCCCGGTATTACGTCCGTCACTTAAATACATAGATCAGTGATCAGGAGTGGTTGGGGAAACGGTTTTAAAGCGGCGAGTGTAATCGCATCAAAAGCTGTGAAGAGAAAAAAGTTCCCTTTTACCGCTGTGCCTGTTGCAGTACTTGCTATTGAAACGACATACATTCACCCTCAATGACACCTTGCTGAAGTGGAACAAATAAAGCTCAAATTCCTGTTCACATATTAATTATCGAATTTGCTTAACCTGATCATCTTTCGACTGTAAGTTGCATTTCTCCAAATGTTAGAGCTTTTGCTTGTTCCTAGATGTAATTTTTCTATGCTCACGTGATGTTCATAAATGTTCGTATATCCGTGCTCGAATGCTCGCTGTTTGGCCTTCTCCTAAATATACGATATTCATATGTTCGCGCGTCTGTACGCTGGGCTGTTAGTGTGTTCCTATGCTGGGCTGTTAGCGTGTTCGTACGCTCGGTTGTTAGCGTGTTCGTACGCTGGGCTGTTAGCGTGTTCGTACGCTCGCTGTTAGCGTGTTCGTACGCTGCTGTTAGCGTGTTCGTACGCTAGCGGCGTGTTCTCGCGCTGTTGTCGACCTTGGCTGTTGCTGTTCGTACGCTCGGCTGTTAGCTGTGTTCGTACGCTCGCGTTTGCGTGTCGTACGCTCGCTCTGCGTGTCGACGCTCGCGTTAGCTGTTCTACGCTCGCCTTAGGTGTTCGTACGCTCGCTTTAGCGTGTTCGTACGCTCGGCTGTTAGCGTGTTCGTACGCTCGCCGTTAGCGTGTTCGTACGCTCGCCGTTAGCGTTTCGTACGCTCCGGCTGTTAGCGTGTTCGTACGCTCGCTGTTAGCCGTGTTCCGTTACGCTCGGCTGTTAGCGTGTTCGTACGCTCGGCTGTTAGCGTGATTGTTCGCTCGTTTGTGTGAGCGTTGGTCCGCTGCTCGTCACTCCGCATAACCATTGACCGTTCTCTCGAAGGCCGCTCCTCCTCGCAGGCCGGTGTCCGCTCCGCGCGGTGTGGCATTGCGCCAGAGGCCGCGAGGCGTAATTATTTTTTCAGGGGCGCGCCTTACATTACCGTTTACGAGCTTCCCTTCCTGGGCGCCGAACCCGCCGTCTCACGTCGCCCTCTTATTTATCGCCCTTTCGCCCGTTTTTCGAGACGCACTCGCCCGCCAGCTAGCTCGAGCGAGCGCGCACAGCGCCGCCCGTTTGGTTTCTTTTTCGTCTGCGCCTTTTCGCCGAGAATTTGTTTTCTCTGGTCGAGAGGGACACTTCTTATTTTTACTCGAACCGGCTCGGCCCTACCGCCGCATCAAAATGCGGTATTATTTAACTTCGTTAATAATAATAATAATAATAATAATAATAATAATAATAATAATAATAAATTCGGTTTACTTGCGGGAGCTCCGGCTGTGCGAGGACGACGATTATGTTTGAGGCGGGGGAAGACGGGGGGGGGG
>BOPP01000022.1:4467367-4480142 GCA_017312745.1 Gryllus bimaculatus
GCAGGAGCTCCACTAGCAGCGGTCTTGCGTTTTAGTTTCTGCCCAACGCCACAGGGCGCCGGGAGGCTCCGACCCTCTCCCTTTTGCGCGATATGCCACTCAATCAAGTTGCCGCTGGTAGAAAAAAAAGGAGCAGAAAAAACGATCTTTTGAACTCGTCTTAAGTTCAGTTTTCCTTGCTTGTATATTTCATTTTCCGGCGGCTGCTTCAGCTACAGCGCCCTCGTTTGCTCTTTGCTACCCCCTCTGCGCGGCTTCTCTCAAGGATTAAAAATTGTGCTCTCGTCTTCCCGCAGGGTGACGGGCTGGGGCGAGAAGGGATGGTGAGAGGGGAGAGGTGGGGGCGGGGCGGTCAGAAGGCGGCCGGAACGATCCAAGGGCATTGCAAGCTTCTGGTGAGAGCGAGAGGAATCTGTTCCGCAGAATAGATTATCTCCGCAGAGCAGCGCCTTTGCGATCCAATACATTTTCTTGGCCGGGAACGTTTCTTCGTCTTTTTAGCGACGGTTTTTGTCACTTCTTCCTGTCGGCGAATGATATTCTGGTTGGCGTAAATCCTCGGTAAATCTCTCTTGTACCCTAATTCTTTTTTTCCCCTTGGTATTACGTTCAGGTCATACCATCAGACTTTTGGATGTAAACGTTCGGATGAAAACGCAACAATATTACTTTAAACCGTGGGTTCAAAGATACGGTAGAGCTCTTCTCTGTTTGTTGTTCGCCACTGTTTTAGAAAGTAAGTATACAATGCAGATAGTGGCGAGGAGGCGGTGTGCAATATATCAAATTAATTTTCAACGTAAAGTGTACTTTTTAGGAATAACCCCTATTTTTATCAAGTTTGAGGTGACGTAATTGAAATTGTAATCTGATTTCCTTTGTGTATTCCGAACATCTCTACACAAAATATGTTAAGTTTTCTCGCAGTGTTTCACAGAGTAATGCCTAGAAATATATTATCATGAATCGAAATAAAACGTCAACGTTTTTATGCGTGGAAATTGTAATTCGCAATAACATTTTACAGAAATATCATAAACCTGTTTGTAATATTTATGCTATCGCCCCAGGGTAACCTTTTAAAAGTACCATCCATGTTATGAAGAATGAAAAAAACACGGTTTAATTAACACCTACTCTTTCTGCGTTAATTACTGTCTATTTTCACAAATTATAAACCAGCACAACTCTGTCATTAGTGAAGCTCTCACAACGCGTTCTAGGAAAGACACAGAATACTGTCAAACTGAGGTAATAACATTAGTAAATATATATTACCAACAGTAGCGGTATTTATCTTGCGTAGATCGTAAAATACAGACAATATTGTTATATATTTTAGTGCATTGGGGCCTTTTCTCCTCCGTATAAATTATAGTGGTATTCATTTTTGCGCCCTTGCCTTCTCTTTTTTGTCATTTCCCGGAAATGCAGCATCGTTTTCACCAAAACTGCAATGCTCATAAAAAAAAGAAGACTGAAACCTCAAAGAACCCGCCATGGGCCGCAGCGTGTCATGTACCGTGCACACAGGCTGCTGGGCTTCGGCAAAGCGTGCTCGCCCAGTCCACACTCGGGAGGGAGGCTTTTTTTTCGACGCATACTCCGCTTTGCGTGAGTCACACAGACCGAATTTCATATGCCTTCGGAGTCGCTTTAAGAAATACGATACTTCGTCGGGTCGGTGGACTCGAAACTTTTCTGTCACGGATTACGACCCACTGCTCTCGGAGCACGCGTGGGCGTAGGGCGGCACATGCACTGACGTCGCAAAGGGGGAGGGACGGGGATTGCCCTGGGCAACGTATTTCAAGGGGGTGGCTCTGCTTTCTCCCTAGGGGCTTGGCAACCAATCTTCCTATGGAGGTCTATTAAACGTCCTTGCTAAGTTAGTGTTAAATAATTCAGAGATAGGACCCCCCCCTTTTTTTTGTTCTTGAACTCCTCCTCATAGCTGGCACGAGTTGAAAAGTGACGCGGCTTCTGAGTGCGTGCGGTAGGCGGGGAAACTAGCAGGAGAAATGAGTGGGTCGGGTTGATGGAAGGAGATGGACTGTGGAGAAATGGGAGTTAAAGCGTGGTGTTGGAGAAGAAAGTCTTGTAGTCGTCGTGAATGCATGGTCAGCGTTAGGAGAAACTGGCAAAGGCAAACGATAGGGATTATGATTGTAAGAATAACTGAGTGTTGGGAGATTCTGGGAAAATTTCAAAGAAAAACTTTTTGTTTTGGAGAGGACTGCGTTGTAATCGATGTTGTTGACGAAACTGTTGTAGCCGCAATTCTCTTATTCCTGACAGTGTTATCGACATGAGAGAGATACTTTTTTTTATGGAAGTAATAGGACAGAAGTGGGCGGGGGGGGAGGATCAGAGACTAACAGCAAATTACATGTACGTCTCTTATTTTAAGAAAAGCAACAGTGGCAACGTTTTCTCCGGGCATGCGCGACTTTGTTATATTAGTTCCTTAATTAGATAAATTATTATACTTTCGTGATGGAAAAAAATATTAAATTTATCCAGGGCACATCAATTCATACATCATAATCTGCTTCCTCATATACGTTACTATCACCCTTAGAAACCGACACACGCCACGCGCAAAGCAGTCGCCAACGCCTCTCCGATCCGTGTCCGCAGGGCGTGCTCGGGCGCGGGCCGCCGCTCCACCCACGCGTTCCTTTCCGCCGCGTCAACGCGCTTCACCGTCTCCGCGCCGACGCAGCGCTCCCACGCACGGGGCCGGCGCTTATCGGCGCTGCCGCCAGAGCGCATTCCGGCGCCCGGGGGGAATGGGACCCCTTGGGACAGGCCCGGGTCCGGCCGCACGCGAGTCGCCGGCGGGCGCGGCGCATCGCTGACCAGCCGAGTGCCGTAATGAGGCGAGACGACGAGCGGGGAGGCTGGCCCGGTGCCGACACGCGAGCGCGAGCGTGGCGACGAGAAGAAACGCGGAGGAGAACGGTTCGCTTTTCTTTTTCTGGATGCGCGGGTAACACACTTTGTGCATTGCCGTGTACAAAACCCAGTAACCACATGACCGCTGTGGAATTTTCGTGCTGAGATGTCAACGTAGCCGTCCGGTTCGTATGCCACGTTCCGACTTGTGACTTCAATGGGGTGCGAGTGAAAAACAGACACGGTGTTCTTATGTACAAATTTATTTAGAATTTTTTCTATACAATAATTACACTCCTGAGAAACTAGCACTGCACTCCTCTGAGACATCCCGCCCCAGCCTGACACAGACCCCAGCCTTTCCTGGCATCCCATCCCGTTGCAATCAGCTCCCCCCCCCCTCAACCGAACCTAGCGATAGCCTCTGGCGGGTAACAAGTGCCTTCCGCACAGCGATTCGGTTCCAACTTGAATGCCGGCCGTTCCTTCGCTAGCCGCATTTTCCAGGAATCACGTGGCCGACCTCCATGAAAGCGACCTGCGGCCCGCGTCACCTCAGTAACGAATTTTGAGCTCATTGCAAATTTGCGCCCGCCGCCGCCGCCGTCGGACACGACTGTCGCCACATATCATTCCTCCGCTTTGACACCCATGTTCCGACAACACGCTCCGGCCCTCACCCTCCGAGCTTGGTAGCCACAAGCCGGCCGCCAGATAGCCAACACTTCCCCCTCGCTGGCCTTCCGACTAGTGGGGTCCAGCGGGCACGTCACGACGTTACAGACTGTACGATTTGGTTTGAAGGGTGCCCCGGATTGAATACAGCCCTGAGTAAGGATGTTATACTTAGATTAAAACAAGGAGTCCGTTGACACTTCATCAGCTGTAATGCTGTCATCCAAACGATAGCTTGCACTTCACTATAGTGACGTCACTATGGTGACGTTGACGCGATTGGATGACCGCGTCACAGGTGACAAAGTGACGACAGACGTAATGTTTTAATCAAAGTACGTTGTGGTATTTCGCATTAAACTCGCTTTATTGCTAAGAAACTTGCGGCGTGATGGAATGTTTGTGTGGAGGGGCGGGTTGTATCTAATTTGATATCTAAGAAACATTGATGATAATATAATTAATAAATAATAATAAACCACGAGCAGATCTGATCTTAAATATCTTTTTTAACGCTAAGGAGGCTTATTTTACTTCCATGGGCATAACCTATCGAAAATTAATTTTCCCAGGCGCCAGTAAAATCTATTGCCAGACAAAATAACTGCTTAAAACAACATCACCAGTGCAATTCTTTTTCATTATCGTAAGACATTTACTAATTAACCATTAATACCTATTAGTAATGTTACAAATACTAATACTCGTTCTCAATTGATTTATGTGTCAAGGGTTTACTCTCGCTACGATTTATTGCGGGTAATTCAATGTCCTTCAAAAACGAAATGTAGAAATACAGAGAAGTAGCGTCAGTAGTCAACCACATTACCTTTGACATTTTATTTATGACTTCAAGTACGGTCCGCTGTACTTGGTAAGGTACATCTAATGCTTAAAGCTAATGACTTCCAACTCTCCTTAGCCATATTTTCTTAGGCTCTCTATTTCTTGCCTTCGAAAAAGTCCAATCCAACACATCAGTTCGGTGGAATCCAAATTACCCGAAACTCCATCACTATAATCATACTTATTACATGCAACTCGCTACGGTTAAGGTTCGCCTGTTTAAAGACAACGTTTGAGCGAGGTGGAGCTGACCGCGTATGTCCTCAGAAGGGGTCGGGCGTACTAATGACATGGAAAGGCCGACCGCTTGCCGACGTCAGCCCATTGTTTCCAACGTATGAATTCACCGTAGGAATCCGATAAGTCTCAGGGGTGACAAAACTACTAGCGAACTAGCTATAATGCTCAAAAATGTTTTATATTTCCATGTAATAGCAAAGTCAATGATTTAAATAACAAAAGCTATAATATTTTCCATATTCAGATTAACTACCCTCAAAATGACTATTTTTATCGTATTTATTATTCTGCATTTCATACGAGTGAAATCCGCCTTTGAACTGTCTGCATTGAAATAATATTGCCTGCCGCAATTTTCAAATGATTGTATTTTATTTTATCACAAAGTAACAGTTCAAACGCTTATTTCCCGTTAAATTGCTGGAATAAAATAACATCAAAACACATATTACCTTGGGTACATGACATTGCATTGTGAACTTTTCATTCCATTAATTATGACGATATTCATGATTTATTCAAGAAATAATGTTTTATCGTGAATTTCCGACGATAATACTCGTTCTTGGTAGTACTCTTCGAGTGACTCTCTTCTATTATCTAACTTTTCCTTTTTAATTGATTTTCTTATTTCCTCCTTCCCCCCCCTCTCTCTCTTCTCGATCAGGTGTTTGTCCAGTTTCCCTGATCCATTCAGCAAATGCTGAGAAAGCTCCTTGTTTTGTTTCTGGACGTAAATGTAGCTTCACTATGAGCACTTTTTGTTGAACTCTCCTTTTGCTTGTAATGGTAAGAGTAGAGGTCAGGGCGAGTTGCTATTTTGTTGGCAATGCTATAACCGTCATTACGTTGGAGACAAGCGGAACCGTTAATGAAACAATAATGATAAAATTCGTTAAATAAAGATAGATCTAGTCATTAACATATATGTAAATTAAAATTCAATGTTATCAACGATACAAGATTGTAGGTCTACTTCCAGGATTTCACCTATTCTGCCAATTGACTTTTAAACGTTCACATTTATGAACGCTACTTATTAAAGCAGCAGTTGGAAATTTTTCTAAACTGGGACAGAGAAAAGGAGAGGGTTTGCCGATCAGCAGGAGTTTCTCACGTAGTATTTGATATTCACTCACGAATGGACATCACACGGAAGTCAAATTCCAGAAGCTGGCCTCGCTTTTGAGCACGCGATCTCTTTCACCTCCATGTGAGGAGCCTTTGAACACGAATACGATTTTCCTCTCTCAGAAACCACTTGTGTAATTTTTACCGCTATATATAATCTTTTGGAACCTTTTCAGAAGCTCTTTAATCAACAACTGAAAGGTCATAAAATAAGAGATGAGGATCTAACGAAATGCGATTTTTGTATTGATTCGAACTCTAGACGTAGACGCAGCTAAAACTGAGTTAATCATTCCGAATGCCCTGTGAACAGGCAGCTTATAAATAATGAAGCAGGAGAAATGAGGTTGTATTGACTGGGAAACTTGACAGCAGTTGGGAAGTCCACAGCCCTTCAAATAGAGGATCGATTAAAAAATAACGCCATGATTACTTCTCGTGTGATCTGTTTCTTTAGGATAGCAGTGAATGCAAAATAAACTTGCAAGTGCGGTTTATCTAACGTCTTACAAAAGTAGCAAACAATTTGGTAAAATTTATTTTGAGACTTCCGTTTTTATACAAGGCAATAAAACGGTGAGCTGCTGAAGTATGAAACCACACTAAACAACAATTGAATGTTTTTCTATTAATTTATAAAAAAAAGTGACCACGAGGACTGATCCTAAGCAATGCGACAAAACTGTAAGGCGGATAGCGCACTGAATTGCAAACAAAGTTTGACTTAGGAGGAAAACGAACCATGAACGGCAAGGAGTTAGCCCACCTGGTCCACTCGAGTGCACGCGATCGTCCAAGACATAACTCACGAGGCTCTCTACTGTTGGGCGAATGGCGCGGCGGCGTCCGCGAGCTCACGAGGGAAGAAAGAAAAAAAAAAATCCCCAACCGCAAACAGCACTTCCCTGGAGAGTCCTCGTCGGCGCCGCTCTACTGGGCAGCGTGCGCGTTCGGGTTCGGCGAGCTGTACTCTGCCCCCGCCCTCGCTGCCGCCGCCCAGCTCTCATCCCACGTCTCTTCCACCTCCGCACGACACCCTTCCGCCCTTGCCGCGCTTGCCCCCTCCCACCCACGTTCATTTCTCGCCCATCCCTTCCTCCCCCACTCCCGCCCCGTCCACCATTCGCTCAATTTTCGCCCCAACCACCCCACCCCACCCCACCCCTCCCCCGACAACGTGCCTAACTCCTCCCTCAACCTAACCGAGCTGCAGCTCCCGTTCTTCCCACTCAGCGCTCCACGCCCACACGTCTAGCAGCGTCAACTTCCAGGTTGCGGTGCTTTCAATTTAAATATCCATACTTTTTCTCATTGGTAGCACCAACGATAACGATAATTGAAAAAATTGTTATCGATTATGAGAGTTATTACTTTATGAAGCACACAAAAAATATATGCTTTAAAATGTTGAATACTTAAAGTGTCCTTTTGATGAATTACAAGAAATGTATTATTAATTCTCGCTCATATCAATATTGGTGAATTAATATCAATGTTTTTCTTTACTCTGATTACTAATAATGATGAACTATACGGTCGCACTTTCAAACCTATATTAAATATTAATTTAATTTTAGATTGATATTTGGAAATGGGGAGAGATGTAGGATACTGTAAATATAAATAATCCTCGTGATGTTTTGGGGATTTGTTCAATTTATTACAAAACTGTTTTCAAAAATTATACGTCAATTATTTTGATGTTAGCCATGCCCGACTCACAGTCTTGGTCGAAATTTCTGATAATATTTCGCCACACACTCATCGCCGTCTGAACGTGTATCCCGCGCTGACCTTTCCACCGCCGTCCTCGCCGACTCGTCCTTTCGCAATCCCACGACCCGAGTGGACGCTCCATTACCGGGAAGGGCTGTGGCGGGGGCGGGGGCGGCGGCGGCGGCGTGCCAGCGGGTGCAGTGTAGTGCAGCGGTGCGCGCGGAACAGGAACAGGAAGAGGAGGAGAAAGCCCCGGGCGACGCGACCGGCCGGCCGGCCACTCCGCTGCTTCACCGCCGCTGCGCAACCTCCGCGCATGCGCACGGGTCGACACACAAGACGTGTCGGAGGCCCCCGACGTAGAGAGATTACTCCAAGATGGGGCCGATTTGGCAGCAACTGCTTGGTTACTGCTAGCAGTTTAGCTGCAGGTTACGTGCATGTGCTGAATTGGTTAATGGGTTCGTTTGCAGTTGGCTCGCTTGTAAATACCTTTGACGCAACCTCTAGAAATGCCATCGTCCAGCACGACTTTTTTTTGTTTTCCGACCTATCGGAATGGACTCTTTTTGCGCTAACTTCTCTACATTTTTATACATTTATTTTTTTATATTTATACTCATTTATATTTATAATACAAAGAATAATGCATTCATTTTTATTGCACCGTCGATTCCGCCGTTTTGTACACCGTTGTTAGACGTTCGATTGATTGAAGTTCAGTTTATTGGTTATTAGTGATTCCGGGCGCCTCAACTGACAAGGTCATCTGTTCCAAAAGTGTAATAAGGTATGTTTTATCGAACGAGGTAGCGGTGATATTCCCCTAGTAGATAGCGATATCCAGCGCCAAACTACACATTGGCTAGCAGTGTTTTCCCCCGACCAGCGGGCATCGCCCCTGCCGGGGCAAGCTCTAAGCTTCCGACTGGTCTCCCGGCATATGTGGTAGTGTAGTGCATGTAAGTGTAGTGTAAGTGCAGGGGTGATAATAGGGGACCCGGAAGAGGAACGAAAGATCGCGTGCGGTCTTTGACCCCTGTACAGCCCAGACAGTCGCCTAGTGCTGATCGGAGACACCTCGGACAACTAGCGATCACAGCAGCCGTCCGCTAGAATTAACCACCAATCAGCGTCTGAATTCGGCAGAGAAGTTCGAATGGTGGTGACCCATCTTACTCCTATTAAAATCGATAACTTAAATCTATTGAGTATTTTTGTTATCTAAAATGTCCATTGCAAGACAATTTGGATGTCTTTATTTTTTGGCTAATATTGGAGGATTTTCATTTTTATAATTTCTGCTGCTCTTGGCATTTTTTATCTTAATAAAGAACATCATTGCTAACGCATCACGGTGATTTGGTTGCTGATATCACAAGTTTAGCTTGAAATCTTTGGTGAAGTTCTCAGGCTGAGACTCTTGCTATTTCTCTAAGTTAATTCGTCTGTATCTAGGCTGGCGCTGCTCATCTCCGCATTTCCTCACCAGCTCAGGGAATCTCTTCCGGCGATCGCCCCCGACACGTAATCAACATCGTGCTCGACTTTCGCTTTCAGGAACTACCGCGCATCCTGGCAATTGCTAGTGGAATTAATTATTTTCCGAGGGAACAGCGGCCGCTTTCGCCAGCGTTTTCTGAGTCGGTGGCTGTGCTTCATCGCCCTTCTGGTAACGTAACGTAACGTAACGTAACACATAATGTGCTGTAACGTAACATCCGCCGGCGGCTGCGCGACATGGGAATTGGTGGTATATACGCGTTTGACCATTTTCTCTTCCTGGCGTGGAATATTTCATGAGAAACATGTGGTGGACGAAACAGAATTTTAGACGTTTGTTCGAGAACTATTAAAACGTTTTATTCTCATCTGTTGAAACTCTTATGAAGCTTTAACAGCCGAAAACAATATTTGGCAAACGCGTATCGAGTGGGAAAACATGAACCACAAAAAATACCTGTCCATAAATACGATTTATGGCCATCAAAGGCTCTTATTAAAGCTCAAATGATATAAATAACTTGGCCTCTTTCTCTCTGAAATGTCACCAAAGTACAGAACTTCAAAGGGTATTTAACGGTCGTGTGCCTGTTGCGTAAATATGGACAAGTAAATAATACATTGATGAAGATGCCTGTCCTCGATCTGTGAACTATATTTCTGTTTACTATGCAATAAAAACCTAGGTAAACGTGTGAGAGGAAATCAAAAGAGCACGTAATAGGTAAGGTAACGATGGGAATTAAGGAAATGATGGACATAAAATATCCACGATAAGAATAATTATTCGTAAATAAAACTAGTCACTTCACTTATTAAATGGACAGTCAGGAAAACGTACGACTGTTTTCCACTGATTTCCTTCAGGATTTTAACAGAAAGCGTGCATACTAATCAATCAATAACTACGTCTGCACTGGTAAAAAACCTAGATTGATGTACGTGCACAATCACCAACTAAACTGGGAGCAAAATGAGTGTCTGGCTCATAAAACAAGGACGGAAACAAAATACGATCATTAAAACCTATAACTAGTAGCAGGTGAGCTTTGCAGAGCGGAATTTCTGAGGGTGTAACACGCGGGGGGAGGGAGGGGGGATGAGCTGGGAACCGTTATGTTCCCGAGGGCCCTCGCGGCGCGCAGCGGAAAACTCGATCGGCGCGAAGTGGGAGGATTCGCGGAATGCAGCGCGAAGCGGCGCGAAAGTTTTCTCTCGAGGGCGCGCGAGCTTCGAACCAAGGGCGCTCACCGTGAAGCGGAACTTCGGGGGCGGTGACGGCGGCTGCGCCAGCGGAGGTGGGGGCAGGGCGGTGGAGGTAGGGGCGGCTGAGGAAGAAAGCATTAAAGACGAGGAGGGGGGGGCTGTGACGTAATGGCAAGCCTGTGTTTATTACGGAAGCAGGACTGGGGGTCGTATCGGTCACACACGCGTCACTGTTTCTAGTACAACACGTATTTAACGCAGTCACCTTCATTTCGATTATCGTCGTTGCGGAAGCCTCATCTGTTTCTTCGACGACCATTGATTTGTTCAGTGTTCTGACTGTGCAGTCGACTCCCAACCTCCCTAATTACTCCATTTCTTCGCTGAGATTGCTTTTGCTTGTCTCAAAATGCACTTTCTCCATTAATAGTCACATATATGCCTGCTGATGAAATCAGCAGCTCTGGAGTCTTCTTTGTTACCAAAATTTAATTAAAATACACGTCTCAAAAATATATTACAACTTTGCTTGTTCAAATTAATTGCATTGCACATCACCATCTTAAACTAGTACATTTTATACAACTCATGTGGTTGTTTCACGTGCTCAACGAATCGATAAACTGTCTTGGATTATAGATGTAAACAATTTTTATCTCTACATCCCGTGTTTCTCTATTAGTTGCTATCACTATCCCCTCTGCAGCTCAGCTCTCCCAGCTATTGTGCACCGGAACTGCGCTTGCCACCTTCGACCGGCGAGCTTCCGGTGCAGTTGGACCTGGCTACGCCATTAAAACATTATTTATTTTGCGTTCGTTTGCCTGAATGAGATTTTTGATTTGTTGGGAATGCAACAGTGTTAGAGCGCTACTTTCGCTTGAAAACTGAACAACGCTGAATACGCAATTCATTATATCGATGGTTCGCGTTCACATGAGGACCTGATTACGAATGACAAAGCAGGCCTCCAATTACATTAACGGGAAAAGCTGCTGGGTGTTCTCATGTCACGTATCAGTATCTCTTTAAGTGGCTTTTAGGAATATTTAATCATTAGGTTTTCATTCAATCAACATGAGGTGGCAATAAACAGCATGTCATGTTATAAACATGAATGTGCCTTACGTGCAATGCAACTTTATTAAAACCATACACTTTTTATCTGCGTTCCATTAAATTCTTTGTACATCCGAATGCTGTTAAATGATAATAACGCTTCTTTTTCGTTTATGAA
Source organism: Gryllus bimaculatus (assembly GCA_017312745.1). Lineage (NCBI taxonomy): Eukaryota > Metazoa > Arthropoda > Insecta > Orthoptera > Gryllidae > Gryllus > Gryllus bimaculatus. Next base: position 4,478,820 of record BOPP01000022.1, read on the forward strand.
AAGCAGAAATGGAAGTGCAGCAACGGTCCATTAACGCTTATTAAACTGTTAAGTCCGCAATTTTCATATTTCCATCGCGTTGACGAAAGTCTCCGTTGAATCATATGCGCGACCGTCCGTAACGATTCTTCTGAACTTCATATCTCAAAGACTAACGACGTAATTATCGCCGAAATTTATGTGTACAAGATAATAAGGAGATAGAATGCCTATTAGTTTTTGACCCAAGCTGCGGTAAAGAGGTGAGGTCCTTTTTTAAAGGTCGTCAGTTAACTCAATCACCTCGAGTACTCTGGTGTGGACTCGGGGATCAAGTTATTTGGCGAGCCATTATGCGAGGCGACTGAGCAAGGAGAGGGCAGTGACACAAATTGGCTGGTAATTTTGAACGTTTTTTTTTTTTTTTTTTTTTTTTTTTTTTTTTTTTTTTTTTTTTTTTTTTTTTTTTTTTTTTGCCTGGCTGGTGCTCGAAAGTAACGCATATATTTTCCATAAAGGAAAGTCATGTAATCACCTCATCACGGAGTTTACTCAAAGTGCTGGAGCCTTTTCGGTGTGAACTTTGCGAAAACGGAGTGCGCTTAATGTGGATTCATAGCAGTACTTTCATTCTTTAATTCTTAAAAAGCTATGTTGAAGATAAATTGGAGGAAGTTCAGAGGATTCTAACATTAAAAAAATTATGTAATCGTTTTAAGTGTACATTTAAGTCCCATTCAAAAGTAGAAACTCTTTTATTTAAAACCAGACCAACAGTTTCAAAAAATAAACTTATTTAGAATATTAGCTTTTTTTAATCAAAATGTAACCAGTACAATATGTACACGGATAAGAAAAGTTTTTTCTTAAACACTTCGATGTTCGTTATAATACTAGGTTCCCGTTCGAGATAAAATGGTTCTATTATCTCGGAACAGACCAACTCGAGCACCACAGAAGCTTCTCGTTCGACACGCAGCATCAACCTGTTACGAAGCCCTTTCGAGACTTCCCGCGTAGCGCATGCAACCTTCAACACGCTTATTAACACGGCTCCATCGAAAGAATTCGCCTGACAGCCCGGCGGCCGGTACATCGCCTCTGCCCGTACAGCGCAGGGCAGCTAATACGAGAGTCTGCTTTCTATTAAGCCGTGCAGTTCTGACAGCGGCCGGCTCGCACAACGCGCATGTATAATGGTTCCCTAACCACCGGGCTGGTTAATGTTAGACTGATCAGACGATGATGATAACCGGCTCGGCGCGGCCGTGCAGCGTCGGCCAAGCAAAGGCAGGAGGCGGGGAGGTTCGAGGGGGGGGTGGAGGTAGGGAGTGGGATGTGACG
>BOPP01000022.1:4512223-4525737 GCA_017312745.1 Gryllus bimaculatus
GGAGGGGGATGGCGTAGGCGGAGGGGGATGGCGTTGGCGGAGGGGGATGGCGTTGGCGGAGGTAGCTGCGTCAGGAAAGGAGAGAGTAGCAGTGGGAGATGCTCGCTCCCCACATCCTCTCTACTCCCTCTCGTAGAACGCGCCGCCCGCACAGTCCATCCGACTGCCTCCGATACACTCAGGCTGCCGTAGTGCTCTAAGAACCCCTTCGACCGGCCTCAAACCTCTGGCGGCCACGGCTCCTTTGGCTCTGTGGATGCGCACTCGGCCGCGGTCGGGATTCTGAGAACGTCTTACCCCTGCTCGGTCGGTTGCAAACAGAAGCAATCAGGTCATTCATATTGGGAATGCTGACTCCGAATCCCAATGAAATGAATTGAATTACTTTTTTATTAATTTTTTTTCTTGTAAAGAAGCAGTTGTGGAGCAAAAAGTTGACAGACCAATAAATATAACTTAATTAACTCCGTAAATGTTAACTGCTTTGAATGTTACATCGCTGGATATCCGCGTTCAATTAATGTGACGTATCATTGTTCACAAAGTATTTTATTTTTTTGCTCTTATTTTGCTCTTATTATATTGCTTAACCTTGAATCATGTAATCAAAAGTCCCAATCGTACTTCCCATGACACATTACGACTCCATGAAGAATACCTGCTGCAACCGCGAAACCTTGTGGAACTCCCACATTGAACATACACTATTCTCTTTCCATGGCTCTTACTCATGTCCCACGCCACACTGAGCTTCCCACATATTCTCCTCGGCCGCGGGCGACTGCACTCGCCCCACCCCCGCTCTCCCCATTCTGCTCACCCCCGCTTCCTCCACTCTCTCGGCGCAGCCGCAGGCGCCCGATCGGGCGGCGTCGCCGCTAGAATACGGGCCCCGATGCGCTCGTACATCAACGGCCTCTTCGGACGCCGTAACTTTTTCTCGATATACGACGATCGTACGTTTTACTTCTCGGGTCGGAGTTTCTAATAAAGGGAGAATACAATGTTCGTCGACGTATCGGTTAAATATACGTCTCTAAAACCTCATAAGCAACGGGCTACTACAACACTTGGCCATGAGGGACGCTCATCGCGGGAAATCCCCGGCGAGGGAAGCCCGCATTATTTACGGAGGCCCGCGATCCGGGAGAGCTTTTACTAATAAAATGGTGGGCGGGACGAGGGTAATCCGAGGATTTCGCCCGAGATTTCTTCCCGGTTTCGGAAAAGCCGCTCGAGAAAGGAATGCTACGCCTCGTCCGCGTGAGACGGCTACCGCGGCGCTCGCTGAAGCTTCGGAGGAGCCTGCGTCGGCGACGCATCCGCGACGCGAGCAGCAAAGAACGCTAACGACGGCGAGGGAAGAGCGGCGAATGGTAATGGACGCCGCATCGACGAGATGAAACGGGAATAGGAATGCGGTAATTCCGGGCGTGTTGTAGGAGTGGAAAGGTCGATGTAGACTGTTGTAGCGCCAGAAACGTAAAACCGGGAATGGGGGATTTAGCAGGTGATCGTCGGTTACTATCGTGGAGGTTTTTGATGCTGCTGAACGTGGTTGTGGTGATTATGATGCTGATGAGAGAGGTAGAGGTGATTATAATGTGGAAGAAAGTGGTGATGACCACTCGCGTGGAAACCTGGTGGTGATCTGTCGCAATGGAAATTAAAAGCATGGTGCAATACGAAGTAATGGTAATTGTTAGTGAAAAATGGGCTGTGACGTGGACATATACTAAAAAGAATCATGAAGATGGTTGTATTAGTGGAAGTGCACGTGCATACAACGATGAAGGCGGAGGTGAATGTGGAAACGTAGCAATGTTCTGCGGGAGCATTGGCGACGTAGCAAAGAACGCGGAGGAAAATAGCATTGTGTAAGAATGCGGTAAAACGCCCCCTCTCCACGAGTACGGTGTGGCCGTCCTCATAGAAGCGGGATCTTCCGCAGAAACTAGTTCGCCGCAGCCACGAAGGAGAGCGTCGACAGCAGCAACATACAGCGAAGCCGTTGCTAAGGGAATATCCGCTTTCTTTTTGAAAATTTAATAGCGCGGTTCCGCGTTCTCATTTCATCCCGGAGTGTTCATGCGGATCAGAGAGGAATGTAATACCAGGAAAGAACCAGACGACACAGCTTCGTTTCCATCACCAAGACTTGTGCATTTAGTTATTCCTGTTATTTAATTAACATTGTGATCGCTAATTGCGAATAAGTCGTGAAATGTTTTTTAATTTAATTTTGCTTCATTGTCTCAACTTCACGCATCTTTTCTTTCTTCAGTTTTTATCTGTATTATGCTAGCACACGAGTGATTTCTTTTAAATTGCTTTATTGGTCCATTTGTGATTCACAAAAACCTCATCTACTCCTGAAACTTTGTTCAATTGATATTGCTGGAAGTTTACTTTCTGATTATGTCAATACATTTAATCAATGACAAAAGGAATGTTCGCATTCTCTTCAGATTTAACGTATAGTTTGAAATAAGTCATTATAATAGCTTATGAAACTGATATGCAATCTCGTATGTATACTCATTCACGAGTATGAAGTTTATTATTGCGAGGAAAGCGTAACCTTCAAGTGAGCGATCGTAGAACAAAAACATCTTTGTATTCACTTACTTTAAAATCAATATTTCTTTCAATAGTACTACACCGGAAGACAACTACGATGGAACTAAGTAAAAAATTAATTCTTTCAACCCAATGCCAACAAAATGTAATATCCCATCTTACTTCTTATCAATTTAATTTTAGAATCCTATCGGGAGTTTCTGTATTGTTGTGACTTCTAGAATCAGGTATGCGCGGTATGTTGTGACCGCCATGAGGGCTGTCTCCGCACAGTAACATGAAGAATGAACAAAATATTATATAGAAAGTCTATCAACGTTTAATTACGTCTCAATGCTTGGTTTGAAACCTCTGCTGTGGGTAATGTATCATTTCCATGATTATAAGATCTGAACTCTCGCTTTTTTTTTCAGAATTTCTGAATCTGCAGAAACTAGAAACGCAAACACTTACGCCCCAAATTGAGCTACGATAACCGCAACAACCTCGTGGCTTCTGCTTTTCATCATCATTGCCCAGCGCTCGTTTCGCCCCAGTCCCGGAAGCGATCGACCTGCTCATGGGGGCGGCCGGGCGCGGAAGCCGCCAAGTGTCGCGGTGTGGCCCCGCCCCCCGCTGGGCCGTGTCGCCGCCGCGGCGCATGCGCGTGTGTCCCCTGAATGCGCGCGCTTAATTATCTTCATTAACTCCCTTTCTTTAATAAGTCTTCCGCGCCGCCGCCGTTAACGGCCTTATGAATCACGAAACACGGCGGCGGCGCCGACGGAGTGGGCGGGGCCGAGGTGGGACCTCCCACTGTTCGTTGTGACCTCAGGGAGGGTGGAATTATGCAGGCGGATGAGAAAGACGGCGAGAGAACGCGGGATAAAAGAGGAGACTATAAAGGTGGCAGAAAAGAAGATTACGAGAGAAGAAATAATTGAACCTTGGTGTGGGATACAGAGTAGCTTAAAGAGATTGGACTTGAAAAGAAGGTAGAAGTGAGTGCATATGGAGTCATGTCAACGAAACTACGGACTGACATGAATAACGCAGAGAAATTTGCACCCGAGAATTTTTCGCACGACGTAAAATCATGGTGTATTTGAAAGAAATGTATGAACAAGAAAGAAGTCTAAAAGATTTTGAAGGCACGCTGATAATTGGAGTAAACTTAAAAACTACGGGGACAATGAATTCATAGTTAATGTTTTCATTGCAATAATTATGTCGAGATATAATTTTAAGCGAATACTGGGGATGAGTCTACATAGAGAATATTGTACAGGTAAAATATTATAAATGCAACAAGAAACTGATTAATTAAAAAAATATAGGACGGGACAGGCAAATAAAAAAACTGTACAAATGTAAAGGAACTTGAGATACGTAAGTCGCAGAAAGTAATGTTGACTAACCCTACAGTGAGATGTGGAGGCACAAAAGTAACATACAATAAGCAATTCATTGAGAAAGTAAAAAATGTTTTAGCAAGTGAAACAATCTCAAGAAACTGAAGACTGAGAGGAAAATCCAGAATACCTTTTTTCAGCTAAAAATATTTGGAAAGACACAAAATATTAGATTCCGTCACGAGTTATCTCGATCATTCAACAAATTGGCGTGAAATACACAAGGACGTATTGAACAATGTTATAGAAGTGTAATAAAAGGTACGTTACACAATGGGGCCCGTTTGTTGACGAATAAAATCGATAAAGCAAGGAAAGAAAGGACTATAAAGGTCAATCAACAGCATTGATGTACGAATGTATGAATGGCCGAGGATGGCGACAGAGCATGCGGGGAGTGGGGGGTGAGCGTACAAGCAAGAAGGGATAAAGGGAAGGGAAGCGAAGGGGGTTGGGTCGCTCAACTGCTGTCTCCCCGGGCATCGCATCACAGCCTTCCTCTACCGCCGCCATCCACTCCCCCTCCATCACCACCTCTTCCTTCTCCGCCGCCACCCCTGTCTTGACTTGTCTACGCCGCCATATCGCTTCTCCTCCATCCACACCCCTTCATTCCGCCGCCTTACCCCCTTCCCCTTCATCCCCTCCACTTCCTTCCTTTGTTCTGCTACCTCCCCTTTTCCTTCACCTGGCCCTTTTTTCTCCGCCGCCACGTCCCATCCATCCCCGGCTATTCCATTCCCGCCGCCACCTTCTCTCCTTGATGTACGCCCTTCCTTCTCCGCCACTATCTCCCCTTCCCTTCACCCTGCATCTTGCTTTTCTGCCACCACTTCCCCTCCCCTCGATTTGTAGCCCCTCCTTCGCTACCATCGCACCTCTCCTTCATCCCTGCTCATTCCTTCTATACCGCCACCTCCTCTCCCCTTCACCCATGCCTCATGTTTTTCTGCCACCACTGCCTCTCTTCCCACCCCCTCCTCCGCCACCATCGCCCCTCCCCTTCCCCAACCCTTCGTTTTCTGCCGTTGCGAGCCTTCGCCATCGGATCGAAGGTGCTGAAAAATCGCAGCACCCCCCCCCCTTCGCGACGCTTTCTCAGCGGCGTGGCGCCGAGCGGAAACTTGTTTACGCACCGTAAGCAAAAAGCGGCAAAGATGCGATGAATGCTGTTGACTTTTATCGTGCGTTTGCGAGCGAAAGCGGCGGCGGCGGCGGCGGAGCCTGCGTCGTCGAGGGCGGGAAAAGAGCCGGTCGAACCGTGGGTGCTTGAATGCGGCGCGTGAATGATGACCCGGGAATAATGAACGAGATGGGAACTGCGCCACCGCGAGAGGTATTTCAACGGCGGAACTTGGAATTTAAAACGACGCGCCTCGGGGTTTCTAATGAAGCGGGAATGACAAAACACAAAAGAGGGTTTCGAGGGAGTTGTGGCGTTTTGAAGAATTGGTTAGGATGACGATAACCTATGAAAAACAACAGGTTTTGTTTGCCCGTTTTCTCAATTATTACACAATAATCGTTGAACGTTTACAACTTCCACGGCCACTAAATTCGAACTGGTTTTCATGTATTGGCACTGAGCACTTCGTTATATCCGACTTTACGCACAAATCCGAAACGAAACTCGACGAAATGATAGCTGGCAGTATAACGTACATGGTGCTCCATTTCATGACTGCGTAATAATTCTTCGAAATGGTCGTCCGCCCAATCGAATTTTACAGATAGCGGTCCGAATATTCCTCTACATCAACGGCCGCGAGGGAGTATCGAGGAGCTCGTGTCCGCCGAGCGGGAACAAGGTTCGACCTGTTCGAGTGCAAATCGACTGAACCTGCGGCGTCCGTGTCGACGGGCCGGGCAGTCGAATCCACAGGCCGTGTACCGGTGAGTGGAGTGCTGTTTGCCGTGCTGTAGATGAGAGGGGTTCAACTACACAGGACGAGGAATGGAGTCTGAATCGCTGGCAGATGTTCCAATCCAGTTCTCAACTCCCCCCCCCCCCCTCCCCCAATGTTAACGTACCTGTGGTTCTTGAAAATATTCCTTTCCCTCCATATTATGTATATTACTAAATTGATTAAATTGTTTGGTTGGATTTTCGTTTTTATTTTTTTACCGTCGAGAAGACTAATGAATTAATGTGCAAGTTACAAATTGAGCGTTCATTGAAAAATCGCTTAATTCAATGTTAAAACTTCAATATTGTTATTGCGTGGAAAATAATTAAGGAACGCATTTTTTAAAATTCGAATTTCATATGATTTCTGAATGGAATTATAATATTTTTAATTTTCGTATGTACGAAATGAAAAGAACACGGAAATTATACTTCCATTTCTCTCCTTTCATTTTGTATAGAATCTCATAACCCAAGGAGCTATGAAAATGTGTCGAAGGTGTTTATATAATAAAATTTTGCAAGTTATTTAGCATATTCGAATTAAGAACTCAATTTGTATCGATTAAATTCGTTCTATATAGTTTGAATTATTATTATTATTATTATTACACATATTAGATCACAAGGAGTTTACAGATATAATAAATCATAAGTGTTCAACAACTTTTATAAAACGTCTGATATTTCTGAAAAGCTTCCCCTCTAACCGTAGTCACAACAACCACACATCCATTGCGTTGACCTTTCCGGGACCTCGTTTGCGGTGAGCCAACAGTTGCGCGGAACATATTAGTCCAACGGTTCACTTTCGAGTTATGACTTCCTAACTATTTGCTTCGTAACTCAGATGAGCCCCGCACATTCCGCCATGTTTGTTTTTTGCCCGCGCTCGAACTCTCCCGCTGGGGCGTACACCAATCGTTGTTTGCAGTGCGGCAGCGGCGGCGGTCGCGGTGGACGCGGGGGCGGTAGCCGGGGATGGTGTGGCTGGGGTGGACCGGAGAGGATGAGAAAGGACACAGAAGAAAGGGAAGGGTGGATGGGAATCTAGGGGGCAGGGTGGTATGGGAAGGCTGGTGGAGGATTTGGATAGGAGACCGAATGGATCCGGGAAGGGGTAAGGGGGCTGGAGAGCGGGCGGGCGCAACGGGAGGGTACAGGGAGGGGGCTCGCTGTACGGGAAGCGACGGGAGGGTACAGAAGAGTGGGCGGGCGCAACAGGAGGGGACAGGACCGACGGGGAGGAGGTTCGGTGTACAGGACGGGACGGGAGGGGCCGACCCGCGGGCCGTTCGGGTGAGGCCGGAGCGTAACGCTGTTAGGCTAATCTCATCGCTGGACGGCACCGCCTGGCCACATTGGATTATTCACGGGCTGCGCAACGGGGCCTCATTTGGCCGGGATGGCTGATTATTGACGGAGGGCGTTGCGCGCGCTGCAGATGCGAAGGAAGAATTACTCCTCCCCCGCCCCCGTCGCGCCGACGGGGGCGCGACCCGGTGTCCATTCCACGTGGAAATGGATCGGGCGAAGAGGACAGGGTTTGGCGGAAACGGCGAATGCATCCATTGCCGTGAAAACGCGACCAAATACAGAATACACCGCGAGAAGGAAAAGTGTGCGGAACTAATTGATCGCAGAGCAACGGATCTCTTAAGCAAAGTTGATATACGGAGTTACTCCAAGATGGGATCGCCTTCACAGATCGGGAAATAAATGTCATGCAGGGTGATGACATTGCAAGAGATAGTGATGAATACACTTACAAATGAGCTAACTGTAAACGAAAACACTGACAAAATGAGTGCATGGACATAAACTACAGTTATGTAGCCAACAGTGACCAAACCGTAGCTATCGAAGAGACCCCTTCTAATATTCCAGTTTTTATACTCTCAAGCCGGATAGACCACAATGAGTTACCCAGAACTGGCATCATGCTAGAGGTGCGAATGCGATTTGAACGACATGTGGCAATACTGGTACATCTCCTGGAGAGTGCGCTGCTGTACGTACAGGTGATGCGATGATCCCCGGTGAAGCCGTCCACTGGGTGCAGGTTGGGTTCATCAGCCCGGCGCAATGCGGGAACACGTAGAGGACGAGTGGAGTGCAAATCGAGTGGGCGGGAGCGACGCCGGTCAGACGGGACGGGACGGGCGAATTTCTCGGAAAGAATTTCAAAGATGCAGATCCACTCCCGGGGCGATTGCTCGCGGCCTCCTGCAATATTGACGGGCGCCGCGGGCGGTCGGACCAGTGCTAATGGGTGTTCGCGTAAATTATCGGCGGCGCGGTGCGGCGCGGCACTCGCTCGCTTGCTGTGTGTGTGTGTGTGGGGGGGGGGGGAGTAGGAGGATGCTGGGTGGACTGCGCTCTATGACGCGGGAGGAGAGTTTGTTCAGACGAAATCAAGTTGGCGCTCGTGATTAGATTGTGAATCGAAGGATGCCAAAAATATTGCACAATGCCAATATTCTTTAGTGATTGTTTATCATGGAAGTGTTTCCTTCAATTATGTGCTGTCAGTTGTATCCTGTCATTAGTACTCTTTTTTTCACTTCCTGATCACGATAAAGCATTATTGATTACCCAATTATGCTTTCTTGATATTTTATCGGGTACTATAGAAGTATTACATAAAATTATCGCATTTTGTGTGTATATTTCCTAATAATAATATTAATTAATGTAATAGAAACCGAACAGCAAATTTTATTTATTCGTGTATTGTAGAACAAAATTCGCTCCTCCACGCATGTTATGCGAGGAATTCCACGAGGACTACTCACAGAGATTACGTTAGAATTAAAATATTATTTCCTGGGAGAGCACGAAATGGTTCAGCCAGGCGAATGCATCAGTTCCAAGAACGTCACAATATCATTTGCAACACAATGGAAGGTTGACGATGGGAGAAGACGCTGGGATTTCTGCATCGCTGAAGTGGGAGGGGGTGAGAGGAGAGGAGGCAGGTCGCTCCGCCCGCGTGTCACGATCTGATTCTTCCAGCGCGTGTTCTCACCTCCCAGGTTCTCCTTCGCCTTGATCGTGGCGCCCGAGGGGTCGCGACCTGCCTGTCCTCGCAGTACCCATCGCCCCACCCACGCCCAGCCTGCTCTTAGCATCTCGCGTTCCCGTCGCCCGAACATCTCTCTCTCCTTTGTCTCTCTCTCACCCTCTTCGCGAACTACTTTCTTTCACCTTCTCCTGCCTCACATAGCTTCTCTAATCCTCTTACTCTTTCCCCATTATCATCCTTTTGTATCATCCATATTCATCCGTTCCGCTCTCAATCCCAACCCTGTCGTATCACTCCTATCCCAACCCTGTTGAACGGTTTTGATCGTCACCCTACCGTACAGCTCATGCTCACCCTGTCATATCGCTCTCACCTCTCACCCTTTCGAATCATTCTTACCTTCACCTTTTTATGCCATTCTCACATTCACTCATTTGTACCACACACACAGAAATTCTTTTCCTACAATTATCCCCCTCGCTCTTTCGTTCCACTCTCAACTTCACTCTTTCGATCCACTCTCAACCACCTTTCAGGCTCCCGACTCATCCTCGCCTGCTTTCTTGCGACCTCCCACACCCCTCCCGCTGACCCCGCCCCCCTTGCTCCAGCGTGTCCTTCCCGGCGTGGCCGCCTACGAGTCGCGGCGTCACCGGCGCGGGAACCCTGTCATTAGGTCCCGCGCGGGCGACAAGGCGGCGGAGATCGCGCCTTGCCTCGCCCCGGCCCCGCTCCCGCCCCCGCCCCCGCTCTCGAGGCGAGCGTCGCTCGACGCCCATCGGCCTATCGACCCATCGCTGCACGCCTATCCGGCCATCGAGCTCTCAAACCCTCTGTTTTCGCTGAACGTATTTGCAATGGAATTGCCTCGATGGTTATAATATCTCTTGCTAGTCATATTTTCCAGGCCTTATTCAATTGTTCTTTTTCCGCGTTGAACACAATATACGTTTGTTTGAGTGAATACAATACACGAGCACGGATTGTGAATCTAGAGCCCATTCACCTGTCACATTTGAACACTAAACTTTGCCATTTGCTCGTGTATGCTTTCTGTCAGTCAACATTGAAAACGCCTCGTTAATTAATCAATTCATTACGCATCCTATAATTTTCAGCGTTATGTCCTTCCCTATCGGCCCGTTCCGTCACCACACTTTCCGTTCTGACACTTCCACCGCCCGCCTACCAATCTGCAGGTCTCCTGCGGCGAATCTTGAGGATCTGGGATCGCGTGCGCCGACCAGCGGCGAAATACAATTAGAGGGCCGGCGGTCATCGCGCAGGCCGTTTTTGTCCGCAGGGCGGGGAGGCTAACGGCTAAGGAGGTAACGACGTAACGGGGAAACGGGAACAGAGAACTGTGAAGCTGAAGAAAGTGTCGAATAGAACTGTGGATGGGAAAGTATACGATGAAAGTAAAGGGGTCAATAAAAGATAATTTTGTAAGTGGTAGTGAAAAACTTGACACGAATGGTCGATAAAATTGATCATTGAAATTAGAAGAGGAAGTGAAGGAAAGTGATTAGGAAGGGACAATACAGCAAATGAGTGGGTCGATAAGACAACGAGCTGCCTGGACAATAAGGATAGTTGTGGCAATGTGGGTAGATTGGCGATTGAAAAGTAACAGTATATGGATGTGAAGCAGACCTCACACGGGTTTCAGATAAGGCGTCACAAGGCAAGGCAAGACAAGGCGTCAGGGGGCGGTAAGCCATGGTAAAGCGCCGGGTAGCGACACGTGAAGGCATCAAGGTTGGCAAGGGGAAGCATGCACTCGGGGGGCAGCAAGGCAAAGTGTCGGGGACGGCAAGAGAAGACAGGACGTCGGTGACGATGGCAAGGCAAGGCATCGGGGCCGACAAGGGATATCAGGGCATCGGGGCGGTAAGGGAAGATAATGTGTCGGGGGTCGCTGCAACGCGAGGCAAGACACTGAGGCAAGGGAAAACAGCAAGGAAACGCGGCAAGGGAAAACAGGGCGTAGGGGACGCCGGCATGGCCAGGCAAAGCAAAGCAAGGCGTCAGACCCGGTAAGGGATATTAGGACATCGGGGACGGCAATCGAAGATAGGGCATCGGGGGTGGCGGCAAGGCAAGACTTCGGGAAACGACAAGTAAGGCAAGGCAAGGCATGCCATCGGAGGCCGGCCAGAAAAGGCTAGGCAAGGCGTCGTGGGGCGACAATCAAGGAAAGGCGTCGGGGGCGACCAGCAAAGCAAGGCGTCGGGGGCTGGAACGCAGGACAAGGCAAGGCGCAAGTAGGCCGCCAAGGCAAAGCAAAGCGGCGCGGGCGGCAAGGCAAAGCAAAGGGGGCTTGAAGCGAAGGCAGCGGTGTGGTGGCGGCGCGGGCGGCGACATGGGCAAATGAGCGCTTCGCGTGCCGCGAGCCGCGCATGAAAAATATTTGCCCAGCGAGTAACGCGGCCGATTAGCCGGCGCCGCCGCGGGCGCTGGGGGCGCCGCCGCGCGCTAAACGATCGCTCTTCTTCTGCTGTGCCTCGCGGCCGCCCCGCCCCGCCCCGCGCCGCGCCACCCGCGCGCCGACGCAAAAACGCTAATCTCGGGACTGCGTGCGTTTCTTTTTTTCCCTCGGGTTGGCGAGGCAATTGCGTGATTGTACTGGGCTCGCTGTGAGTGCGTGGGAGGGTGTTGAGTGAATGTTCTGCTTCGATTCCGACAATTTCTGTTATTTGTTTAATTACTTCACAGTACTTTTGATTCCTATATTTTTTGTTATTTGTTTAATTAGTTCAGATTACTGTTATTTTTGCCCTTCATTTCTAATTACTTGCTTTAGGTGTATTACGTCTGTGATAGTTTCCTCTTGCAGGGTTCTTCGAACTCTGTATAAAAAGTGTAAAATATTAAAATTTCTCCAAAATTGAAGAATGTTGATTTCCTACAATTGAATGTACAACTATATTAACGGGAGTATAACCCATCGGAATGTGTACTTTGTATTCATGATATCTGGCCAATTTCCTTTGTTAGGTACCACACTCTAGAAAGCGTTGAAATTGCACGAATGCCCAAGAAATCCAGGAGCATCAAGTCCTAGATAGAATGAGAGCCAACACCACTTCGCGTCGGGAGAAGCTTGCGCGCAAGTGCAGGGCAGGGCCCGTGGGCGTGGGCTGTCGGCGGCGTCGCGTCGTGGTGCGACAACGGGCAACGGGCGAACCCCAGAGGGCGGGGGTTGCGAGCTGCCGGCCGCAGGCGGTGCCCTCGAAGACTGCCCGCAGCGCCGTCCCACTGCGGCGGCGAGGGCGGAGGCGGGGGCGGGGGCGGTCGAATCGGCGACCACCCACAAAGGAAGAGGAGGATGCGGGCCCGAATTAGCCCGGCCGCCCGCCCGAGGGCGCTGGGCAACGCCGGCGCTAAACGATCCGCCTCTTCTCTGCTGTTGCTCTCGCGCGCCCCGCCGCCCCGCGGCGCGCACCCGCGCGCCGACGCAAAAAAACGCTAATCTCGGGCTGCGTGCGTTTCTTTTTTTTCCCTCGGGTTGGCGAGGCAATTTGCGTGATTTTGCTATGGGCTCGCTTGATGCTGGGAGGGTGTTGAAGTGAATGTTCTGCTTCGATCCTACAATTTCCTACAGTTATTGTTTAATTACTTCACAGTTACCTTTTGATTCTATATTTTTTGTTATTGTTAATTAGTTCAAGTACTGTTATTTTTGCCTTCATCTTCTAATTACTTCTCTTATGGTAATAACGATTAAATGTTGTATTAAGCGACTGCTGATAGTTTCCTCTTGGTTTCTTTCAAACTCCTGTATAAAGTGTAATAACATTAAAATTTCCCCAAAGTACTCGTTTATAATAATTCTACTGTTAGTACGTACAAATGTAGAATGTTGCCTTTCCTACAATTGTATGTCAGAACTATATTAACGGAGTAATATTCTTCGGAATTTTTGTACTTTTGGGTATCATGATATCTGGCCTAAGAGAGACAGAATGAGTTTTTGTGATAATTCATTGAATCAAACAGTAGAGTTCATAAGTCGCGGTAATTTCCTTGATAGGTATACACCCTAGAAGCGTTGAAATTGTACGAATGTCCGGAAATTCAGGAGCATCAAGTCCGAGATGGAATGAGAGCCAACACCACTTCGCGTCGGGAAGAAGCTTGCGCTGCAAAGTGCAGGGCAAGGGCCCGTGGCGAGCTGTCGGCGGCGTCGGCGTCGTTGGTGCGACAACGGGCTAAGGCGTAACCCTAAAGGCGGGGTGCGTAGCCTGCCGGCCGCATGGCGGTGCCTCGAATGACTGCCGCAGCGCGTTCCCACTGCGGCGGCGAGGGCGGAGGCGGGGGCGGAGGCGGCGGGCGGGGGCGGAGTGCGGGGCGGAGGCGGGGGCGGTCGAATCGGCGACGTTTCTTGCGGCGATCGCCACGGGCGGTGGTCCCCGGGCGCGCTGCCGCCGCTCTTGTCTCACTGCCGTCCTCTCCAACGCGCGGCGCGGGCCGCAGGCCTTAAAAGGCGGTCGCGGGCGTGCCCACCGCTCCGCGCCCGCCCCCGCAGATCGCCTCGGCGCGTCGCTTAAGCGCCGCGGCGATCCGCGCTCGCCGCCGCCGCGCCGCCGCCGCCGCCTCCGTCCGGCGCGCG
>BOPP01000022.1:4535887-4614115 GCA_017312745.1 Gryllus bimaculatus
CCGCGCGCCCCGGCGCTGTCTCCGGGGGCGGCAGGGGGGGCGCTCTCTCCCCCGCACGTGCGCTGCGCTACAGGCACGCGAGGTTAAAAACGGCCGCCGCGGGGACGAGAGGCCCAACAAAGGCCAGCGCCGGGGGGCATAAAGTGGTAGAGACGGCGGAATAGAAATCTATATAGCAGAAGCAGACGGAAGGCGCAGTTGGCGCCTCGGGTCTAGTCGTGAATCCTTCTTATAATGTCCACAAGGAAAAATCCTATTACTAGTTTAAATAAGAATACAAAAAGGATAAATTCATTAATTTTTCAATTTCACAGTTTTTTTCTGTTGATACTAATTTATTGACAATGTAAATGTAGCTTCAATTAATGCCTGTTCCATTTGGTGCGAAAATATCGGTCAAATATCATAAAACAATTAATCAGGAAATCCAAAAATATTTTTGAGCAAATATATACCCACCAAATTATTTTGTTTTCATTCATTCTTTCTCTGGAGACAATTTTGTTAAAATGATTTATAATGTTAATTCACGTTAAATAAAAATACATTGATATTACATTTTTTGTTCAATTCTGGGATTTTCTTCGCCATATTGATGAAAATAAATATAATATAGTTGTATCATTTAAATTAAAGCGACTTTTAAAAGTTGCGGAATGGCGAGAAGAAAGCTCTCTCCCCTCGGTGGCAAAGAGAAACACCTGCGGGCGTACCTTTGACCAAGGAGAGCGTAGTGTTGGCGATGACGGATAAGCGAGGACATGGTGCAACGGAGCAGCGCGGGGCAGCGACGCGCGAACGAGAAATCTCGCGACGGGGAAAAGGCGCTCGGCGCGGCGCGGCGGGGAGGGCGCATGGGCGGAGGAAAATTGCGCTGGGGAGAAGTAGGTGGTCTCCACGGGGTGGCGAGCACCGCGGGTTGGACGGGTTGGGGGAGACGAAGGCGGCGGCGGCGGCGCCGGCCCGTGGACACGCCGCTAACGCCGCGACGGCACGGAACCGCGCCCCCCGTCGCCGCTGTGGCCCTCGCCGCCCTCGTCGCCCCCGCCGTTCCCGCCGACGCTCCTGCCGCCCCCACCGCCCCCACCGCCGCCGCTATTCACGGCGCCTCTCGCACTACGCCAGCGGTACTTTCGCCGACCCCGGGCCGCACACGTGCCGCTCCGGCGTAGAATCATCACTCTCGGCAGCTCGGTAGTGAAGGGGATTTTCTCGCGGGCTGTGGATCGTCTTTCCGGAACCTGGTTCCCTTTCATCGTCCCGCTGGTACGCTTCCTTCCTCGTATCATCTCTTGCGATATCTTCCGCTCCGTTACTTGGAGCCTTGTGTCAGCTGGAGCTAACGCCCAGTCGGAAATCTCTCCTCCCTGTTAGGGCTTTCCTGGTAGTTTGTTTAGGTCATGCTTTTTCTCGTTTCCTCGGAACTGGAACGTTAGTTTCGACGCCATATTTTTCGTCATCTTTGCCAATGATACCTCGGGAAAGACTGAAGTCAGCGTGAGAATAATTGTTTACTATCACGATTGTTTTATTCTCACTTTTTTTTAAACTCTCGTTAGCGTCTAGATTAGGATCGTCTGCCATTCAATAATTCACTTACATTCATACTCACTCACGCTCACTAAGCTCTCATCTCTTCCAGAAATCTCGATCCCTTTTCACCAACGACATCGACCGGATCTGTTTGAGCCCTGTCGTCCAGTCGGCTTTCACACATTTTCCCATAAACTTCCTTCCCCAACCTATCACCCTTCCCCGTTCGTGCCTACCTCCCGAGCCCACTACCACTTTGCATGCCGTCGTCAACACCCCCTCATTTCATATCAACCTTCCCACCTCCGTTTTTCGTCACCCTTGCTTTTCGTGCCGTCGCGACGCCGCCCCGCAAGAGGCGGCGCGGGTATAAAACAGGGCACTTTCAATGAGCGTGCACGAGCGATGGAGACGCCGACGCCGACGCCAACGCTCTCGCCGGCGGCGTCGGAAACTCCACGGTCGAAGGCAGGAAGAACGCGCGGACGAATTATTATATTCGGCCGCTCGAGAGTATACTCGGGAGGGCTTTTTGACTATTGACAAAGTTTCTAAATTATCACCGAGCGATTCCGGCGAGACCCGTGCGCTTTTTTTGCTTTATTTGCTGCTACATTCGGTTGCCGTTCGTCACTTTTTTTTTACTCCTGCCGAGCGGGGCGGCGTGGTGGTTCGCGAACGGTCTACGTGCGCACGCATCGATGATTCGGGGGCGACGCTGATTGTGTCGTGACTGGAGGGTCGTCGGGTGGGTGGAGGGGGGGAAGGGTAGGGTGGGCAGAGTTTAGAGGAAGAGGAGCGTCGCTCCCTTTCGCTGGCTCTTTCGCTGCCGGGTCGTTTTCGCTCCCGCTACTCGGCAGACCTGCGCCCAACGGCGCGCAACGGTCTGTGTGCGAGGCGCGTGTGGTTAATTTGGGAGCGATTCCTCTGGGGACAGATTTTTTATCGTTCACCTGCTGTTCGAGAGCGAGTTTTACATCTGCAGTGGTATTCGTTGCGGCGTTCTGGAGGCGGGCTTGCGCGTGTCTGCATATTGTGAGCGGTGTGTGGTTCAGTGTTCGGAAATTTCGGTGCAATGTTTTTCGTTACGTTTATGGACAAGTTTATTTATGGTTTAATATTTAGAACAAGGTTGCAATTTAACGAATGGTGTTCACAGTTCAATTTATGTTATTTCATTTTTTACTAGATTAAAATTTAATATCTTTAATCAGTCTTGATAAAATTCGAACGTCGAAACTCTCTCTGCGGCAAACTTCGTCACGAGACTGGTAGCTCTTGCAGCAACAATTGGAGAGATTCGACACAATTTGTATTCCTGCATTAATTTTATAAATATATTTGTATAGAAATATTTTAATAAGCTTCCATGTGAAGAAGTAATGCAAGAGTATTGTTTAGTAGAAAGAAAGCAGACGAGGTAAGTTCCAGTTCATTCCAGTTAAGACATCACGTAGCTGACGCGAGCAGTACATAACGCAAGTCATCCGTCTGCACATGTACAGAGCCTACAAGGAGATATGAACAAGCCGCGTTAGTAAACTGTCGGGCGCCGCGGCGTCATCTGACGACAAACCGAGCTGGCTGGGACGCGGTCAACGCCGAAAATCCCCCTGTGGCGCGCCTCGGCACGAGGCGCGTGTATCACGCGGGCTTCAGAGGCGCGACAGCTCGCGCGGCAACGATTGGAGAGACTCGGTACACAGCCGCGGCTGCGGAAGCGTGAAACCCGGCTGTAAATACAGGGCGGGCGTCGGAAACGCACCGCGCGGCCAGCAATGGGAGATTCGCAGTTGCGGTAGGGAATTTTCACGAGAGCGTCTTCCTCTTACCCACAAAACACATGTACCTATTACATTAAGTCAGAGAAACCTAATATTAGTAACGAATTACATACTCGTGTACTAATGACGATGATATTATTTATGAGAAAATTCCGGACTATTACTCTTGTCCTTGCTTTCATTGTTCTTATTCAGGATAATAATAAATTTCATACAGAAACATAACATAAACATAGACACTTCTTGACAAGCGAGGGATCTTTTGTTTCAAATGCCAGTAATTTTTATTGTAAAATTATTCCTTAAGATGGCACATTTATTTGTATAATTAAGATATTAGTTTTATTAACT
The DNA here is from genome assembly GCA_017312745.1 of Gryllus bimaculatus. Taxonomy (NCBI): domain Eukaryota; kingdom Metazoa; phylum Arthropoda; class Insecta; order Orthoptera; family Gryllidae; genus Gryllus; species Gryllus bimaculatus. The sequence continues at coordinate 4,539,556 of BOPP01000022.1, forward strand.
CCAAAAAATAAAGACTGAACTAGATCATTAAAATCAAACACACTGCATACTTCCCGTTAATGTTAAGCATACATCATCAAAGATGGCAGAGCTCATAAAGTGATACACAAGTAGATGGTGAACAGAATCGAAAGAAGGAGACGGCGCCTGCGGAGGCATATCGCCCTGAAAGGGACTGTGAGAGGAGGGGGGGGGGAAGCGGACGGCGACAAGGGCGGAGGTTCCTGGCGCAGGGCCCGCGCAGGCATCGTGTCGTCGCAGCGGGCGGTCGCGCGACAGGGTTGCGCCACGCGTGTTGCCCGGGACGTCGCGTCGCCGCCACTTGCTTCCCCCCCCCCTCCACCGCCCCTGCGACTCCACTGCGACACACGACCGCCCTGCGACATCGGCCACTCGCGTCGCGGACACTTGCGCGCGCCTGTTGGACTGCGACTGCAACCCCACGGCCAACTTCGCTGGCCACTGCCCACGACGCAGGTGGACCTCATTTGCTGTCTCTGCGGTTCGCGGTGACTGAGGGAGCAAAGGACTGGGCGCATATATGAAGTTCTGGGTCGGAAATAGAAACAGACTCGGCGACGTTAATCATAGTGGAAAGGGATGAACAAATTGGATAGAGAATTGCATTGGAATAATTTTTGTAGCCGACAGCGCCACAACATAAACCACAGATTTTTAGATTCTTCACCTTATTAAAAATACAACAGATATTTCATTTTTCAGTAAATTTAGGAGTAAACTCTCATTTCAAACTCCCTTTTTGTTTTTCCAGGCTATCATAAAAAACTTATTTTCGTTGATCCAAAACCTGACGAGAATACAATTTTTATGCGGCGTAATCCTCTCTCTCCAACGAGGAATATACGACCTTTCGTGCAAATCTCATCCGCCGCGCGGTGTGAGTAGGCTCTGAAAAACCTCATGGCCCCCGAAGGACTGGCGTCTCTTTAGGAAGCCGTGGGGAGCTCGCTCGCTCAGCTTCGTCGTCGCAATCGCTCCGGCGCGGCACTGTGCGTGGGGCGGCGTCAGTGACACGTGGGTGCCCTCGCCCGGCGCGCCCCCGGCTGCGCACTGCGCCGCGCGCACTCGCCGCGCGACCCGCGGCGCGCGAACATCTCCGCCGCGCGCACTCCTGCTCCGCGCGCACGTCCCGCCCTGGCGCACTCCCTGCCGGCGCACTCCGCGCTGCGCGCACATCCCGCCGCGCGTCACTCTCCCACGATCGTCCCGCCCGGCGCACCGGCCCGCTGCGCATCCGCCCAGGGCACTTCCGCCCCGGCGCGACTCCCGCCCTAACGCTGCGCAACGCACCGCGCCGCGCGCGAACTCCCTCCCGCGCCACTTCGCGCCTGGGCGCACTCGCGCCGTCGCGCACTCCGCCCGCGCGCACTCTCTGCGCGCGCACTGCCCGGCCGCGCAGCAGCGACTCCCGCCCGGGCACTCCCTGCCCGCGCGCCCACTCTCGCCCGTCGCGGGCACTCCCAGCCCGCGCGCACGGTTCTGCGAGCTCGCCGGCGCCGCCGACCCCGCCCGCGCGCCCCCGTTCTAGCGCCCGCGGCCGCCGGCGCGAGTAGCGAGTGCGGAAGTAGCCACAGCCGCGTGTTGGGCAACTTTGCACAGCGCTCCGCAAACGCGCAGGAGAAGCAGTTGAATGAGACTCTGCCCAATTCCCCCCCCACATCACGAACGTTTCCACCCCGTCAGCGCGCTACCCAGCCCGTAAATCCTCCTGCTCCACCATTCATTACACGCTGTTCGCGTCCTGCCGTACTACCAATGACCAAAACCAACTCGTTACCCCCTGTCCTGACTGGTTGCCTTCCAGGCTCTCACCTCACCGCACATCGCCCCTGTCCGGGCCCCGGCCTTCACCGCATCAGGCCATGCGCTCCCTCAGCCCGCCGCGCCATTTGCGCTAAATTAGCCTTCGGTGATTGTTGGGGTCTCAGCGTTCGAGCGGCGGCGTCCCGGGTTGGGCAGTGTCGTCGGTTCGGAGCTACGTTGGGAATGTGGGATGACGCAGGGGAGAAGGGATGGATGAAGAATTATCGTTCGCCAGTAATTTGCGGTGGACACGGTTTATGTGAGCAGTTCTGATTATGAAAGATTGCTGGTTAAATTCCTCCCTATTGTCATCATTCCATAAGGATTGTAGTTATGCCGAAAAATTGTATTTGTATACGGAACAAATTACGTATTGGTAATCCAAAGGATGACTAGAGTCTACATGATTTTCTCGCTAGGTAGTGATCACTTTCTTGACCATATGTACCTCTTCGTTTCATTTCTCTTTTTCTCTCAAACTTTCATCCATGTTTTGCGCCAGCAAATGGCAATGTAACGAAGATAATGGTATAAATAAAGAAGTTTTAAACATATTAGTTCTAGGTAAATAAAAAAAACAATACTGATAAAAGAAAAAACAATTGAAATGATTGCAGGGTGTTCTTTATATTTGAATTTGGAGACGAATTTTCATAAAAAATTGACTTTTTGTTCGAAAGTAGACGCTCGTAAATGATCGCGACAAACTGCGATGGAAATTGCAGACTGTATCGTGAAACTTTTGCAAACAATTTACCGCTATGAATGCACGCATTTCCGAACAAGATAACCTATTCCATTGGGGAATCTATTAGAATTAACAACAAACAACATAGGAGAAAAACCAACGTCACAATACCAATGTTGTTGTCTTTCCATCTCGGGGGAGCGCCCGATCGTTGAATATACGACACATTGTCTGCGTGCCTTCCCAACCGTCCGAGTGCGAATCAACTCGTGAGAGACATTGCAAGTGAATGCGCGAAGTCGCGTCAACACGCCCGCAAGTCCGTCCTCGCGCAGAGGAGCGGAACGCTGCCCTCAGTCGCGCCGTCTGGGAATGGGACATCGGCGGCGACAGTGGTCTTCCAACGGCGGACTTCCACGCAGAGAGAACGTCGCTTGAATAGGACGCGCTGCAGCGAAAAGCAGCTCCAGAGCGGTTGGGAGAGGACGTGCGGCGCCGAAGGGCGAAGGGTAACGTTGGGCGTCGTGACGCCTCCTCTTTCTCCCCCGCCATCCCCCCCCTCCCCCATCGTTTCCTCCGCCGCCGTGCTGCGCGTCGCGTCGCGTCGCGTCGCGTCGCGACGCAACGTCACGCCTCCAACTCGGCGCCAACTGCGCCAGTCTGAGCGCACGTGCGACCGTGGTGGTGCTCCCCTGCCCCCCTCTCCCCGCCCTCGTCTTCCAGACCCCGCTGCGCACCACGTGTGATTAATTGGGTTCCTCGCCGCCGCGGCGCTGCTTGCCGGAAGGTCGGAGTTCGCGCCCCGGACGCGCTAACGACTGAACCGCCGTCGCCCGGCTGTCGAGGTCAGCCCCGATATGACCCTTTCCCCTCTGCGTCTCAATATGAAGTAAAAGAAGTTTATTTCATGTAATGAAATCTATGGGGAGTTCTCGTGTTGATTTAATCTTTTACCTCTTTCATACTTGCGGACTGCAGAAAGGAAATAGTAATAAGTTGTCATTAGCACTCTATAATATCACACAAATACAAAATGCACGAAAATGCTTTACTTGCATGTTGTCCTCGACATTTTTTTCTCTCTGTATGTTTACCTGTCAGTGTAATAAACACTTATTTTTCGTTATCATTTTAACCGCTTTTGCAATTCCCGTCTTCCCCAATGCCAATACTTCCCTTATGAATCTCATCAACACTTTATCTTATTCAACTCTCCATCCAGCCACACAATCTCTATTTACATATAATCATCTCTCTTCAACCTCTACCACCGCAGTAATCGACCTCAGGTCTCCACCGGCCTGCAACAGCTCGTGTTCTCTCAGCCTGTCACTCTCAGGCCTTTTCCACCTTTGCCACGCCGCCACTTGTGCGACCGTCTCCTCCCTCCTACTTCATCCCCCTTCTCCCACCCCCACCCCGCCACCGCGGCCGCCGCGACCCGCACTGCGTGAGTCGTTTAATTTTATCAGAGGCCGTGGGCTGACCCTGCGCCGCCGTTCCCGCGCACTGCCCCCTCCCGCCCTAGGGTTGCCCGGCCCAACTGCCGTCGACGAGCCTGACGGCATTTTTGGCCCCGGTGCGCAACCTATCAGCCACTCACTCCTCCTGCGCTGTCGACAACGCCCCTCCAATCGCTCCTCAGGACAGTCGCGCATCCCCAACAACGCTCACCTCCTCTCTGACCTCGCCATTTACATGCCATCACCATTGTCGGTTTATGTTTATGCCTGTCATATGATCACGCATTAAAAATCGCGTTATTGTTATTCATGAGTGCATTAGCGGCTCGTTAGCGACGTGACGGAAATGCGCGTTTTCCTTCGGAGAGCGTCGCCTCACGTGGCGGCCGCCGCCGCCGCCAGGCACGGAGCGGCACGGCACGTGGCGTTTTCTAAAACCATCAACGCGCGCGGACTGTGCACGAAAGTATACAGTAGCCTAGGAAATAATCGTCTTTCGACATTGTGACGGCTTCCTGGGAGGCGTGCATGTAATCATCTGATCTCGCTACGTCTTACTGGTGCCGCCTGGCAGCGAAGATTTTTTTTTTTTTTTTCGTGTTCTTCGTCTGCATCCTTGACGCCTATTGTGCCGATGTGAAACGCTGTTGTTACATTGCAATAAGAATCTTTATTAAAGGGTTTCTTACTAAAAGCCAACCCCTTAGACAAAATGACAGGAAGAGTGCTACCTTGTACCTTTTCCAATTGCATGCAACGTCTTGTCTGTTGAGGTTTTACTGAGAGTTTTCCTTGTTGGAAGAATATTGAGTGCTTTTTGTTAGAGTGCCGCAAACTACTGTTTCTTTTTCTTTTATTCATTAGTATTCATATGAAATTTCTCAAGTACAATTTGTTCTGGCTTTGATACACCATCTCAAAATTTTCTAGCTTTCAATATACAACACACGGTGAATATTGCGTTCTTGCAATGAATTGATGTTTATTTTCCCTTGTATTTAACCGGCCTCTGTTTTAGTCCCTCAATTACGTGGTCTTTTTCTTCACACCTCCGTAGTCGCAGACTAATTTTTATGAGTAGAACAGCAACATAGAAATAAACCTTTTCTGAAAGGTGCCGAGCCGAAACGCTCGGAATAAGAAAATAACCCGCATAAAGCATAGTAAATTACGCATATCAGTTCAGATGGCTGGATACCATATTAAGGGCTCCTGTGCATGCGATTTTATCTGAATAGTTACGATTAAAGATATCGACAAAACCACTTGGGTGAATTACCTAAACTATTCACTCAGTTTTATCATCTTGTCGCGTAATTTTGATTTTTAATCATTCAACAGTTCCTTCGCTTGTCCTCACTTTGCAACGTCACAACATTTTCTAGAAATGCAGCACAGAGAAGCAGAGTGCATCAAGAGTAATGAAAAGAAATAAACGTCTTTCAGACGTGGTTGTGGACGTGCTCTTTAGAAAGTGAGTGAGGACACCACAAACATTTGTATTATACCTCCGTAAACTGTGCATGCGAACGTCTTTCCCTATGTATGTCTCACTTAAAATATTCCGAGATCCAAAACACCCTTTTGATCCGTGTTTAATCTCTCAGGCCACTATCCAAATGCAAGTATTAAAACATGAAACAAACAGTACAGTTGTAAGACAATTCCGTAAATTGCAATGTATTACTACCAGTAAATACTTGATCTAGAATGAAGTACACAATCTCTTTTATTCTCCAACTCTATTTATCTTTGATTCCCTCTCATTTGTCTCATTCACCTAATTTCTTCACACACTCTCTCTCTCCGGTACTTCGTCGCTTCTTCGTAATATAATATCGTAAGTTACAATAACATTAGTACACCTAAATACTAACTACACAGTCTCTTTCATACTTCATATCAGTTTATCTTTGATTTTCCCTCTTTTGTCTCATTCAGCCTATTTCCTCTCTCTGATACTTTGTCGCTTCTTCTCCCAACAATCCCGTAAGTTACAATTTATGCCTAAATATCTGATCGGCAACAGAATACACAGTCTCTTATATTCATCTCAATTTATTTCTCTTTGATTTCCCCTCATTTGTCTCATCCACCTCATTTCCTCTCTCCCAGTTACTTCGTCGCTTCCTCACCTCGTCACTCGTTCCCAGAAGCGCGGCGCGGCGCGGCGCGTCGCTTGGGCGGAGAGCATCAAGAGCGCCGGGAGGAAATAAGCGTGTTTAAAACCCGCGGCGTGCTCCCGGGGGCGCGCGCGTGATAGAGCGCAGCGCAGCGCCGCCCGGGGCCCGGATTTCGCGCGGCGGCGGCGGAGGCGGCGGCGGCGGAGACGGGCGCCTGGAGAGACTCTACCGCCCCTGCCGCCGCCGCCGCCGCCGCCTCCTTCGGGAGCGCGTGCTCGATCTTGCGGCGCGGAGGCTCCCTCTTCGACGCTCAGTCGCCTCGTAGCCTCTCCCCCCCCCCCTCCACCCCTCCCACCCTCGATCCACGGAGCATCGCTGTCGCGGTTCGCTTTTACTCTACACTCTCCTCCATCGCTGTGTCTCCCCCTGGCGGTTATGTCGCTCTAATCCGTCCCCATTACCCCACTTTACGTGCTGCCCAACCGTCACCCACTACCTCATCGCCCGGTATGCCTAACTTTGCAATGGCCACGACTTAGTACGTCGATCCTTCCCGCTGAAGCCGTTCCTCCACACTTTCGCTCGCTACCCACTCTATACGTCACTCTGATGATCTGTTCCTTTTACTGAGAATGTTATTTTTCCGTGCATTCAATTATATGTGATAGTTTTTTTCATGGTGACTTGTAGCATTGCTTCTGAAGTATTCATTAGACTTCAATTTTCTCAATGCATTAACCGTACTTTTCCTTCCCACGAAGAAGGATAATTTAGTTTGTTCTTCATATTGCCTTCCGTATCATTCGCTTTAATATTATTTCGGATACACTCCCTCAAATATTTTGCAACAAAGATTCCGGCTTTTCCCCCTCACTGCAGTTTTTTCTGTGATATGCAGAATAGCTTGCCTTTCCCCTCTGTGTGTGTGTTTTTTTTTATTTGCCATTCTCTCCTTACTTCCTTATATTTCCCATGCACTTATTCACGTCATTCTCTTTGCATGAGACTCCCTCTCTCTCATGTGTCTCCAAGCACACTCTAGGCTGCTCTACCTCCGGCGCCTCGTTCCACCCTATTCCCCGAGCGCCCGTGCCAGCCCCCGGCAGGCATCTCCGGCGCGCCCTCCTCGGAAGGGGGCGGTTGGGGCGGGGGAGGCATCCCGGGGCGCCGGCGCCGCCCGAGACGACGCTCCGCGAGGCCGACACCTTGCACGGCGCGGCGCGGCGCGGCGCGGCGCGGCCAGGCGGCGGTGGCGGCGGCGGCGGCGCCCCGATCGAGCCCCGGCGCCCCGTGGGGCAGCGGCCGCGCCATCCATCTCCGACGCCACCCCCGGCCCCCGGCCCCCGTCCACGCCCAGGCCGCAAACTCCGAGCGTCTCGACGCCCATCCATCTTGCTTCTTCGGCAGCCCTTCGGCAGGCGGAGGCTACGTCGCCGCGCTCCACGGAGCCGCTCGCGCGCGCGCGCGTGTGTCCGACGCGGTCGACGGCGCCCCGGCCCGCCCTCCGCCCTCCGCTCGCAGCTGCCGGGTCAAGTATGCCACCGCCGTTTCTTGCCCAGGTTCCAGTTCCCGTTCAGCACTTTTATGAGCCCCGTTTGAGCTGTTGTTTGGAAAGTTGTAGCAAGTAAAGGAAACGAAAAAGAAAATAATATCCAGATTATGGTGATGTATTACGCCGATTTAAACACAGTGACACTTGAAGGTCACGAGCTGGAAGAACAGGGGGACATTGTTATCCAATTGGGAGCTCAAATACATAACATTTAAGTAGTAACGAAGCTCCCGATTGGATGACAATGACCCTCCCCCCCTCACCGTCCGGTTCGTGACCTTGAAGTTCCACTGTGTTTAAATGGGAGAGTATAAACTACTACAGTGTTACGTTTCTGCCTAATTTAGGTTTTTGGAATTTGTGCTAAATGTATCATAGATATTACTAAATTCATTTTATTTTTTTAATGGAATTCATTCCTTTTGTTAATGGAATTTATTCCTTTTGTTAATGGAATTTATTCCTTTTGTTAATGGAATTTATTCCTTTTGTTAGTGGAATTCATTCCTTTTGTTAATGGAATGGTACTCCTTAAATGCAATACTATTCGTGTGAATTGTGTTATATTACGTTCTCAGTTTCGTTTCGTAGTCTCCAAAGACATTTAAATAAGATATATTGAACCGTAGAGGTGCAGGATATGGTGTTCTTATTACGAAAGATAAACAACTCCGAGACGCTCGAGCGCGTTTACTTCCCATTCCTCATTGTCTCTTTTTCGTCACCAATTTTAATTAAGCGAATCGCAGTTGGCGCAACGGACCAGGTGCTCGCGAGACGCGCAGTTTGCGAACACTTCTGCAAGTAGTTTATCACGTCCGGAGTTCAGTTCGTGTTCCCGAGTGATTCCCTTGGCAACGCCGAATCCCACCGCGTTCCGCCATTTTTATTTCTGATGGCCCCTCCCCGGTATGGCGCGCGCTGGCTGTTAGCGCTCTCCGTGCGTGTTGCTCGCCCCCTCCCCCCTCCCCGCCCCTTTCCTCTTTCTCTCTCCGCCCTCCCGACACCCTCCTGCCCTCTCACTCCCGCCGCGCCAGTGAAATACTCGAGAGGCGGAAATTAATAATTCATCCGCTCTGCATTAATTCGCGGACCGCGTATCGCGCGAAGATCGCGCAGCGCGGCCAACAATGCAGCAACAATGCTGTAACAAATGAACGGCGCCTTCTCAGCGCGCCGTGTGTTTCAACTGTTCTCGCGTCGCGATTCCCGGCGGATCGAAGACCATTGCACTAATTTGCATTTAAGACGGGATAAATTGAACTGCGCGAGGAAAAGTACTTAGCGTAAGCAAGTCTTATAATGCGTCCGCTCTTCTCCTCGGCCGCTCCAAAGATAAACGATCTTGTTTTTAAATGAATGTGTTATGTTTTACCTTGATTAAAACTGCAGCGTCGTATTTCACGCGCGCCGGCAGTGGGGGAAACGCTCCCATTTGCTTAATTCTAACTCGCTCGCGACGTCGGTGAAGGCGGCCGGGGCGGCGGAGGCGGCGGCGGGGGAGGTGGGGGCAGCGCGTAAAAATTCCGCCGTCCGTCGCATTATCGTAAACCGCGGGCGACGGCGGCGACCCGCGTGCGTGGCCTGGCGGAGGTGGTGGCAACGGTGACGGAGGTAGCGGTGGCGCCCCGCAAAGTAGTTGCGTTATGCCTAGCTGCTTTTGTCCGTTGGCAATGGGACTAGAACTGACGTTAGTGGTGGAGGTGGCGAAAGCGCTGGCCTCCACGGCCACGGGACTTGCGGGCACGGTGGTCGTCTCTGTGAGATACGATGGCTCCGGTAGCCGGATGATAGTTTGGAAATGAGAACCACGGAGGGGGGTAGTGACGGTGGTGACGGCGATGGCAGCGGAAGTGGACGCGAAACGAGAGTTGCTGCGGCTCCATTGGTGGCGGCGGAACGCAGGCGGAAGAATGAGAGATCCTGTGCGGTCGTTGGAGGCGGGTGTGGCACGAGCGAAGGCACGACGGCAGGAAGCGGCGGTGGAGGCGGCGGTCCGCGCGCCGGCAGAGGCGCTGCCCGCGGCGTGGGCGGCTACGGCCCATGTAGGAAACATAGGAAATGGTGACGTCGGCGGCTGCTAAAAGGGATGCGATGCTCGCCCAGCAACACGGGAGAGAGAGAGGTGCCCTTGATGGAGGAAGCTCCGCATGTGATGGAGGCACAAACATCAGACGCGAGGAAGCAGCGGAGCAGTTAGAAGGGACAGAGGAGGTCCATTCGGAGCGGGCGTGTCAGGAAGCGGGCAGCCAAAGGCCTCGGACCAAGAACGAGCCACTATTACAAAGTGGCACGGCTGGCGTAAAAGGCAAGGGAGCGCGGGGTGCTGGTTAGGAGCCGTGTCTGCTAAATCTGGATAAGAAACTGCGGTTTCAAGACAAAGGCAGAAAGTCATTATTAGTAGTCTACTCGAACGGTTGACCCGACCCAGTCAATTGTTAAGCAAAGGTCGCAAAAGAATCATCTGAAACATTTCGAAGAAAGACAGAAATTTCCTGGAAGCGATAATAAAAAAAATATGTGCTGGCTGTAGAGGAGACTGTAATGGATGCAGACATTTCGCCACACAAGAGCTTGAAGAAGCAACTAGTCACTAAAGGAAATTGCGAATGAAATTTTATGTGAAATGGCGGTAATAGAAGAATTGGAAACATCGTATAAATATATTTGCATCTGTCAATTTCTAATATATTTTAATTTTTTTGTTGCTTTCAGTGTTGTTAATTGAACAATTAATAAATGAAGAGAATGACCACGCTAGAGGGGTGAGTATGAAGCAATGAGAAGATAACGGGGTAACTCTGTGACAATGAAGAGTGATTATATCGGAGATCGGTTCATGATTGCTGATAACCCTACTGTTCGATACCAAGTTGAAGGTCTTGCTTAATAGTGATAGAAGCGGCGTAGGTGGAACAAGCAATTCAAATTTCCAAGTCCCTCTAGTGTGACAGTGGCATCTCACTGCAGGCGCGCAGTAGTGGCGTTGGCGCCCAACGGGAAAGGGTGTGGTCCTCGGGCCAGGGCGGGGCTCCTCCTCCCCCCTCCACCCCCACCGCCCGCGCCGGGCGCTGCCGCAGCGAGTTGCGCCGGGTGTCTTCCTCGTTTCCTAATCTAACGGGACAGAGGCGCCCATTGTCGGGCGGCGCGGCCACGATAACCTTCTCCGGAGGGTCGCTCCTCGCTCTCTGCTCTCTGCTCTCGCCTCGGCACGACGCGCCGCGCCGCCGTGGGCACTTGCCTTGCGCTGCGCAGAGGTCCCGCAAAACCGCTCTCATTTTCGTCACGTCGCCTTCCTACGGCCCCCGGAGACCCAACCTCAACTATTAGCTGGCGCAAGGCAGAGAAAGCTCGTTGGAATTTTTCCAGTTCGTTTAGCGTCCCTTGGGAATCCGATAAAGTGTCTCGTGTTTCGAGCGATATTCCAAGGAAACAGTCGTTAAAATTTTTTCCTCGCTCCGAGGAGATCGGTTGAGGAGTGATTTTCCAGCAGGTGGGGCAATTTTCAGGTGTTGAAGTATTCTTTTCTTTCTTTTGTTTAAGAATGAGAAACCAAAACTTGAATTTGCTTTTTTTTACCAATTTTGACAAATTTAACAAAATTTGCTTTTCAATGTCTACTAAATTCCACCTATAATTTATCCTTTTTCATAACCGGATTGCCCCAAACAAGTACCACTGCATTGAAATTAGTAATTTTAGAAATAGGGATTTTAGAAATTGGCAACTTTAGAAGGGTTCTCTGAAATTGGAATATTAAGTTCATAATTACTAAGTTCATAACAGAGTATCAGTTCTCGAACACACTCATTAAAGACATAAATAAAATTACATTCATTAATGTATGTAATGAAGCATCTTTCGTCATCCACATGTCAACGTATTATCTACGACGTTCTGTCAAGTTGTTGGTAAACACTTCTGGCGAGTCTATCAACTTCCAATGTAATAGCCACCAAGCTGCAAGCAAATACCACAAGGCTTGATTTTCCAGTCCCCCTCTCTGCTCGCTGATGCCCCGTGAATCCAAACGCTTAACTGTACATTCCCAGCGCGGCGCGGTGCGATGCGGCGTCGGTGTCGCCTTTACGGCCCGCAGAGGGCGTCGCGCCGCAGCGGTATGTCGTTTGCTAAACCGCCTCCGCGCGCCGCGCGAAGCCGCCTTCCGGGGTCCCGTGCGCCGGCCGCGCGTCTGCCTCGCGGCTCGCGTCGCGCGCGCCCTCTGGCCCCGGGGTCGCGACCGCGGCCGGCGCAGGACGACTTGCGCGGCAGGTGAGGCGCCGAGGCGGGAGAGGACCTTGTTTCACAACCGGCGAAGGCGCGGGCGATAGCGATGGCGGTGTGGGCGGGGGCGACGCGGGCGGTGGTGTTGGTGCGGGATGTGCGGGCGGCGGCGTGGGTGTAGGTGGCGGTGGTAGCGCGGGTGGCGGTGAAGGCGGTGGGGGCGGTGGCTTGGGGGTATGGGCGTCGGTGGCGATGTGGGTGGTGGCGGTGTTGTTGAAGGCGTGGGAGGCGTGGGTGGCGGTGGCGTGGGCGGCGCAGGAGGCTGTTGCGGTGACTCCAGCGGGAGCGGCGCAAGAAACCGCTACTTCATAGAACCCGCACTAGCGGAGCGACGGTGAAAGGCGCCGTGTGTCAGGGCTGGCTTTGCACAATGAAAGGCACGTGCCGCATGAGGTTTTAAGAAAGTACCACAGACTATTGTTTACCTTGCTCTCGTCTTTTTTGTCACATTAAAAATTGTATTTCTTTTCAGATTCTTAAACCTCGGAAGTAAGCAAAGGAGAGAATGGAAGAAATGAATACGTAAGTACACAGTAAAATATTGCAAATATTTCTATTGACGATGAGATCTAAAAAAATTGCTAAGGTAGCGAAAAGTGCACGAATTGTGCCTATGATGTAAAGAAAGTGTCTTAATGAGACATTACTATATATACAATACGTAGAAATTTCAGACCATTATGAACTACACGTAACAAATCATATTTCGCAGCATTCAGCGATATAACTGCAAATCCTTAAATCTCATTTAATATAATTTTCTTGGCATACCTGAATTCGGTAGTATTTCATTTAAACGACAACTCGCATTTCCTTTTTAGTCACTAAAATAAAAATTATGATATTCCAAATGTTTCCAAAAAATTCCAATCTTTGTATTATTTATGGACATATATAAACTCAACATCATAATATCGAGTCAATTGTCAACCGCTTGAAGACAATAACATCCAATTCATTGAATCCTTCTCTTTGCATAATCGACTCGATTGTCGCGATCTTCACGCAAACCTACGGCTACCTGGCGCTCAAATCACCAAGGGGGGGGGGCCTTTGTCACACACATTCCTGATGGCCCAAATGCGTGCCGCTCCCCGCGCGAGGGAAGGCGAAAGCGTGCGTCGCCGCGCCGCCATGTTGGCGCGTCGCCCCCCCCCTCCCCCTCACCCACAGAGAGCGCCCTTGTGGCGTGTGGCGCCGGCGAACTATCGATCTTTTTTACTTTTCAACTCTCGCGTGCGCGTCGTGTGTGTAGGTACACGCGCACGGAAATATTTATATTTGAGGAACACACGTCGTATTCTATTGTTAAACAGAAAGCATTATATTTCGTGGTGGCACCGACCCCGTTTCATTTACTGTGATTCTAGTGGGTCAGTTTGTTAGATTCATGACGGCTGATTAATGCAAATATCGTGTACTCATACTTTGCGTTCGGCGTATCTTTATAGCCAGGATTAGGCATTGGCTGGGTAGTATTATCAATTGAGAATGTAAATTATTTTTCCATTAATGTATTATCTTCTCAGACTTAACGACAAAGCGTGACTGATTTTTGGTAAAGACTATTAAAAGAATATGAGGGAATAAAAGTTTGCCGGAGTTTCAGATTATTAGACAGCGAAGCGCTTCAAATAACCCTTTAGATGACTTGGGTTTCTGAAATCTATCGAGTATTTTAGCTCGTTCCCGGGCCCGTGAACTGGCTGTAGTCTTATATTCTTTTACTTTGAACTCTGTGCTAGCGATGGTACTTATTTTATTATCTGGCAGATGTGGCAAGGAAATACCGGAAAACTGAATTTACCAGTCGTGTACAATATAGCATTTTAGGATGCCGACGGCTGTGTCTGAGATGTACAATACTCAGATCGGATAACTACTTATAATCATTTTGAAAGTTAGCAATTTAAATGCAGTGTAGATAACTTTGTCATGTAATGGTCCTCCACCTTGAAACATAATCTGTCATATCGAAATATTGAGGAGATATTTCTCTATAAAACCGTCTCAGCAAAGCGGCCTACGATGGAACTGCTCCGACTCACCGTAAGTCTGCCGAACAGCGACAGAATGTGCCGAAAAGTTATTTATGATGTGAATATTGGCAGAAGTTCGTGAATATTGTTCCATTCTGCGTTTAAAGCCATTTCAGTGAATCACTTGTTCCTTTCTTAGTAGAGTAGTGCATCACAACGAGAAGAAAGAAAGTTGACATGGTAATTCTGGTAAATTTGTTTACTAACGTTATTTTGAAATTCACGAAAAGAACAGGGTAACTAGAACATAATACCATAGACATAGTAAAAAATATAATGAGAAAGTTCAAAGAATTGTAGTCACAAAATGCATTTCCTCACACATTTTGAATTAATTTTCACATCTTAATTACCAACACACGAGTACAATTAAATAACCCATGGTTTTCAAGTTGTAATAATATGTTTTTTGATTCTTACAACGACTTTCATTTGCCTCCCCCCCCCAATAATCTAATTAGCCGCTTTTTTCGAATAACCAACAGCTGATAAAACATTTTATTTCCCTCCCAAAACATTTCGCTTACCGCGTGTTTTCCAAACCTTTTACGATTCTCCGCGAGGTCACGACCTCTACTTAAAGAAGCTCTCTTACTCGAGGGGCTTTCTTGCGCGGCGCTTCAAGAGCGGGGAGCGCAACATTTACAAGCAAATGGTGCGCGTACGCAATGGGAACACAATGGCGTCACTTATAACGCGCTGCGCTGCGCTGCGCTGCGCTGCGCCCGCTCGCCTGCTCGGCCGCCTCCTCACGCGTAGTTAAGCTGCAAATTGCGGGCGGTGCTCGCGTGAGCCAAGAACCCTCGGACGACGAGGGCCGCTACCACCTTAGGTAGCTCAGGGCATCGACGGATGTCACTGCAGTGCCTCTGACCTGGAGGTCTTACGGTTCGGGTCCCGGCAGTGACAGTGATTTCGACAGTAGAATGCCAGATGATCAGTCGTTGCCTGGAGGAGAATTCTAGCGGCCCACCTGCTATAATCGATAGTTTTCTGTGGTTTCTCCGATCAATGCCGGTCGAATGCACGAACAGTACCCTAACAAAAGGGCCATGAACAGCGCACGATCTTTCCTTCCTTTTCATTGTCCTATTGTCATCCCTTACAAATTTACACTTACATGCACTACACTACTAGACATGCCGGGAGGCCGGTAGGGAAGTTAGAGGTCGTGAACGGTGGGGCGTATCGAAGGTCCTGTGCGTTTATTAATAAATAAAATAAGATAGAGAGTAACTTTGCCAACTCTGATTCACAGAAATAAAAGAGAACAGACTGAGAGGATCCCGAAGCGGGAAGACCTCCAGGATAGTGCACGGCTGAAATGCAGGATGCAGTATGACAATGTGACGCAAGTTAACGTTCGGTCTGGAAAGCTATTTGTTTAGCTTCCAAGTTTGAAAACAAGGAAGTTTTGGCTAGGGTGTAAAAACCATTTTTCTCACTTTGCGAAATATTGTTTTGAGTCTCTGCAATATGATTGAGAATGTATATTTCGCTGAACCCAAAAAGTATACATGAAAATTCTGAAGGTAGGAAAATCAGTTGTTTTAATGAATTATAATCAGAATTTTTTATGTTTGCAACAGGGAATTCGCTACTGTTAAAAATATCAAAAGAAACTATTTTGATTTACAATATTAATCATTGCATAATAAATTTATCGAAAATCTATCTTTTCAAAACTGTTTATGGTTCAAATGCCTTCCTTTTCAACTTAACATTCCTGACACCAACGTGGATTTATTGACGTACACGCTTCATTTTAGTTGCAAGAACGAAGAAAAAAGAGGGTTCCTAGAAACGAAAGTGGATGTTCGCTTCTTCAGAGCTTCGCCTGTCGACCGTCAGAGAGTGAGGGCGCCGGCGTCGTTCGCCGGCCGGCGGGATTACCCGAGATTTACGTTAAGTCCAGGGCGACTCGCTCCCCATGAAATACTAATGGACGTTAAAACGGGGCGTAAAGGAACGGAGAAACTTCATTTCACTCAACACCTGGGCCACCAACGCCAGCTGCCGGAAAGCCGTCTCTCAGTCAAAAAGCTGTCGTTACACGCCGAGCTGCACGTGTGTTAATAGTTTAACAACCATTTCTTTTGATGATAATGGAAGCCAAATCGAGGTAGAAATCCTGCCACTATTTAGAGAATTCAAAAAATAATATGGAGTTACCGAATGTTTAAAACTTCAATTACCAAAGTTATTGAGAACTCAACAATATATTTCGATTCTATTTTAAAGTCTATATAACGAACGAACTTCTTATTTGACGAAAATCCTTTTTCATAGCTTTACTTCTTAAAGTTGCTTTTTTAATAATAGATGATTTGCAACTTACGTATCTTACACAAGATAATTACCACAAAACTGCGATTGTCCAAAATTGATATTTCGACCGTTAGTCGCAGTACTTTTGTGGACAATATATCAAATTGCCCGTTCAAGCCAAGATAGCTAGAATCCAATTCTCGATGCGCATCAGGGGGTCGCGGCTTTCTCCCTAGGTGGCGTCGCCAAGGTTCGTCCCCTCCGTCCCTCTCCCCCTCCCCCATCCCTCCTCCCCGAGCCCCTTCGCCCCGTCGCCGCCACCCTGTCCGCGGTCGATATCGGGCAAGCTTCCCGCCTGTAATTCAACGATGCTCGTTAAATCAATCATTGGCTTAGCAGCCGGCTTTCTTCCTTTCCGAGACGCTCGGAGGGGGCACTCGCGAGCTTCCTGGTGCGGCAGGTGAAAGTTAACAGGGAGACGCCGGCGCCGAGCGGGCGCAGCCGGGGGCAGCGGGGGGAACGGCGAAGCTGGAGGCGGTTGATGGGGGTCAGGGTGGAGGGAGGGTCGGTGGGGGGTCGTGGGGGTGGCATGGGGTGGTCGCGGGGAGAGTGCAAGAGACGGCGCGGCGGTTGGGGTGGGTGGAAAGCGGGAGGGGCGAGTTGCGTAGGTGACGGGGGCAGGGAGCGGGAGCGGGAAGCGGGGCAGGGAGCGGGAAGCGGGGGCAGGGAGCGGGAACAGGGAGCGGACGGGAAATTGGGAGCGGGGGGCAGGGAAGCGCGTCAGGGAAGCGGCGAGAGATATAGTGGGGGTGGCGAGCGGGAGGGTGCCCCCCCGGGTTCAGCAAAATGCCGCTCTGTTTTTTATCGGGCCAGTGCCCCGGACCTCGTCTGATCTACCATGCCGTACCCGTACGAGCGCATCATCCATTTTTGCTTGTGGTTCCCACTCTCACCGTTCATCTTTCGCGTCTCTCCATTTGCCCTGTATTCCAAGTCTATGCTAAACCTTTAAGCACATCCGGTTCGCGCTCTACACCTCGTAAGTCACAAACTGCCTGATCAACAATTTAATATCAATAACTCACTCTCTTTATTTCTGGTACATCAATTTCCACCCCTTCTCTTTTTACGATGTCCCTATTAAGCTTGTTCTTTTTACACACATCGCCACTTTTCGCTAATGCGACTACTCTGTTCGCAACGCGTCCGCCTTTCGGTGTTTTCCACTTTTAGTGAAACTCGCATCTGTCACCGATGCCATCACTGTTCCCACAGATTTAGTTACCTCTCCGGCCTCCTCTTAGTTTATTAACTCTTTCACCTTTTCCCGAGATCCTCCACCCACGTCACTATCGTCGCCCCACTTGCTACTCACATCTGGGTTGCGTCGTAACCGCTTCGGCATATCTACTGGTCTCACCCCCAACCTCCTCGCACTCCAGAACTTCCTCACCCTCCCGTCTTCCTCCCACCCACCCCTAGGCGCAGATTGCGGCGCTGATCGAACGGCCTGGCAGCAGCGGCGGTGGCGGCGGCGGCGGCGCGGGCCCGCGCGGCGATTGTCCTGTGACAAATGGCGGTCGCGGGGCGCCCGATGACGGATTGCGTGGGCGGCGCCGCGGGAGCGCCTTGTTTCGCGCGAGGACGGGAGGACGGGAGGGCGGGAGGACGGGAGGGCGGCCGTTGCGGAAGCATTCGCCTCGCGGGAGACATGGTCGACCGGACGCCGGGCGAGACATGACCGTCTCCGGGTGCGGACATCGTGTTCCTATCGGCCGAAGCAACGGGGCTCGTGGGAGGCACTCGGACCATAAATTCAGGGAAGATGAAGGGGTTAGATCGATGCTGTAAACACAGTTTTCTAGTCTGCCTGTTTGTATTGTTTTGAAGTACTCGTATTTTTGTTTCAAATTTCATTGAAGCAGTGAACATCATTGCATTTTCGTCTACTGCTAAACGTTTTAAAATAAAGTGACAAAAAAATACAATTACAATTAGCAAAATGTTTTCTTAATGTCACATATTTTCAGTGTATTTTATGTATAACATAGTTTAGAATCAACAATTTCACGAAGAAATCGATTACGAACTTAGTATTCCATTACGTCGTTAATCCGAGTGACTGGAAAAGGCGTAACTGTCATAAATGGAGCGTTTTTACAAGTTAATAATGATCAATTTCCAGTCGCATATCTTGATACGTATAAATTACTCTAGTCTTCAATTATTGAGAGCGTGCTCTAAGGATCTTACATGAGCGGAGTAAGACATTTAGACATTATCGCTCTTAGTTCAAAACTGATATTTTTAGGCGAATTACGTTGTAGAATCAAAACTGTTCATTTCGTGAGGCAAGGAAAGTTCTTTCTCGACTATGATTAAAATTGAGTACAAACGGATATTACTCACAATTTATGGTCTTATGAACACATTCGTTATTTTTTTACAGATCAAATCAATGACCGTGTTCCACAATGGAAAACCAGCTACACAAATCAAAAGGTGTCTCACTCTGTAACCGATGAGGGGATAAAGAATGGTACATGATAAATGTCGTATCCCTGTTTCCTCTTGTAACTCGGCATTGTGTCAGAACAGTAATTGATATAGTACACGTCACATCCATTTGCGTCATTCTCTTCATTCCCTGTCATCATTAGTGTCTCTAATACTGCATAGAATTCGCAGAGCATGTGTGTAATGCTTCACCGCCTAGAAAAATCAGGTGACAATAAATGTAAGAATTATTCAATCTTGTTTCAGTTCATTTCAATTATCTCTGTGATTGGCGAGAGAGAATTTATTTCTAGAGGTCATTATACACGTGAAAACAACCATTGTCTGGAGGTACTGAATAAAATAATTTTGAAAATACTGATTAATTGGTTGAGAACATTCTCCGTTCAAACGATGAATCTCTCACGCTTCTGTTTTTGTTTTCTCCCCGGCAAAATCTGACGTTGTGCAATGATTAATTACTCCGCTGCAGATAACTGTATGTCAGGAGAGAACATGGCGTACTAGCTATTTTATGAGCTTATAGCTATATATTGCTTTTTATTTTGCATACGCCACATCAGAGTTGTATTGAACACTGTGCTGCTAAACATGTATAAAAATAATATATGAAACACCCTTTAAACAGAGACAAGCTACTATGATCTAGTTTCAACGATATCTTGGATAGGATACGAAATACTGTCAATACCCCCCGGAACGACGGATGTAAAAAGACGTTTCTTCTTGAGTATACACTTGAGTATATAAAGTGATGAACATACGCCAAAATCGCAAACCTACATTCTTACTCATGAAGACATTCTCAGTGATGAAATGAACACTGATTTCGTAAGTATTTTCAGATAGTATCTGCAAGCACTTAACTAGAAAGCCTTCCGCATATTGCTTAAACGGATGTAAACAGATCCAAGTTAATTCTTACTTTCTTACGCAATTATATGAAATAATCGTACTTCAAATACACCGATCTATGTCATTCTTACTGTGAAGAATTGCAGTGCGACAGCGTCAAAAAATAAAAACCATTCACTTTTATACAATATAACTCCAGAAATGATAAAAAAGGAAACAACTGAAAAGAAAGCCGTCACTTTGTCTCGTTCCCCGACAACATCCAAAGAACGCAACGCCGCGTTTGTTCTCGCCGGCCGCGGCGCGGTGGCTTCAGGGAACCGTCCGCGTGCCTAGCGCTATCGACAAATTTCGGTCGATCGGTGTCGCCCCCCCCCTCCCCCCCTTCCTCCGGTGGCGTCCACCTGAAAGCGGCGATTTCCCGACAAAGTTCCTCTCGCACCGGCGCTCCGCCACCTCTCGGTCATCTTTCGACACCGCAGAGCGACAACCAGCGCTGAATCACCACTGGCATTTCTCTCTCCGCTGCGGTGGCCCTTTGGGCGCGCAGTGCGCCTACACGCCAGTCCTGATGGACCTAATTTTCAGCAGCCAATGTTCGAGCCCAATAAGCCGGTTAAATAAATATTACTTCAAGTTTGAGATTCAAGTCTCGGAAATGAAGTTTACAATTGTATTTTAATTTTATAAATTATTATAGTTATTACAATGTTTTTACAATTGTTATTACATGTTATTACATTTATAAGTAATTTTTGTAATAATTGTGAATTGATTCTCATGATAGCTGTTTTTTTGATGTGGACGCTCTTTCCATGAAACGAATTAATTTAATTGCTGCAATTTGTACCATAGAATATTACGTATATTATGAAAACAAATAATTACTAGGAAATTGAATGTGTATTTCAATGTGACCTGCAGCATAAATAATACGTATGTTGAAAAAAGAATCTTAATAAATTTTGCCTTTTGAAATAATATTTCATTCTCTACAATACTTTCAACCGCTTCTTTTGACATGATAAAAAAGTCAGCACTTTGAAAACGTAAACGCACTAGACTTCTGTTGATTAACAGCACAGTCAAGCGATCTTCACACCTGTTTCACCACTGTACTTGCTGTTTATAAAGGAAATGTTTCTAAGACCCATTAATATCCGTCTGTCCCATATATATTTAAAGTGACAATGTTGAAACATTTTTTTCGAGTTACCATCTCTTAAAATTCAGTTAAACAGTAGAGGAATTCAAGTGAAAATCTCCGAAATCGAACAAAGCTACTCCGCCTTTTGACCAGCTGGACTCTCCCATCCGTCCCGACGAGGAAGATCCACCCCGCCCGCTTCCAGCGAGCTCTCTCGGGCGTTCTCTATTTCGCGCTACACGCTCCATAACCGGCATTTCACAATCGCTTCATCATCCGGTGGGTGTGCCGTTCTCACTCGCTCGCGCGCACACCCACACCCACACCCACACCCACGCCCACGCACACACGCCGTCGTAGGAATGAGCGAGCAGACGAGCGAACTGTCGTAACGGAGAACGCTAGGCGCTCGTTACACTCCATGACAGCTTATTCTGTTTTCCAGTCGCTAAAGCGTTACCGGCCTAATAAAACAGCTTGCTATTCCGGGAAGAGTCGTCGAAACTGGAGGCGGAAAGTGACTGATCACCGAACGGTGGATATTTCATGCATTGCATGAGCGCGGGGGGAATTTGCTCGACCACATATAGCAGTCCATACTTCACCCACAGTTCAAAAGTTTCTTGCTTCCAGAACCTACCTTGAAGGAAATGAATCAATGAAGGTCGCGCATTTATAATGGTTATAGATCCCGAATCGACAATAAATAAAGTGTTATTAAACATTTTAAAGCAAGTTTCATAAGACTTTATCTAAAGATATTGTCTTGTAAATGCATTCCAAAGTAGTAGTTCAATATTTTATCTCAATACTATTTGCCTACACTTAACTTTCAAAAAAAAATCAGAAATTTAATTCCAAATACTTTCCTATTATGAGCAATTTCTACAATTTCAATAGTGAATATGTTCTCGTTGGAAACCGCTCACTTTTTGCGTTAATCAGAATAGTCGCCTAGTACGTTTGAGTTTTCAACGAACAGACTTTTATCTCGTTTCAAAAGAAGCAACTGTAAGTGCGGGAGATAATCAATATAGTTAACCATCATACACCAACGCAACCACTCGCATCTGCTGTGGAGTGTCCTCCACTGACTCATGCACTCACTCACTCTCTCACTCGCAGACGGCGCGGGTGTCGTAATGGCGCTTGCCAGGCGCTCGTTACCGCCGCGGCGCGGCCGTGTCCTCTGCCGGCGGGCGTGGCCCATTGACGCGGAACATGCTCTGTTTCGTGACGCACACGTATCCACATAATTATGCCGGCCGAGTCGAGTCGAGTCGAGTCGGCTCGGGCCGGAACGCGTCCGTTGCACGTTTCCGCCCCGCGTCGTGGGGGCGGGGCGCGTATTCGCGTCCGTTTTCTTTTTTTTTTTTTTTTTTTTTTGTCTTTGGGCGGGAATGGCTATACGTTGCCGGTGATAAGCCTACCGGACAGGGATAAGTCACGTCGCGGTCTGAGGGGCGGTGGTGTGACTGACCTTTATCTAGGTACCGTTGCTCGGTGTGGGTTTAGCCACGCGGTTCTTGGGAGGGGGAGGTTGAGGTTGTGAGGGCGTTTCTTTGAAACGGCTTGTTTGGTCAAGAAAATTGTGGTTTCAACGTAGCGTCACTTTCAGGTTCTCTAAGGCTATTTGGACACTTTTTAACACTGCTTTTCTTTCTTTTTTAATGGTTATTGTTTTTGCCCTTCAGAACACCTGTCCTTATCTGATATAATTAGATGTAAATAGTGACTTCTGACAGATCATCAGCTGGAGCGTAGCCCCGCCTCGTGAGTTTCGCATTGAAGCTCCCGATTGGATAACCGCGTTACAGCTGATTATCTCGGAAGTCACTATATTTAAATTGGAGTATAAAAAGGCTTCATGAAACGTGTGTACTCAATAAAAACTAACCCATGTCTCTTTGGACCATAATATTTATTAAAAATGTAGTGTGACCTGCATTAGTGCGGCTAAAAATATTTTAAATTCGGGGCATTGCCATACGATATGCCTTCAGAATCAGTGATCGACCGACAGTAGACAAATCTTCAAACTGCACGAAACATTACAATCTGATGTACGTGATTAAAACTTTTTTCTATGATGAACTCTTTTAAGTCAAATTACGAGTGTCATTTTCTGTTCTCTAGAGGAAATGACTGAAAGCGCACCAGCCGACACCCGCAGGAGGAGTTAACTTCTGTACGATTTTGCAAAGACATTGGTCGCTGAAGGTAAACTTGCAGTTGGAAAGTAGGCCTCAAAATCTCTTGAATGTGCACTCAAGACAGAACTGCCCTTCTTAGAGATGTTCGCGTCTGTAACGAAAGACTTGCTCAGACTTCTTAATGTGTTTGAAAGGTACAAAGTTGCTGAATTAATTAGCAGCACTGAGTGAGAAGAACGTTGTCTGTCAGTTACTTTTGCGAGGAACTTCTTCTTTAGATGATTACCATGCTTTTGTTTTTGTCAGGTCTCACGTTTTGAAATACGACATAATGTAACGGCGGAAAGAGCAAGTCATCAAAGTTATTTTACTTTTCAAATACCACCACAAAATTACACAGTAATTCTGGATAACCAGGAAGCATTTGTGTAATTTTGAAGAACTTTCAAAGTGCCAAGCATTTTCATGATATTTTCGGTGTGAGTAACCGAAAGGATTTTAACCTCCTCTTCACGAATTATAGTAGGTAGCCAAATTTCCTCCTTCGGTTTCTTTCTTTATTTGAAAGTTTATACATACCACAATATTTTAACGGTTTTATAGGGAAATGATAAACCACTGATCGATGTAATTGTCGACCTACACGAGAGTGTACGACCAAATATAGAGTTTTTTTTATTATTGGCTATGTGAGAAACTCCATAATACGTTAGATAAAATTTCATTTGACATTTATCGCATTTTTGTGTGTGAAAGAACCTAGAAGGACAGTGACTGATACTTGCAAACAAAATGACACTTCGAAAGTGATAAGAACAGTCAACACTTCCTAATACGAAACCACTTTCACAAAACCCATGTCATTGCACCTTGCTCAAGAACAGTTTCACTGAACTCCCCTAAACTGTACAAAGGAAAAAGAAGGCAAATTCTTCCTCACATTGAACCAAACAAACTAGATTAGAGTATAATCACACCACATGATGGGTCGTATCATAGTGATTAATTCTACTGGGTGCGGTACTATTGATACATTGTTTGTATTCCAAATCTGAAATATTTACCCCAGAAATTAAATAATAATCAAATAAGGTTCATTAAACTATTCTTAAATAACGTTTCTCCTTAAAATACAGTGTGCGGAAGGTATAATGTTAACGCTCATGCTAATATGTTTATGAGAGCACATGAAATGCTCAGCGAGACCGGTCGACCCTGAACGTCACGCTCTCAAATCAGCCTCGCTTTTACTCTCGCTGTGCGTAATCGCAGACGAGTGGATTCATGAATGGAAGGGTGTGCCGGCTGCTGATCGCGGGCGGACCGGATGCTGCCAGAGGGCGCGTGAATGTCGCCGACGTGGCGACGCCTGCCGAGACCGGACCAGCTGCCTCTGTGTAGACGACGCCGCCGCCCCGCCTGTCACGACTACTGCCCTCCCCACCCGCCACCCAAACCACTGCTCCCCACCGTCACTACATGCCGCTCCCGCCCGCTCCACAACCCGCTACTGCCCTCGCCTCCGCTCTCGCCATCTCTCCCTCCACACCAGTCACTGCCACGCACTCGACACCGCTACACCCGCTCACCCCACCTTTGCTCTGGACGCAGCCCTCGCAATCTCTCCCACTCCTGCCTTACCACTCTCCTGCCATCGCTCTCGCCACCGCTACCGTCGCTCCCAACCCCAAATGCTCATCTCGTATCCGCCCCCCTTCTGACCACCACAGTCAATACCATCGCTACCAACCGTTCCCCAACCCCATCTCTTCTCTCGCCTCCGCTCTCGCCATATCTCCCACCCTTTTGCCCACCACTTCCACTGCTATTGCTCTTGTTTCAGGTACCACCCACTCCCAACCCCAACCACCACTCATATATTCACCCTCGTCATCACTGCCACCTCCTGCCCACCACAATGCCATCGCTACCACCCACCGCCCAACCCCACCTCTGCTCTTGCCTCCGCACTCGCCGTCTCTCCCACCCTCACTGTCTCGCTGCCATCGCTACCGCTTGCTCCCCCACTCCCCACCCCTTCCACCTTCCCACCACCGTCGCCGCCGCGTCTTCCCTGTTGACCGAGACGACGACGGCGGCGGCGACGGTGGCGGGGCCGGAGGCGTCGGGAGCGATAGCGCCCATTGAGAAGCGACGCCGCTTCCGGTGGCCGCCGATAACCCGCGCGTCAAAAGCGCGCTTTGTGTGGACGCGCGCCGCTCGGGGAGCGGGAAGCGCCTCGCCGCTGGGCCGATAGGCGCGGGGCAATGGTCGCACTCGCGCGTGCACGCGCACGCGCACGCACACGCACGCGCGGGCGCCTTAGGTAAAGAGAGAGGGGGGAGCGAGTAATTAGCTGACTCACCTGAGCGAGGGAGGTTTGCCGCGGAGACGCTACTTGTTGGTCAAGTTCCGGTTGCTTTAATCGTGAATTGCAAATAGCGCTCAGCTAACATCCAGCACTTTCAGTTTCATTTTATATGGGCTCTAAGGAGGGCGTGGTACTTGGACGTCATATCCGAATTCTTTTAATATCTTAAATCCCATATATGCTTCCTTTCGAAATTTACGTGTAATAATAATAATAATAATAATAATAATAATAATAATAATAATAATAATAACGTCCAAATCTTGAAAATGCATGTTTTGTGATAATGGTTTCGTTCAAACGATGATCGGAATACATGGGTGATAGATCTCTTATACTCGGAGAGTCATAGGAGAGTAAAGCAAACTGGCAAAGAGGAAAAAGGAGACCTGAGAACCGAGATGAAGAGGCATCGAAAAGTGAGAGCAAGGGGGAGAATAGCTTCCATCGTGGGGATCATAGAAGAACCAATGACCCGGTAATAGCAGGCTGGGAGTGCTTGTAAAGTCGGCCGCCAGGAACAGACCTGCACGAAGCTGAAGAGGGCATCGTGACAGCGCGTCCGACTGCGTCGAGGGTGTCATCTTCGAAGAGCCGAGGGAACGAGCGAGCGACAACGCCGGCACGAGAAAGCGGTCGCGGAAAGGAAAATTGCAGCCCCATAGGCGCAGTTCGAGCCCCTTGCCATGCAAATCAGCGGGGCCCAATTAGACGACAGCGCGGAAGACGCTGCCGTCGTCGACGACGCCGACGAGGACGAGAACGACGTCGCCCGACGCGCACGCAAGCGCCGGAGAAGCGCCGAGTTGCGCCGAGTTTGACGCTACGTTCCATATTCAGCAGCGGTGGCGGCGGTGCCACAACGGCGACGGAAGTAGGGCGGCGTCGATGGCGTGAGGGGGCGACGCTGGCGTCGGAACCTGCGGGATCGTCGTCGGGAGCGACTGAGAAGTCTCGAAGTGGCGTCGCCGGAATCAAGGGCTGAGGCGTCAATGACGCCGGCCACTCGGATTCATAGAATCGGCGCTTTTGGACGGGACACAGAAGGAACTCTTTGTGCAGGTGCGAGAATATTGGTATGTAGAAATGAGGCAGTATATGTGTTAATGAACGAGGACAATGGATGTGTTTTTGTTGCAGTCGGATCACTGTCCTCAATAAATTAACCCAACTTGCAGACTAATTTTTATAGCTGATTAGTGATTACAAAGAGTTTTTACCATGGACGAATCGACAATGATAAACGTATTAAATATACGCTATTAAATTTAAAATATTTTGGTGATGCAAATCCTAAGAAAAAAATGTCGTTCTGATGCTGCAATGATTTTAGGCAAGACGATTCGATCAAAACGTTTTTATCCCACTGAAAAATTAAAAATGTTATCATAATGAGCAAAAGCCACGAACTTTTATACGTTTTATTGCTTAGGGAAGTGTACTCGGCATATCGTAAATCTCTTTAGTGCCGCCAGCTTTACTTCCCCTTCACAAAAAGTCGTGGGAGAGTTTTTATGACATATCCAAAGAGCGGACAGAAATAAACTCCCAGGGGTGCCGGAAAGGGTGGCTACCACAGGGGGATTCGTGACGTCAGAGCAGTTCTCTGGTACTCGTCGCCAACTTGGACTGCAGGGACCGCGACAGTCGGTCCAAGTCCTTGGACTCGCCGCCTACAACTCCTCGGAGGCGCATGAGGCGGGAGTGTCCCAAAAATTTCGTATAAAAGCATCGTTTGCGCTTGAAAGCGATCTCATGCAAATGTCGGCCGCGCGGCGGGTGTCGTACGACGCACTCGCAGCCGGCGATGGTCGTTAGGGGGCCGTTGGGCCTTCGAGGACACGCCTGGAGGGACGAAGGGGCGGGGTCTTGGGGTGTAGAAAGGGGGAGGTACCGCGAGGGGGATGCGGGCTTTCTATTGGGGATGAGCGAAGGGTAAGGCAGATTTTCGGGGGGTAGGCAAGGGTCTAAATCCCTTTAGACATATCTTCGAATAGAATTGCAGGGTGTGGAGAAGACGGCTGGGGGAGTCACTCGCAGACACATATTTCAAAAGCAGAATATATACCATAAGGAATAAGTCGGGCTTTTCATGAAGGGTCACACTATAAGGAGCCTTTGTGAACGTCAGAATGCCATTCAGCCATATGGGAGATAAAGGAATTGTAATTTAAAAAATTCCATCTATTATATTAGATGTATTTTCAATGTTCTTTTTATAATAAACGTACGGTTAGCGATAATGGTTTTGTAACGCATGAGGATTTATACGGATTCAAACAATGCCTCACAGGTATCAGAGTGCATGCGATCCTGGGAATATTTACAGTAAAGATTTTAGAAAGGATTTTGTAAAGGTACATTGAGATGGGATTTTTTTCTGAATTTGAAACAAAACCGGGCATGGGCATACATTATTTAAGATTCAAAAATGTGCCCTGGAAGTTTTTTTTACGATTGTTTGAAAGTTACCCACGACACAAATATAGTTTAAACAATAAGTGAAAAATTAAAAGAATATTTGCCGAATTTTAAAGCTCATATTGTGCATGTGACACATTTGTAAAAAATGAAGTACGACTCTGTACGGAATATTTTTAACGTGTTATTCAGAAACTCCTCGAACCGCGTTTGAAAGGGCACCCAGCTGCAAGTACATCCTGGTCCCCGGAACGTGTCCCGACTCACGGGGCAGGTGTCAGAAGGGCGGGGCGTCCCACAAGGTTCCCAAGGCGGGCTCCCGAGGGCAGGGCGTGGTAGGCGAGGGTTCTGTAGCCCTCGGGGGCGAACAGGAGGGCGGGGCGGGGCGGCGCGGTCAGAGACAGCGCCGCGGGCCAACCCCTCGCACCCTCCCTCCCACCGCGCCCCGCAGGGGGGGGGCGGAGGGCGCAGGTACACGGTACTTCCGCCGCCCGGGGGCGGCGCGCCGCTTCCTCAGGGAAACATGGCGGCGCCCCCGGCGCGTCACCCGCCGCCAGACGCCCTCCTGCTCCGCTGTCTGCCAAGTAACATGTGGCAAGAACTTCAAAAGGAGCCTTGTTTGAAATTTGGGGGAACTGAGACCACTTGTTGAAGATTAGCAAGTTTCCAGGAAACTACCAGATGGCGGTTGGGAGTACCTTTGTTGAGTTTAGAATTGCTAGTAGAGTCAGTTTATAAGCATATAATATATTTACTGATATGAAACAATAATAATTATAGGAATGTGTGATGGTATTACATATTTGTTCTAGTTCGTATTTTTTCTACAAATTGTTTGACCATTCTCACATTCAAAGTATAATTATTACAACTCGGAAGTAATAACATTTAATACAATGCGTGTGGTTTCGCTTTGAGCGTAATTTCCAAGTACGAAAATGTAATATAATCTGATTCGAACTGTAAGTTCTACAAACCAGATTAAAATAGGAATTAATTATGTTTTGTTTTCTGTGAAATGAATTTGCAAAGAGAAATCGGATACCTTTTTTCTCATTAATATCAGAAAGCCATTCTTTAGAGTTGTGAAATAGAAAGTAATTTAAAAACAATGTTACATCTGTTAAAAGAACGAATGTTTCCGATTTTTTTTTAACCAGCATAATTATGTCATTGTTCCGAACTCTAACATTTGTGTGTGATGCAATTTTTCGCAAACATTAAAAGAAAGTGTTTCATATGAAATTCTCTCTTCCTCGACCGTCTCGAAGAAAAACCTCCCGAAGAGACGCGCAGAACGCAGTCTGGGCGGGATGCTTCCGGCGGCGCCGACTCGGGAACTGCGTGCACTTCCTCCCGGAAACTCGGAAGGGGGGCGCGCGTCCCGGGGCGCGGCCGGCGGGGGCGGCAGGCAGCGGCACGCGAGATAACGTTCTCCAAAATGTTGCGTTCCACTTTGTGAAAAGGCCTCGCGGCGGCGAGCAACGCGGGTTGGAGAGGGTGCGGCGGAAGCTGCGAGTGGTGGCTGACGGGGAACGGGAGGATGGAGCCGGAGGGTGAGACAAAGGAAATGGCGATGAGGGGCTGGTGGCAGACGGGTGGGACAAGCGCTGGGAGAGGGCGGGGTAATGCTGGACGTGCGTAGTCGTTACGTTGGTAGCATTGCGGCCGAGAGGAGGGGAAATGGAGTTTACGAAAATCTGGGATGGAGAACGAGGCAAAAGAGTATGATGGAATGGGAGTGGTGGGATGCGAGGCGTGCAGAATCTGAAGTAGGGGTTCGGGATGGGGGTGATGGTGAAGGGAGGCGAAAAGAGTAGCGAGAGGGCTTCAGGGACGTGGGGGCTGGGCAGAGGTTAAACGGCAGTGTCGTTGGGTGGCGAAGTGGGAGTAAGTGCGGCGGTGGCGTGGGAGGGAAGGAGGGGGTTGCGGTGGTTGTGCAACTGGCGGAGCGCGCCGCTCGAGCGTTCATTCAGGAAACGGCCGCTGGATGACGGGCCCGGCGGCTATTTGCGTGCTCTTCTGGAACCCGACTTCCCTTTTAAAACGAGGTGAATGGCGGAGAGCCCTTCTCCCGCAGTGCGGAGTGAGCATGTATTAATAAATGTAACGTTCCGGGGAGGCGAGGTCGAATCTACCAAAAAGAGGGCGCCCTTCTCAGCGGAAATGTTCACAGATTCCTTTGGTTCCTCAAATTTGATTAGAAATGGACACCGACTTGTTTAAAATAACATATTATTCTTTCAAGAATCTGAGCAGAAATGGGTGAATGAAAAGAGTTTTCTTTTAATATGAAAGCAAAAGAAAGGAAATTATTTATTCAAATATATAAGTCTCCCCTCCCATACCAATAAATCGTAAGTCAATCAATTAGTAGTATGTATATAGAAGACAAAAGTCTGTACTTCGAATAACTTCCAATGGTTGAAAAACATAAAAAGAAAGAAACAAGGCTTTCATGAAGAAAGTACTTCATTCGCGGGTAGAAAATCGCGTATTCTGAATCTTATATCCCTTTCGTAATACAGAAATTGGATAATTTTATTACAAGTCCAGAAACCACTCAAACACGAAGAAACCAATATTTCACGTAAACTGATATTAGATCGCATTTTTCTTGAGCAACCCGTAACTTGAATTTCTGTAAAACCAAAGCCAGCTTAATTCCTCGTAGACATTGGGATTCTGGAGAGCTCAAGTCATTCTCCACGCTCCAGGGCGTTCCCCAGAGCACGGCCAGCTTAGAGCGGCGCTCTGCTCGGGTCGGTCGGGGCCGTTCGTTGCATCCTCCGGGGGACCGGCCTAAGCGAAGCGCGCGTCCGACGCTTCGGCTCGGCTCGATCGCTTGCCCGCACCGCCCGCCTGGCGCACTATCTCGAAATGGACCAAAAGACTCACGTACCAGACACGAATTCTGTCATTTTGTCAAGTCCCAAGATGAATAAAGAAACAAGAATTGGCGGTAATGTCGAGTTTTGCTATCGATGTGAGTATAAATGTAATTTTTGCGTAAGATGAATAAAGAAACAAGAATATGCGATAATGTCGAGTTTTGCTATTAATACGAGTATAGATGTAATTTTTAAATAAAGTCCCAAGATGAATAAAGGAACAAGAATATGTGGTAATGTAGAGTTTCGCTATCGAAGTCAGTGTAGATATCATTTCTACATAACGTCCGAAGATGAATAAAGAAACAAGAATATGCGATAATGAATTTTTTTGCTATCGACGCGAGTATAGATGCAATTCTGAGAGAACGTGCGTTTCTAATTTTGAGAACCTTCGTTGCGCACGAGTACATTTGTATTATCCCAGTAATATGCTATAATTCTTTCTAATAAATACACAACATATTAATATAATAACCCAAATAGTAATTGTTTAATTGCCCTTGTAATCATTCGTGCTTGTTAAGTGTTAATAAAAATATTTGTTGTCTTAAATGCTAGCTATACAAACTCGCATTAGAGGATGCAATAACGTTATACCTCAGTTCTCGTCCTTCCAATAAGATATAGTTCGAAAATATTGCTTTCATAATTTTGTGATTGTAACGTGGCGCTCTACAGTTACGAAAACATCCAATACCAGAAATGTAAAAAAGAAACTATTGTGTTATCAAGGTACTGTATTTAATGGAAGGCGAGATCTTTCGGTGTCGGTGCGGCCCACTGTACAGCGCCCCCGCCGCGCGCGCTCTTCGCTTCACGCGCTCCTCTCCGCTCCGCTCCGCTCCACCGGCCGAAGCGGCATAGTTCCCGCGGGCGCACCGCAGCCAGTTGTGTGTTCTCGCACCGGACGAGCGGCCGCTGCGGGCAGGTGGACGCCAGGGTAGTAATAAGGCCGCGAGAACTCCAGTTGTTCGGCCGCGCCGGTTAAGCTTCGCTGGCCGAGAGTTTTAAAAGGGCGCGCCTCGGTCAGCGAGCGATGCGTGCGCTCGGTTGGAACCCGGGTCGTTAAGACGGTTTCCTCGAACGGGTAGGGTCGTTTCTTAAGAATTGTAGCAATGGACGGATATGATCAAAATTTATGGACGCAAAAGGAACAGAAGTCATTGCATATATGCTCTAGCATTCGTGATAAGCTCGAATGGCCAGATTCGTAAATCAAAACAGTAAACTTAATGTCAAAAAAGGAATGAGAGATTCTAATTACAAGATGCAGGTAATTATGATGAATCATGGCTTTATTGTTTACCAATTTTACAGAGACATTGGAATAGAGAAATCACTGCTAGGCGATAAATGCAAAACAATGAAACACGTAGGTTACATTTCATTACATCTTGCATGAATATTACGTTATTCTTGAACAAAGGCGATCTAAAGGCACAAAGGCAACCAACCGTTGCCTAGACGTGCTGATTTCTAACCAGATACCATCACGTCATACACCGTAACACGTACCAGCCACAACTGTTATCTTAATTTCATCACCGGCATAGAGCAGCCACTTTCAAATGCGCAATGCGGGGCACCGCTCAAAAACCCATTCCGCGTCGCAAGGCAGTGTCTGGGCGCGTGGAGAGCACTTCCTCCGCAGAAGCGAGTTTCCGCGACTCTCTCCCTCCCTCTCTCTCTCTCCACCCGGCGCCAGAGCGAGGAGGCGTCGCCAGGCACGACAGGGCGGGGGCGGGGGCGGGGGCGGCGGCGCGCGCCTTTCCGCGGCAGGTGTCTCATTAGACGGCGCTCGCTGTAATTAGGGCACCGTCGGCACAATGAGTCACCGCCGCCGCGGCCTCCGTGCCGGCGCGCCTGTCGCGGAGACGTCTCGCACCGACCTCCCTCGCACCCACTGCCTCCGCCTTCGTCGTCCTCACCGTCGTCGTCGTCGTCGTCGCTCCGCGTCACCGCCTGCGCCTGGAGCACCTGATGATTAACGATGGCGCTCGCGAGAATTCATCAAGTTTTTATGGGCGTCGCGGGCGTAATTGGGGGGCGCAAATTGATACCCGCGGCGTTGCGCGCGGGCGCTAACCGATTGTCCGCCTAATGAGAGGTGATGCGCGCGCGGCCGCCCGCCGCCCCCGGCTGCGGTCGTCCCAGCGGTCGCCCGGACAGCTCGCGGCCTGGCGGCGGCGGCGGCGGCGGCGGCGGCAGCGGTGGACGGACGGATGGCGAGTGGAGGGTGGCGCCATCCCGTCGGACCCTCCCTGGCTGGTTGGGAGGCGTGGCGGACATCGGGTGTGCCACAGGGATCGGCGATGAGACGGGGCGATAAAGAGCCGAAAATGGAGAACATGGGACTGGGTGGAGTCGAAGTGAGTTTGAAGGAAAACGAGGGTGTGGGGGATGGTACTAGTCGAAAGCTGTGATGGAGGGTGCGGACGATGGAGGGTGCGGGCGACAGACATTGGAGAGCGCGAGTACATTCAGAGTAAGTGCTGGTTACCATCCGGAGTTTTTTTTTACGTATGAGAAGCGATTGTAGTGGGGAAAGAAATGACTGGCGATGAAAATGAGGCAGCTTTCATCGGCGGTTTCCGAGCCACGGAGAGGCTGTCTTCATCTGCTTCGGCTACAACTTGTACTGGTGCCCGCAGGCACAGAGAACGGGGGTCGGTGGGCCTCCAAAAGGCTGATGATGACTTGGTTGAGAGAGCTCGCGGCAAATGGAGGGCGGCGAATCACTGTGATTGATCACAACGCTCCAATTTAAACTTATTTCCATTATGCCTGCGACAGCGGGTGATTTTTTTTAACGCGGCGCATGGGCGAAATGAAAATGAAGCGGTGAGATCGGGATCTTCTAAAGAGAATTGAAGAACACTATATATCAAGAGAACAACGGCTGACATTCGCCGCAGAATTACGCAATATACTTATCACATTTTCATTAGTTTTTCTTTTTTAAACGTAATTGTTTTAATTTCTTTCGATGACTACATTCAAATTCTATTAATCGAAACTCTAATTACTCTTAATTTTCGTTACTGCTGTGCATTTCATCAAATTTCGTCTATACAAATTTAACTAGCGATCTATCATTACGGTTGCCATTCAGTGTCATATTACGAATGTGCACAATGCTTCTCTCATGATTTTTTTCATTGTGTTGACCTCGATTGCTATTTCTGATGCTCTACTAGAATATCATTCTGACACTGGTATTTTCGATTTCAGACATGTATTTTGGTCATGTGACATCCTATCACGTTTAATCATGTATAAATTGTACTCTTTTACCGTATTGATCAGGAGTGAAGTGAATTGCAGAAATGTTTGCTACGTGACTAAAGTCCCCTCCTACTCACTCAAACACATGAAAATTGTCAGAAAATAATAGCCTTTCAACAATGAGTGTTCGCATTGTGAACACAATACCGTGTAGTATCAGCTAAATCAATGCGATGGACATGGAAACAAGCATAAACGATCCGCTCGATTGTAGACCTCGCGGTCGACTCATTTGTTCTAAAAAGTACTGTAATTGAACCTCTTTCTGTCGCTGCCGATGGAAATATACCGACTGCGATCATAGTAAGGGTGAAGTGCCGAACGAAGTACCTCACGAATCGAAATCCAAGTCATCTCTTCTGCCTCGTCTAAACGGGTCGCAAAGGAAGACCTTATTTAAAAAACAAAATAAAAAAACGATTGAATATTTGAAGTAAAATGTACAAATAAAATGAAAAGATAAAATGATACTTTGATTATGTGACAGAAATCTGATAATTGCCCATTGAGTATTTCGAATGAATTACCAAGTGGATGTTCTGATTTTTGTGGACTGCTTAAAAAACGACTGTAATGGTAAACGTTTTATATTTGTCTGTGCCACAATATCATGACAAGTGATGAATTGGTCATAAGCAGCGTCGATCAGGATAAGAGTTGTCGAGAACTATTTAGAAAATGCGGGCGAAATGGCTTATGATGATGTGTACATGATCGATATCAGCAAACTGTGGCTTCTAGAAGGCCGCGTCAAGTTCTGGAAAACCTCCCATCTGACAATGTGAGTGGAAAGGGAAGGGGCGAAACCCGATAACATCGCAGAAAAATCGAAAGCAAGCAGCCTAACGTTTGAACGATGTGTCCAGTAGCCTGTTTCACATTCCGCTCGTTTGTGAATCGATTCCACGCGAAACCTTACTTTCTGTTTTATCTCGAGTTTGATGCCGCACTCAGATGACATATTGCAAGTCAAATCTCCGCGATCAATCCGACTGGGTGTAATTTTTCAGTGTTTTTTCTCTCGTTTACTCTACGCAAATCCTCGATCGATGGAGCAATTAGGTTAGCGGAAATGCCATCGTGATTTATAGCTCGGAAATCATTGGTAATTAGGTGCCTCCCCCACGTAATCCTCGTCCACATCCCTTCCATTGTCTACATAATCATCTCTTCCCAGTAACCCTACCCATTATATACAGATATATTCACTGCATTACCACACAGTGAGGAGAGTACCAGTATGGGGAATTCCAGTGACCGAGCGCTGCATTAGGGGGGCGATCTATTGAAATCATGCGGACCTATTTGAAATGCGAAACATTCCTTGTGACCAAATTTCATAGCTACGTATATATGTTCGAAAATTGTGCTAATATAACCCGAATGAACAGGTCGAGTCGCAGTGTTGCGTTAACTGCGGGTTTCGTGGGTTCTCACACATTCCAGTGGAATTTTGTAATGGGTTGTGAACAAATTGGGTTACAGCACGAGTTTAAGACTTCACACACATTTTAGAGTCTACACAGTTGTAGACTCTAAAGTTCTCTTCGTATGATTGCCACGAAAAAATGTAGGCTCTACATATGAAAGAAATTGTCGATCAGCAACGGTTCAATACTTTATCGATTGGAGAACGTTCCTTGCTCAGGACACACCCGAAGAAGGGAACGAGTAGACGTTAAACAAGTGCACATAGATAGAATGCGGATACAATTTCGAAAACTTCAGTTTATTGCAAGATTCTCATCACTAAATTACAAAACAAAGGAGTAAATGAGGTTAAAAAGAAATGTTTTCAAAAACATAATAATAATAATAATAATAATAATAATAATAATAATAATAATAATAATAATATACCTTTATTAATATGGCGAGGCCGAACGAAAAGAAACAAGAAAAACAGAACGGTTGAACGCGATATTTGGACACAACGGATACGGCCATTGACACCTTGGCAAATATTATCAAAAAGATGAGAGAAAAGTAATTTAAATTGCTTTGGAAGAGTAAACATATTATTTAATTGTCACTCGCAGTACTCTGAACATGTCAAGTTCTTACTGGGAGCGAGCAGTAGAAAGTAAGCCTATGCATGTGTATATGTGTGTATGTTTGCAGGTGTGAATGTGCGTACATGTGTGTATGTGTACAAATAATTAAAATCGGTTCAGGGGATTGGTCAATGTGGTTAGAGAAACAATTAGTTACGCGAACGTTTCGAAATGTATAACTTCATCAGGGCTACAGGGTAAACAAT
The DNA here is from genome assembly GCA_017312745.1 of Gryllus bimaculatus. Classification (NCBI taxonomy): domain Eukaryota; kingdom Metazoa; phylum Arthropoda; class Insecta; order Orthoptera; family Gryllidae; genus Gryllus; species Gryllus bimaculatus. The sequence goes on from BOPP01000022.1 coordinate 4,575,700, forward strand.
GAACAGTGAATGAGGGCAACATACATTACAATAAATTGATCGTTGAAGAATTAACACAAATGAAACAAATATTTAAGATTTAAAATTATAAAGTATGATAAATAAAACATCAAAAATGTATAGGATGTAATATGTGTATGTCTACATATGTGTACGTGTATGTGTGGATGTATGTGTACGTGTATGTGTGGATGTATGTGTACGTGTATGTGTGGATGTATGTGTACGTGTATGTATGTGTACGTGTGGATGTATGTGTACGAGTGGATGTATGTGTACGAGTGGATGTGTATGAGAGCCAGTGGAGTCCGCCAGTCTGCAAAGCGCGGCGAGCCGAAGCGACGCCGGGCGACGCACGGTCCGTTTGAACGCCGCCCAAGGCGGCCGCGGCCGCGGCCGCGACCGCGATGCGCTAGCCGTTTCCAGGCTGAGGATTCCTCGGATGGAAAGCGCCTTGGGCTCCGCCGTGGCGGGGAGGGGAGGGGACGGGCGAGGAGCGCGGACGGCGCGCGCCACTTCCGCCGCCGCCAGCGTCCCGCTTTCCCGCGCTTCGATGCCGCAGCGGATAGCGCGCGCGTACGACGGTCCCCGTTACGCGCACGTGGCGCCGCCGGCGGTGAAGAGGCTGGCGATGGAGCACACTCCATTAACGATCGTACATTGTCGATCACGGTAATGACGGATAGCAGTTGCGCACCCAATAATGGGGGAGCTCATGTGACTTGTGTCCCCTCTGCCGTGGACACATTCACAAATTAAGATGAAATCCACAACCCCGTGTTTTCGCAAAGAAATATTTTTTTTTAAATTGGTCTTCAGGTGTTGTGGTTTTAATTAGCCTGAAAGACGGGAGCAAGCCAGCTGCCTATGTGGACTGATGTACTTCAGAGAGTGTGACTCTATTGAGTGTTCCCGTCAAGTCCTCACGGTGCCAAAGGGGCATTTTCTGCCTTATTCCTTTACAGAAAATTGTAATACTGGTAATGCCGATAATGATGAAGCCAGAGACTAAATCGACGACCGCGGAAGCGAAGGCAGTAACAACGGCGGTAAATGACGAAGACACCCCCAAAGTAACAAGGCACATTTTTGGATAGAATTGATAATGACCACACATGCCGTCGAAAACTAGAACGATGATGGAAGAAATGTCCACGCTGATGTTTGTCATCCTAGGACAGAAGTATAACATCTAATGCAGCGGGGACGATGCGGGTTGGAGTGACGTGCGGGTTGTATCGTCTCAGGGTTGAGGACGTACCGTGTACCAGTTGTCACACATCCTCCATGACACAGTTGTTACGCGAGATATGCTGTGATTTTCGTGTCACATGTCGGCAAATGACTTTTCGGTTGATGCTTCCGGAACCGTACTTTTCCTGCTTTCTTTGTCACGTACAAAAAAAAGTGCCTTTTTCTTCATGCGACCTACGTCAAAACGGAACGAAGAAAATGGATGGTTCTGATGAGCGAGAGAAGAGAGAAATTGTTTTATTTAAAAGTAGCGCTAAGACTTACCCTTCATCAAACGAATACTTTTGTGCAGTTTATTTGATCTATCATACTGCTACATTAACTACCGCACTATTAACTTGATTTATATAATTTCAATGACTTTTCTCGCTCGACAATGATCTATTAATATTGTAACAGTGTAGTTTTATAGCGTTCCACCTTCTCCGTACGTTTGATTTCCACCATCTTAAGTTTTTAAGCACCTCCTGTGATAAGAGTTAATGTGCGCCGAGCGCTGATAAGTTCTCTCCCAAGCCATTCTGTTCGCTCCGAAGAGGTCGCCATGTGACGCATTAGTTTAGTTTTACGGTCGGTTGCTCTTTCTGGCGACAACCCAATGCCGGTCTGTGTGTGTGTGTGTGTGTGTGTGTGTGTGTGTGTGTGTGTGTGAGAGCGTGCTTTCGAGATAGATGTTTGCTAGGTAATTCTCATAAAGCGAATGCGTTAGCGGATCTGCCTCCTTGGATAAATTTATTATTTTTTTGGAGTGTTCTCCGCGCGCCACCTGCTTGTAATGAGAAATCATAAGGATGTGCCAAGCATGAGGCATTTCCTTGGCTCAGGGGAAAGAGGTAGACTTGTGATGCATTGGCTTCGTTTTCCGGCCCGATGCCCTCGCTGGCGCCTGCCCAATACGAGATACGTGGAAGAGGCCAGCCGTACTTGGTAATTCTCCAGAAGGGACGAGAAACAACGCTCGCACGGAGAATTGTTCGAGAAAAAAATCCACTTGGAAGCGATTTATCGTGTTAAAAATAGTGATAGTTAGCTCGAAAACTTCTAATTGCGTTGTTTACAGAACGTTTGCGAATGCTGTAAAATGAACCTTGTAAAAACGGCAGTCAATTTTAGTAGCTTGCGTAGTATTACTTTGCATTTTTATTTTACTCTGTTTAAATGGTCCCCGGACCGTAATTTCCAGAACTTTACGTTTAGGTTTGCCTAACTAATACAGGTCGTCTATTGTGTCGTGCTAATTTTCCGCGAAACTTCATCACTTAAATGCAAATCCACTTAGCTTGCAGCTCGTGATGGATCATACGGTCCCTCGCCTCTTTTGCAGGCAGCACTTTATTCATTACTTTGCCAGATACCGTCAGCAGATCATTAGATTCGCTCAAGGAGCTGCTGCCTCATGATTTTTCTTCGTTAAATGCACAATATTCTTCACCGATAAGTTTTATTATAAAGTAAAGTTTGAACTATGCACGCAAAACACTTTGTCTTCTTGTGTCAATGAATAAACGATATGAAACCCTTGGTGTTCGGAATTTTAAAGTTTGCACTTCTCACTGAACTGCTCCGACGTAATGTAACCACAAACTGGCAAGTTTTCGTATATTTTCTCGAAACGGTACGTTCTGATGCCAAATTAGAGTCTTTTTAATAGTTTAACATTCAGAAGATTGTTTTTGCAGGCTTTGAGTAAACTCAAGAACTTCTGCTTGAAAGTTCCGAAGAAGACTAGCTCGAGAAAAGCTCAGAGTTCAGCCTCAAAAGGAAAGGGAAACGCACCTACAATTGTAGTTGCGACTTCATCGACGCATTTTGCACTTTAAACTCGAAGATAAACATTGCTTATGTTCTGGAGATTATAATTTGATCATACCTTTGAATGGAAACATACGTTTGAACCGATGAGATGTAACAATATCAATTCTATTAACATTGAAATAATTGGAGCGTCGATTGCAATCATAAATAGTACTTCTACAATGAAATCATAAATTTCGTCGTTCGTAAACAAATTTTTCGTTTTACAAACAGAAGCAGCTCAAATGAATTCCACAATCCTTCCATCGCCAGACTTCCTAACTCCCCCCGCATTGCGGTAGCGTTACGCCTCCTAGCTACCCCGCCGGACACAAGTTACTGCCCTTATTTTCGCAACGTTACGTCCCGTCGCCGTTATGGCCGCAAAGTCCCTCCACAAGCGCGCGCGTCGTGTGCTACGTGTCCCAAGAGGCCACGGGAGCGTCGCGGCGTTAGGACGCGTAGGACGTCGGGTCGGCGGCGGCGGGGGCGGCCGCTTGCCCGAGATAGCGCCCTGCGCCGTACATCACCCTCGCGGACGCACCCCGCCCCGCCCCGCCCCACGACGAAGACACACTGATAGCGCCGCGCCGACGGCGCGGCTTATCCGGGCTCGCGGCGCGCAGGCTGCGAAGAGCGACGACGAAAAGTGCGGCGGCGCGAGGCGGAACCGGGCGGGACGGGGCGGGGCGGAGCGGGCGGGGCGGGAGAGTGATGCAAGGGCAGGGCGGGGTCGGGGCGAGCGGAGGGAGGCGGGACGGGGCAGATGGGGGCGAGGTGGGGTGGGACGAAGCGGGGCGGGGCGGAGTGCGACGCTGCGAGCGCTCCCGGCGGGCGGAGGCGGACACCTACGGCCCCTGCGGGGCGATGCGGCGCGCACAATACTCACAAGTGAAACAATGTTTCGGGTAATGACGTTTCGCGACGAATGCGATTTTGACGGCGTACCATGCGCGAATTTGTAGAGCACGCGAAATGGGAATTTAGCACTTTTACGGGCATAACGAAATCTTCGTGTTGACGTTCTGACGTCCACGGTCATCGCAGTATTGAAAATCAGTACTTCAGAGGCTTAAGTGAATCGAAAATTCGTTTGGGGTTGAACGACAAAAAACATTGATTTTGCGGAGAGAACACAAAAAAAGAACATTTTTAATATTTTTAACCATACACGATTAATAGGACGGTAACGTATCAGTATAATGTGATATTAATATGACGCATGTCTCTGAGTTAAGGTTATCATGAAATTCGTAAGAAGAAATGAACTTTCTTTGAATGCGGCTTTTCAATGGGTGCATTTTGTCAGCAGTATCTCAACTCACAATGACTTTCAGAAAATGTCTTTGAACGGAAGGTTCTTTTCACACATTCATTATTTTGTGTCATGAATGAACATGAAGTTCGTAGTCTACAGTTCATCGAATTTGCGTGCGAGGCTCTGTAACGCGGAGGTTTTAATAGGCTGTGTTTTTGAATGTCACTTCTTTTTCTCGTGAACACAGCGCCTGCGATACTATCTTACGCAGAATACAAGTGTCGAAGAATCGGAAAGTAAATCAATGTTTCCATGAACTGGGGTGCCATTGAGAAATAGTCAATTTTTATCAACGGGAAACCTTTTGTTGTGTTCCAGGAAAACATCAATGCAATTCCATGAATTGTGAATGGTCCTCATTAACACATAGTTTGCTTACATTCTTGCCTCATACTATAATATAGCCATTGTGTAATTTCAACTAAAACGTCACCATACATATGAGCTGCGGACACTAATTCTATCTAATACTTGGAAAACGCTTCGCTACAAGAAATTGTGTACTTAGAGAAATACGAACGCATAGTAGGTTAGACTTAATGCACCGAAAGAGCGAAAGTGAAAATGATGCTATTGGTGTGAGAGGTATTGTGTAGGTAATAGTCCATCACAACTGGAGTTTAAGTTCTTTAAACAACCAGACGATAACCGTACGATAAACACAAATATGTAAACGGTTGTCATTGAATCTCCAGACGAGAATATACGATATAGCACATTAGGACCGTAAATAGAAACTACATTTTCATATTCAGACGTACACCACAGATGGTAACCAGACTAACGAAATATCCCGTACAGTGAGTCATCTCGCGTCAGTAATTCATTCAAATGACTCCTCGGTAATGCCCAGTAATCCAATCCTCTCGCTCACTACGAGAGGTACTTTACGGAGCCAACTGTCCAGACGCTTTCCTTCCGAACTTCGACCCGACCCGATCCGACCTGACCAGAAGCGGCGTCTGGCCGCCGTCGCGGGCGTAGCGAATCTCTCCACTCGCCGTCGGACCACGTCCCTGTACCGCGGCTCGCCAGCAACCTGCGACGCGACCCGGCCCTGATTAAAGCATGAACTTTTAAAATTGCGACCCAGAGGAGTTGCAACTCGAGACGGACACGGGAAGAAGGGGGAACGAGAAAGTGGATAGTTAATAATTCCAAATTTTTGTGGTTGTCGATACCTAACGCACCTGAAGATGGGAATTTATTTGCCTGAAATAAAATGAGTTTATAGAAATCAATAATGGCATGATATACACCAACAAGAAGTATGTAGTGACAATTGAACATTCACTCTGAATGGCTGTTGTATTAGATATGTTTGTTTCTGAGAAAAGCAACATACTTTAGTAAAACTTAGTGTTAAGCTACTCTGTCAGAAATAAATCACAGATGTAACTTAAACTCACAAAAATTTCCCCTAACTCGGTGAGCCTGTGCCCAATATTTCTGAGTGTTGGTGATTTCCAGAAGCGTTCGCCCATCTCGGCCGCTCTGACGCCGTAGGCGCGCAGGGCAATTAACCCGCACCGCACGGGACTGCGGCCTGGGTCTGGCTCCGGCTCCCTCCGCGGAACAAAACCTGCGCGGGGGCGTCGCGCGGCAAGCAGACCGTCCGGGCGAGGGGCCCGTGAGAGGAACCGGAAGAGGCAGCGTCCAGGGGCCGCCCCCTACCGGATGCGGGGCGGCCCGGCGCGGTGCGGCGCGGTGCGGCGCGGCGCGGTGCGGTGCGGGGCGGGGCGGGGCGGTAGCACGGCGCGCGCCGCGGTTCGCCGGGCGATCGCCCACCGAGACCGCGCGCCTGCCCGCCGGCCGCAGGCACTCGACGACGCGACGCCGGCTGCTAGCGGGGGCGCGCACCGGTCGCCCGTTCATTCCGCTCCGAAAACGTCGGCGGTCGCGGTTCACGGTTTCCTACGCCCGGAAACTGTATGCAAATAATATTTCGGCTGTCGTAATTTATGGGCTGTAATTACTTGATGATTAGAGGACTCGTATGTTGTGCGTTTCAGATTCTCGGGCGCAAAACGACTACCAAAACTAAACTTCCAACACTTCTCATGAAAGTGGATGTTACTAGCGGATGTGACTAGTGGATGTTACTAATTTCACAAACGAATAACGTCCACTACAAGTAAACTATTAGTTAAACGGGGCTGTCCGATTCCCATCCGACATTTCCAATTTCGCGTATTCCAAACGCGAAGTCCTAAATCCAATTTTTCCCCCACGAACCCAGGATCTGAAATTCGTAGGTTCATTGCCAAGAGTGGGATGATGAAACATACGAGAAATTGACAGATTTGCGACCCCGGTCGATCGGCGCACCGTGACCACCGGCCGGCGGCGACGGGGCGCCTCCGCATCTGGGCGCCGTAGCGTGCGGCGTGAGCTCGCGCCTCGCGGCCTCTTTACAGCGCCTCCGCGTATTTTTACATCGCGGCCCCCGCGAAGGCCGCCGCCGCCCCCTAACGATTTTCCCCATCGGCCGCAGGGGCGCCCGCCCCGCTGCAGGTGCCGCGCTGCACCGCCCCCGCACGGCCCGGCGCCCTCCTGCCCACCCACCGCCCGGCGAAGGCGCGCTGTTCACATATTTAAAAGTCCCCGCGCGACCGCTTCGCGAAGTTGCGTGGGGCTCGTCTGAAGAAAAGTCCGCCTCCGCAGCAGTCGCCTTCTGCTGCTTACGGCGGAGTTGGCGTCACCCACGGGGAAAAAAAGTTGGACGTCGACCCGCCGCCCGCCGGCGGAAGACGATACGTCCGCCCACACACGAGCGTCGCGTTCACACGCAATCTGCCGCGGATTTCGCACGCACGTGGACTTACCTCTAGACTGTTGAGCACGTTGCGGCAGCCGTCTGCCGGCACGTCTTCGTCGATGGCCACCACGATGCCTTCGTAGCCGCCGTTCTTCAGCATGACGGGGCCCGCCGCGGCACCACCCAATGTCAGCGCCAGGGCCAGCACCATCACCCACGCACGCGCCATCGTCCCGCACAACTCGTCTCACTCTCGCCTCGCACCAACCACCACTGACAAGCACCACTCGCCACCGTCGGCCGTCACCACCGTTCTATGTACCAATTCTTATTAATTAAAATAACAACAACAAATGCCTGCTTCCTTTTCTGGTTGACACTCGTCGTCACACAGTTCGTCCGATTCACTCGGGTCAGGCGGAGAAGAAGGGCGACGCACCAACAACAGCGGTTACCATAGCGACGCGCGACGAAGGAGCGAAGGACTTGGAGGGGGCTGGGCCGCAGCAGGGAGAGCGCGCGTCCGTCTGCCAGCAGCGCACGGCCGACACTGGCGCGCGGGGCGCCCGCTCGCTCGAGCGCCGCGCCGCTCGCCCGCCCGGCCGCGCGGGGCGCCACCATCGCGCCGCCCGCCCGCCGCCGCCGCCGCCGCCGCCGCCTCGGCCGCCGCCGCCGAGCGCGCTTCCTGGGGCGCACACAATGCCGGGCGGGTGCCGTACCGGGCGGGGCGCGGTCGCAGAGGCGGACATGGGTCGCCCCGGCACAGGAGGTGGGGTGGCGGCATCGTAGGCAGAGATGACGGTGACGATTGGGGGTGATGGTAGGCACTGTAGTTGCAAGAACGGCTTGGATGGTAAATGGCGGCGGTACGACTTGGCGACCAGGTCTTGTTGTATTTTACGTAAAATTTCTCTTCTAAAGTGGATATTTTAGGTAGAAAATAGTTTCAAAGGCCCTAGATAACAAGAAAATGTGTTAAGATGGCATAATAATATTGACTATCAATGCTGTGTAAAACAAGTAATATGGCTGAATACTCGTACATACCCGCGTTACTATAATATTTTGTTGTTGATAATGGGCAACCTTTTAAGTGAAAATTGGAGATTTTTACATTGTGGTATCAATTTGCTTATTCTTTAGTTTGATAAAAATATTCCAAAAAAGAAGAAATTATAATTTTAAAATAGAAAATAAAAACCTATGTAACATTTACACTTAATTCATGATAGAATATCTCGTACGCCGTAAGATTCACAAGGGAGGTTTTGGTAAGGAGCTTTCTGGAAAATATTACAAAAAATAAATATTTATTACTGTGATATAGAAAGTGTAGAATGCCTAAGCTTAGCGAACTGTGCATTACTAACATCAACCACAATTTTTTCTTTCCTCCTGTAAAATTCTATTGTTTTATTTTATTTTTTTTATTTTTTTACATAGAGGTGCTCTATCGTCGACGACGATATTATAAAAAGAGATTTAAAACTTATTTTGAAAAGTGATATTCATACCCCTGGTCATATATAATATTTAAAATACAATGTGAAATTGACAGTACATTATGGAAAGGTTAAACAGTTACTGCGGGAAATGTAAAAGCCTTTATGGTTAATGCCAACTTGAACAGGAATGTTAAAATGCAATCTCAACTGCACCATTTTCATTGTTTCCAGACTATTGTTTATTGTTATCAGAATCATGTTTTTGAATTATAGTTAAGAAGTATTAAATATTATTTTGGCTAATTCACATGCATTGGATTTATTTAAAAATAGTATTTAAACTTTCCAAAATCATAACAAGCCTTAGTGTCTTATCTACATTAGCGAAGAACCGAATACTTAGGTCTAGTCTACAACAATATTGTTATGAATAATATGTCCATAAATCCAACATAGAAGTTATTTAGCTATCAAAAACACGAAAGGAATTTTCTCTCATCAGCATTTTCGCATATATTCCCTTTTCCATAAACCAATTCATCATTTTATATTGTAATCTTGCAAAACTCAATACAGTAAATATATCTGAATTTTGAACGATAATTGAAATGTAAATTTTCCTTATATGCAATCATTTAACACCAGCCATGAATATCGTTATAAAAAGTTGATATAAATGATTCAAGCTTTGATACTTTTTATGTAATAGGAATTCGCGTATGAGTATATTACGTCCCCACAGCAAACTCCAACGGAAAGCGGCTGTAACTGCGGGGACAATGGCGGCAGGAGTGACAACAGAGAGCGTGCTGCTGCGGGATGGGGGTGCCCCGAGCGTGCCAGCGCTGTCGCCCAGCTGCGCTTCGTTAGGCCCTCAGCCCGCGGGCCGTGCCCCGCCCAGAGGCCTGCCGGCGGCACGGCGGGGGTTGGGCGCCGGCAGCGGCCACTTGCACCCCACGTGCGCACGGCGCGGCGCGGAGGTCGCGCTGGAAGGCATCTTGAAACAATAAAGTTGGGCGGCTGCCGCTGGCCGCTCACGGGAAGCGACGCCCGTGGACGGAATTCGCCCCCGAGGCGGAAACGCGCGCCGACTTTTGGCCGCGGCTGGCACTGGGCCGGGGACGCGCGTTTGGGGAGGGGGACACCTTCCGAAAATCCAAAACAACATCCACCACCACCACCACCACCACCACGACATCGACAACAATAAAAATGACAGGAATTTTCTTCTCGCTCGCTCGCTCTCTCTCTCTCTCTCTCTCTCTCCTCTCTCTCTCTCTCTCTCTCTCCTCTCTCTCTCTCTCTCTCTCTATATTATATATATATATATATATATATATATATATATATATATATATATATTATATATTCTTCTACTTCTCTTATTTCTTCTCCTTTTTTCTCCCTTTGGTTTTTATCTTTTTCTTCTTTTATTTTTATATTTTTTTCTCCTTTATTTTTTATTCCCCCTTTTGTTATTCCTCTTCTGCTCCCTTTTCAGTTACCAATAAATCAATACCATTACCTATTACAATCAACATAGTTTCCCATACTTCAAATATCGTGTATTATCCCCTCTAGACGGAAGTAATTCTGATACGTACATCAAGTTTCCTTCTTTTGCAAGTTTCCGAGATTTTTTATGTTTGTTTGTTTGTTTTTTTTCTCAAAAATTATTTCCACTTCCATTTTGTGCATGCCAATATTTACTGAGAAGAAAGTACTACGTATTTTTGTTCTGTTCTTTCATCACTCCATATTTCCCCTTGCTTTGGGAATTTGTGCTTCTGCTATTATACTCCACGTACACTTTTGTGTTGTATCAACACTCTGAACCAACCCTGTGATTTGTTTATCGGAATTGTAGATCGATATTCCAGAAAACTGTCTTTTCCTTTCAAAATAAATGTATATGAAATATTCAAAGCCCTCCTTCACCCATGAAGACTTGCAGTATTAATGAGTTCGAGCAAAAATAAAATATGTTGCATTCCTAATGGGTAATTAAAATAGAATGCTTTATTATGTCAAAGAAATGACTTTTTTAACAATTTCAATTTTGCAATTGTATGTTAAAGTTTGAAGAAGAAACGTAGTGAGAGTTATGCGCATTCTCTGGTACACGAAATGAGTTATCTAAGTCATGTCGGTATGAAATTTTGTATAAAAAAAAGAAAGAAACTTATAAAAAGACGTTAATGTAATTGCTTACCAACTTTAAGGTGTTTATAATTGCGGATTAAAACGCTATCTCATCTTGAGGTTGCGAAGGTTCCTGCCACTTACCAAAATGCAAACAATGGGGATCTTGTTATAATGGGAACGAGTTGGTTTTGCCAGGCAAACGTCACACTTATGAAATTCTCCTGTAGACCAGTTTCTAACCTTTTTCGTTCATCGCCCTTTATAAAGAATTTTGACTTCATCTACCTCCTTACTTTCTTACATATAATTTTCATATCTAATTATAACATGCAATTGAACATAAACTGTCTAAAGATAACGATTTCGTAGTACGTTTTTGTGAAATTTTCTAGAATTTCAATAATCGAAGATACTACTTCTGATCAGCTGAGTTTTCAGCTGACTACTTTTTGTTGTGCAATTGTTACAATGTTAAGTTACAAAATGTGATGAGGGGTTTAAAAATGGCAAAAACATATCTGCAATTCATTGCAGTTTTTATATAAGAAAAACAAGCAACGGAACTGATTGTGTAATAAATATATGAATTCGCTCCTCTTCTTCACAACAGAATTGCGTCGAGAAAACATTGTTTAGAAAACTGAAAAAAAATCTTAAGTAGTTCGTTCGGAATGTCCAGTGCGGAAAGTCGAAATGGAGTCCTATCTGCAATGAATGGAACGTGAATTTAAGAACAGATTAATGTAATTAGACAGCAATACATAGATGGCTGCAGCAATGGATAATTAATAAGATTTGTTTTTATTCTTTCCGATATCCTCCGCGGCACCTTTACTTCGGTAGTCGATGTGGTGCATCAGTTGCAGCCACGTCTTTCTTCTATACAATGTACGAATAAGAGAATACTTGTGTATTTGTTGTCTTATAAGAAAAAATTAATTCAATTCTTTATATTTTTTAATGTCATTAGGCTCTTGATTTACTTACACATCACGGTTCGTATTCGACTATAGACCCACATCGACCCTTGATTATCATTGGCCCCCATTCAATTATCCCCCCCCACCTGGGGTCGATTCTAGACTTGTGAATCCATCTGTTGACGAAATCCTCTATATACGCCTGACAGTCAGAATGAATTCATTGGTTTTGTGTTTCGGCTGAGCGTGTTGTCTCTTTCTGCGGTCATGACGTGGGTGGGCGGCGGAGAGGGGGGGCGTGGGTGGGGGATGGAGATGGGGAAGGAGGCAAACGCGGACGTCCCAACATTTGCAGCGCACGTGCGGCGCCCCTCGTGGACGGCATTTGAAACAACAGAACGGAGTTTGGCAGTTGTTTCTGGGACGGTCACAGGAAGTAGGGTCCAGAGAAATGAGCGGGACAGGGGAAGATGTTTGACTGACTACGGCTGCCTGCGTCACTGGTTAGTCCACAACGACTTATTAGGTGCTTCCATTTTACGATGCAGTCTGTGGATATCTTCATCCATGTTGAATCGTTTTTACTTGTGAAATTCTGTGTTGTTCATTTCGGAACAAATATTGTTTTGCGATAACTGATTTTCAGTGATAAACATTTGACGTCGATGTGTGGTACGGTCGGCCGTTTTTACTGCATGCACTCTACATTTTACAGACACTTTTGTCCCTACTTGCTCCGATTGTTCTTAATTGAAATTCTCTCTTTTTCAAGTAATACTGCTTTCATTTTAGTATAAACATTTTTGAGATGTAATTGTAGATTATATGAAAAGTATTGAATTAATAATGTGCATTAGTTAGGATAAATTCAAAAAGAAAAGAAAACAATTATATTTATAAAATGTTATTAACTGATTATGAACTTCATATCTAAAGTATCTTATCTGCGTTGTAATTTTGAATGTAATTATTTATCTGCGTTGTTTAATTTACATTGCATTGTTTATGAGAACACTTTATTTCTACGCCACGTTTTCTTCTCATATTTAGTCGTAAAGTTTTTCTCATAAAAAAAGTACAAATGCACATGTTTGTTTATTTCTCCGTACAATAGTTATTTGTTTAGTTGTAAAATTAAGCATAATTTAGGTTCTTCTGATTAGATATGTACTGTAGGTTGATTGCTCGAGTGGGTTGAAACATTATGAATAATGTACGTTCATCAAGCCGTGATCCGGAATCCACTGTTTACTCAAGTTGTTGTAGATCCTGTACATTTGTAAAAGACAATTTAAAGTATTTTGAGTTAAAAAGTGAAAGAAGTAAACAGAGATTTGGGGATGAGAAAAGGGGAAAGAGGACAGAGCAGGGCAGGGAAAAGGATTATGGGAACGAAAGGACAGGGGAGGGTAGACATGATGTGTAATAACAATATCAACAAGTCGCTTTATATATAATTTACGAAATATTCCATTGTTTTATGTACGGTAATCTGGAAGGGACTGTTAAACATCTCAGAGAGCACCTTAGATAACTTTTATAACAGAATTCTTAAAACTTAGGAAAACACTTTTTAGAATCCTCATCCGCAACAAATTTTACAAGAATAATTTAACCTCCGTATCTCTTTCAAGGGCTCCAAGACTTCGGGGCTGCATCTCTAAAAGAAACTTCTGTCCCTGAGTCTGTCGTCGGGCGACTAGCAACAGCCGCTCTGTTCTTCTCCCAGAAGGAAACGTGCCGTAAATTATGGCTTTGCCGGCTCCGAGGAGAGCAGCACTGTGCCGTATGCACACGTATCACCGGCAAACGGGGATTACACGGGTCCGGACGTCGCGCCAGGTAGAGACCTACCAGCAGAACCGGCTAGTCCGTAAGGGGTATCATGCAGACAAATTCTCCGAATCCTAGAATTAAGCGATCTCGCGTATGCCCCCGCGGCTGCACAGAAAAAACAAATATATGCAATATTATATTTCAACTGCAGTCTGCCGTTCCATAACACAAGAGACCGAATATTCTGTTAATTCTGCCAATGAGACGATAACTGCCGCGTGTATAAATAATTAAAATTAGGGCAGTTATTTTGTCTTTATTAATAATAGATGTGTATTGTGAATGTCAGTGTTTTAATTTCTGCCAAATGCAGGTATTGATGTTTCAATCATCTTCGAATATCTGGAATAAGTAATCACATTAAACCTCAATGAAATTCAAATGTAGATAATTAAATTGAAAAATTAATGCGACTCAATTAAAATAATAAATGGAACAAACTAAAATATAAAATAGTTTGTTGGAGACATACATGTTAACAAAGTATTACAAAACAGTATAATAACAGTTAATAAATTAACTTTGCGTTTCTATGTCACGGACAGGAATAATAAATTCATCAACGAAGGCTAAAACAAGATCAACGTTATTGACAAATTCAGTTCCCGCATGGAAGAGTGGTCGACATACATTTCTTATTTCAGAAATCTTTGTTGCAAATGTGTTGTTTACATTTTTGTAACATGTTTTATGAATTGGACAGTGCGTTTTATAATCATAATATAAAATTATGATAAATTTTGTTACATTTCTCTAAGAATACTTATACCATTACAGAGGTTTCGAGTTTGCTTCTAGTTGGGCGTGAAATTAGCTTTCTTAAGTTTGTGTGTGGAATGTAGAGAAGTAGCCTCTGCATATACTTTCACATGACCAAAAGCGTGATCATATTAAGAAAATCTTCGGAATATTGAACATAAGGACAAGTAATTTTTTTGCGGTCGGAAAATATTCTTATCCTGATAGAGGAGATTCGTTCTGCACCGTTGAAATTCTATAATAAAAATTAGCTTTCTTTAACATACGTTATCAAATTAGACGAAATGCAATAAAAAAGTGAGAAAATGTAGTACAAGTTCGCTGATAAACATTATATGGTCAATATTTTTCTTTTTGTAAAGAAACATTTGAGAGAGCCTTTAAACACACACTACTATTTAACAAACAAACTGTCATTTTGATTGCTTAAAAGATTGAGATTTCAAAATTATTTTTTCATCTATGTAATAATGAAGTAAAGTTTCATTTTATTCTTATTCTACATCTGTTTTATAGTGCTACTTCATCTTGAAAACCGATCAAACTCGGACAGTGCATACTTTCCTTCTACGTAGTGATTTGATATTGACGTGAAAACAAATTGGCTCTTTTCTCCTCAACGATATTTTAGACAGAACCAATATTTAACAATTAAGCTAGGGTGATGCATTTTCATCAGGCAAAAACTCTTCAGTTTCTTCATAAAAGTACACATTTCTATATATTTTTATAGCACAAATTTCATGTGCCTTTACTGAAGTATTTTTGTAATGAATCGGTGCTCATGGTATTAAATTTTGTGGTTTCACACATTTGCCGCAGCACACTCAAATTTACCTATGAATTCACTATTAAAGGAATTCGAAGTAGTTAAAATTGAGAAATTCTTTCATGTGGTCACGTCGCATTTTCATCTGAATTCCCCACACTTCTTTAGTTATCGTAGTCCACAAAAACTTCAAATCTTTCAAATATTTGGTAACAGTGACGGTGACGTGTATGGAAACGTAAAAATGATGTATTTGATGATCACAAGGATGTTTTTTGAAAGTAAGATTGAAATCAAAGTGCTATTTGGAATGCTATTTATAAAGTGGCATTAAAATAGTGGAGTTATAGAATGCCACAGACTTTCTCTCTATAATTATTTTGCCTGGTCTAGTGACTGGCTCACGTACCTCAAGCCCCTGTCTCATGAAGCCGAATTTCTTTAACGTACTATTTGTGAACATGTTACAGGATTATGTGGGTCTATTTCGATTAAATTTTTACATTTTGTTATTATTAGTAATGGAAATGTTTAAATAGTTGTTTGAATTAAATCGGACTTGTGGGAGCGATGTTGAAGATGATTTATTTGTGTGTTCAGGCGTCCCTGAATCCCATTCAACCCGCTGTACAGTTTAGGATTAAGCGCATCTTCACTGCATACTAGTATTTTGCCCCTGCGATTGTGAAATATCGGCCAGAATTGTTACTTAAATCTAGGACAAGTAAATCAAATTTCTCGAAAATAGTGTCATAGCGAAAGCATGCCCAAATTAGAGGGATAACATTTTAACAGGAGGATACTTGACAACCATGTCAAAACCGGGACATAAAACAAACCGATACTTGCCAGACAGTCTTTCATCTATTGTAATTTTTGCACAGCGTAGCGTTAAACATGATTAAGTCACGTGACCAGTAGTAGGTGATTTGTAATACACTGCAATGGTGAAACGTTACCAGGTCCACTAGTGAGTTATATAACTCAAGCTGATCTTTTGTATGGTACATTTGTTAAAAAATCGCTCCCCTAAGGGGTCATTCATGAATTGCGTAACTCTAAAGAGAGTGGAGTGGGATTGAAGCGGCATTACACTACGTTGTATTGAGGTAAGGGATGTTAGTTTAGTGTTACGTAATGTTGATAGTTATTATTTACATTTTTCAATATTGGTTGAAATAATTCCTTTTATTCAGTCATATACTTAAACATTAAAGTATTAAAAAATAATATTTTTACACATAAAAAAAACTGTTGTGGTACATACATTGTTGCAATAAATGGGCATATTTTTTCATAAGTGATGAATTGATTGAAGCTGTTAGATTGCCAAGTAAGTATCCAAAACTGCTCTACACTATCTAGAATCCAATTAAATTGGCGCAGTAGACTGTCACTCATGCGTCATCCATGACGACGTGTTCACGACTTGTTAGAAAATTCCTCGATTATGTGTTCTTTCTTGACTAAAAATTCGTCTCTAATCTTACTGTTAGATGCACTCGGCATTACCATGTAATTATTAGTTTAATTATCACACATTTTTATGTACACAACACGAATAAAATATTAATATTTTTTACATTTAAATATTGTTTAACTTATTGTAAGGTATTGGGAAGTGTCACAAGTGTTACGTAATTCAGGGGTGCCAGCGCATAGCTACTAGCTATCCAGACCAGTACCGGACCAATACTTCAATTTTGTTGTATGACAACGTGCAACTCACATGCACCAGAACGCCAAATCCCTCCTCTTTGCCCAGAGCGTTGGGCCACTGCCACAACGAAGCCAATAGCCCAACTGGGAGCCTCCTGAACTAAAGTTCGAGCGGCTCGGAACCCCCATCCCGACTACTCATTGCCAGACACTGCATAATGACGTGAGTTGGCTAGATCCAAGATAACTTGACGAGATTTATTTATTTACGTCAAAAACAATTAAAAGCTGTGTATGACGTGCTATGGGGAGAAGTTTTAATTCTGGACATAAATGTTACTTCAAATTAACAAGGGGCCATTTTAGCATTTGCTCGAGGATCAGGGAAACTGGACGAAAACCTGATCGAGATGGGAGTCATTGACCCTGAAACTGAAGTACTTGTTACAGGTTCCAAATGATACATTAAATGTCATTTTAAAAATTAATATTACTTTCCTTTTGGATGCTCAGTATAGTCTCTAATTGTACAGAAACAGTTGTGCAGCAGAAAAGATTTTACTTGGGACGCGAATTTTTGTATTAATCGTTAAGTTTCATGTTTTGTAATGCTTTGTAATGTTGTTAATGTAATGTCATTTAATGTCATGCCATTAAACCTGACGGGTGGCATCAATCTTCCCTCCGGACATTTATACGTGGATTCCAAGCCTCCCACCCAAGGGCCTCCTTCACCCAATCCTGTCCTAAGGAGGCCGCGACAGGAGCCCAACTGGTGGGTTACCGGGTTGAACCGGTAACCAGGTGCATCGCCTGCTCACTACCCCCACCTTCATACTAACGACGTGAGTGCCGCCGTGAAACCAAGGGTCTGGGTGGCCGTCTCCAACTCTCCACCCGAGATCGTGTCCACCTACGCAGGGACGCCCCCCCCCCCTGCGTGGTGTATCAGAGAATACGTAATTTTCCGTTGAAATCCGGAAATCTATTTCCCTCGGTATTGCATAACATTCTCTCATACTACGCGCGTACTGTTACTCCGCGTATACCCGTACGTACGCACAAGAGGAAGGAGAAATAACGAAAAAAGATATATACATTATGTTATCATTATATTTGCATATATATATGATAATAATGTGCCTTTGTGTATTAATTGGTTGTTTTGAAGCTTCTTTAGTTTTCTAAATGTTTTAGTTGTGAGAATTTGAATTTCAATTGAAACAAAAATGGGCTCGAGGCAGAACACCAGCGATCCTGATGCAAATTCCAAAGCACCATTTATTGCGACTTTCGCGGAAGAAAAGTCACGATACTCCGACGCTGGGGGGCGCAAATTTTCTCTTCACTGCGCATGCCCGCCTCCAGGGCATCCAATTTGCGGAGCAGGCGGTGGAACGTGATGTTTTCCTCCATATCTCCATCTCGTGATTCCATCGCTTCGCTTGGCGCGGCACAACTCAACGTGCATGTTGTGACAAGTGCTGAAGATAAATGATAATGCAAAGTGAAGCGTAAGATGTTTCATGTCTTTTCCGACTGAGGCGGAACAGACGGGAACGAGTAGGTAGGAGTGAGTAGTAGCGCTCCAGGTATCTCCTCCTCCCAGAGCACCGCCTCAGGTAGACAAGCCACAAGCGGCTGATTACTATAACGACATGTGTGATAGCATACTGTACGAGTGTTTGGTGTGTGTGTTCGGTGTGTGTGTGTGTGTATGTATGTATGTATGCATGTATGTATGTATGCATGTATGTATGTATGTATGTATGTATGTGTGTGTCTGTTGTTCGGGCATTTGCCTGGTTTGAAAAGGAGAAATCACGGAAAACTATCGATAGAGAAGCATGTCGCTGCTTTTCTTCAGTCAGTGGCTGAATGCGACCTAGCTACGTGACGAAAATTCATCACAGTTTGGTGTCGAGCTGTAGGACCTCCGCGATGCTGCATAGGCAACGTAATGTTATCACTGAGCCATCGCAGTCATTCGAGTAGCTAAGAGAAAGTAATAGAAATTAGTGGCTGTCTTAACTGTTGACCGACGTATGAAGTTTTCTTTTATTAAAAACAACTAATTTAAAGAAAACTTGAAAAGGAAGAAAAGACAGTTCGCATTAGTATGTTAACCTGCCAACTTTCTCAAGTCAGCTTCCAGTAGTTAACGTCATTGCAAGCAAATTCAGACCAATGCTTTACCGTCTTCATGAAATTGTGAATATTATTGTCACCATAATTACCCCTAGCATGCCTAGATCACAGATGCCTTAAACTTCTACCGAAAATATTTTTTTTTTATTATCTAATGGAATATTTCAGGATCTTAACCTTCCGTAATAGGCCTATTTCAGACATCTGCTTCGATTGAGATCATTGATACTTCATGTAGATCATATTAGTCACTCTAAAACGTAGCTCTCTTAAAGTAAAAAGAAAACAATAAAACTTTCTGACTTCTAGGCTGACCGAGTGACGCCCCGTTGTTGGCTGAGAGGCCAACGTTATCGCAGTTTTCGTCAGGGTAACTACCCTGAGGAAGCCTGCGATATGACAGGCGAAACGTCGAGTCGTCGGCCTCTCAGCCAACGACGTGGTGTTCTACAAGTCATTATAGATGATATTATTATTATTTTTAATATTATTGTTATTATTATTACTATTATTATTATTTATTGTGAAAGTGTGCCACCCCCTAAAATTGTCGGCCGGGGCGAACTGTTTAGAAGTAACTTTTAATAAAAATAGTGTACTTTACCTGAGAATTTGGGATGATCATGAATAGAAAGGAAAATTTCACAGCCTTCCAGGTTCAATGGCATACAATATTATACTATTACTGGAATTGAGTTACGATACAGTTACGACAGTAGGAAAACAAAATACTCGTACAAAGCCTGCATCTTTCTCGTCAGAGGCATTAGAATTAATAATATTTTTTAAAAACTATTTCTGATCCCCACATTCCGAAACTGATTCTAACCTATACACAAAGGAGAATGTAAGAAATGATAAAGAAAAACTACAACATAGGTTTTGGAGAAGTCGGAAGAACCTCTCCATCGCCTTGTGCCATCTTGCATGAGCAAATGCGCGGTCGGGCAGAAGAGCGCCGTGGCCGACGCCGCCCGGGCCCGGCCGTTGGATCCCGCTCAGTCACGATCCCCTTGGTCTCGAGTGGTTGCCCGCGCTAGAAGTCGCCCACGCAGATGCACTCGACCTTATTTTCTCCAACTTCCCAATCCCCTGCGGCAGCGTGCGGCCAGCGACCGCGAGCGGGGTGGCTGGCGTGCAAACGGAAGGGACGAGGACGGACTTGGTGACGGACTTGGTGACGGACTTGGTGACGGACTTGGTGACGGACTTGGTGACGGACTTGGTGACGGACGCCGTGACGGTCGCGTTGTCGGGGGACCGGTGTCGGGGGACCGGTGAAGCTAAAGATGACGGCGGCATTGGCCAAGGAAGTTTGATGTGAGGTTCCAAGGTAACTAAGGTGTCCGAGTAGGCGAGAACGACGGTAGTGTTGGCGACGAGGCGAAGCAGGCGGTGGAAGGCTGCGCTCGTAAGTGAATGTAGGAGGGGCGATGGCGATGCTGGTGGCGATCGCTGAGAAGCGGGCCTGCTGGTTGACGGCTGGCGGTCACCTGGGCGACGGCCGTTCGAGGACTCTCGGGCCTGCTGAAGGGCTTCTAGCACCCGTTGCCCACCTCCGCGAGGAAGCGCATCCAAATGGCTCTCCTCTACCGCTGCCTGGCATCTAGGGCGTCGGAAGAATCTGTTGAAGAAAAAAAAACGTTTTCACTGGGAGCAAAACGACAGCAGGCTCATGTGCAACGAAATAGTTCTCCCTTTAGATACCACCTCTGTTCACACACCGTTGTAATTATCAGCGCGATATTTTTGTTGTGCGATTCGAAAATATAAATAATTATGTTTATTAAAAGCCAGAAGCGTGGAGTTTAAAACAAACACTGCGATGTTGACATGAAACTTGAATCCCAATGTATTGAACCAAGAAAAATAAATAAAATTAATCGGAAATGATACCAGGAAAGAAAATTTGAATACTTGTAACGTTATTTTAAAAGCTACTTTAAAATGGAAATCACGTTTCAAGAGCGGTCGTCTATTTATTCTATCGATACGCATTTGTTTTTATGGTAATGGTTGATATTGTAGCCTTTAAACCTGCTTGAAGATAAATATGAGTGTGATGTTAGAGTAAATAGGAAATGTTGAATCTGAACAAAATAATGTTTTCTTCTTGGAAACCAATGAGATCATTTTATCGTTGTTTATGGAGATGCTGAATACCCTGAAAGAACATAATTGTGAATTTTATAAGTAGAAAATAACTTTTATAATTTATCGACGGGATAAAAAATTGTGTGGAAGATAAAAGAATACCCCCACGATTGCATTTCGTATTTAAAATTCCAATTTAATTTTTCCATTCGATTCACGAATACCGGATATTTAAGCTACAGCCCACTTAGGCTAAGCTATATCTACCTTGAGTAATTTCTTTTTGTCATTACATATTATGTAATAATTATAGTTTTTCGCATATTAATCTTTTTCAAAATGTAATTAGAACAAATCGTGCGTTGAATGTAATCTTCATTATTATATGAACCGTCATTAATGGGACAATTGTGATACTTCTTTTTGCTTTGTTCTCTGGACTTACCACCTGCCCCTAGGCTGTAATAGTATTTTCTACTCAACTCTAATCTTTTGTGTGATTCGTCAACATCTAAAAATTGTAATATACGACCGTTCATTTATTTGTATTTAGGCAGCCACATTCAGCGACAAGAATCTGTTTCAACATTTTAGGCTTATCAAATCATAACCCTCTCGGCTGCAGTAATATCTAAAAGCTTTTGTGGCGAATGAAACGCAGGCTCGCAGGGATACAATTCAATACGTTCTCCACTATCTGTGCGAAACTGGTTACGGACAAATTTGCGAGAGCAGTCGTTGACCGAGGGGAGGACTCATTTATTCATTGCCAATGCTATACAGTTAATACCATTAAGCGAAATGTGTCTATTACACAGAGAATTTCACAGTCACGTTTCTAAAATGTGTGGATTTTACATATTTTTTCATTAGGTACATCTAAATGTATGATGTCAATAATCTGTAATATGTTAAAGTAAATTGTTTTTACTCTTTCAAAAATATGAAAAATTCAGAGTACATTTTATCGAATGTTAATAACACCCTGAAAGACTATAACAAATGACTAAAAAGTTAAAGCAAAATTTAGGAAATTGGAAAACAATCCATATTAAGCAATGTTATACAAATAATGTTTTTTAATAATTGCATGAAAAACGGTAACAATATTTCGATTATCTTTCTAATGTTTGATAAACCAAACTTACAATATAAGAGTAGATGCTACGAATACTGAATATTACAAATTCAACTAAACACAAAACGTGGAACTCAGTTTCTAATGTATACGTCTTTTACTTGATCACGAATAACTTGGAACTTATCTTTTGTGTCGGAGAGACAATATCAAACTGATTTTTTCTAAAACTCTTCCGGTAATGAGAGTGTTGCATTATTTTCCCTTATCGATACAAGCAGTTTCTCTACGTATCCTAGTTCGCGTAAAAACATATTTAATTATAGTCACGCATTTACTTAATTTTCAAGAAATATTTTTCACCATCTACAAATTTATTCACATCAATATAATTCTTGTTTAGAGATTTTCATGTTTCGACATATTTCTGAAACAATAGCGTTTGAATCTTCTTTAAAAAATAATAAAATTGGTAACTTAATGTCTAGCAATAAGCTTTAGGAACAATATGTTACGAAAGATACTACACTTCACACGCAAACATTACTTTTTCCGGAATTGGTCCTAGCAAGTTTTGTTTGGGTGAAATAAGTACTGATTTTTGACACAAGTAAATAAATAAACATGTATTTGTGATGGCGTGTTTGAAGAAATCACCAGGAAACTCTCCTATGAACAACATTCTGAGGATTCCTCAGCTAACGTTACTCCTAATGGGACTAACATTACGTAAAAATCAACTCCACTTCATTCGGTTTCAGTGCTTTAGTTTTATTATTTAGTTTCATTGAGCAATTATACAAGTTGTAATGATGCTCTTCTTAATGAAGTCAAAAAGAATTACTGCAAAATCCCTCTATTTCTATTCATGATTAATTATTTTATAGGAGCCATTTCCAGAAGATTTAAAAGGATCTTTCCCATCCATTATTCCCAAAAACGTTTTAGCCACAATTTTAACACAAAAACTTGTTGAACAAGAGCGTGGGAGACCGTTGCTTCTCCCAGATGGAAGACAATTACGGTAACTTAATGGACCTCCTCCAGAACAAGGCCTGCCCAAAAGAAAATGGTGAGTTGACAGGGGAAAGGATGTGAGAGCCAAATTTGCTCCAAGCGGGATTTTGCATGGTAAGCAATCAATGTTACATTGCCAATGGACGCTGAAAAATAGTGTGTTTTAGAGTATTCATGTGGAGAGTGAAGTATTTTTGCAAGATAGTGCGGGAAGTAACTTCATTGCAGCTGGCTATGAAAAGGATGCAAATGCTTTCGCGAATTTACGCAGATCTTTTTGTTAATTGCAGTTTTTTGGTTCGGTAGTATTGTGATCTAAAGGTGCATATTTCGTAAAGGTAGGAAAAATAATATGAAGAAACCGAAAACTTTTTATTAACCCTCTGATAAGATGAGAGAAGAGTAACACAGGATTTATCTGAGACCCAAAGTGCAAGATTTTTTCAAGAAGCTTTGTGTACACGACAATAAATGTTTGGAAATTTTTAAAAATATACCCTGAATGTGAAATATTAATAAACACACAGTTTTTGTAGTTTAAAAGCAATTTTTACTTATTTTCAAATGTTTACTTTTTGGCACTTACATCGCCATCCATACCAACTTTTCAAATACGTCCTGTCAGGACGTGCTAGGTGGGCTAACTTCTTTGGGGTGTGGTATGTAAGATTCATGATACTGCGATTGTGGCGATTTTTCTCAAACTTTTTCACATATTTTTTAGGCAACTCTGAAGCTACAAACTGAAGGCCTGAGCAATACTATGACCAAAGTTGTGAGGAGGCTGGGTTCAATGTGGATATTTCAACAAATCTCTGTACTTAAAACACTGTTACTACCTCTTTACTTGAAATACTGCACAGTCTCTGTTCTTAAAACAAGAGTTATCGTTTAGCAAGAAATTTTAAATTTCTACGACCAAATTTTGTAATTTTTTACTTTATGTGAAAGGTATGGGTCGCAGATTTATTATCACTCTCCAACATTAACACGTTTTATAGAATAATAACTAAATGTTAATAAAATCGTTAAGTTACTATAAGGCGTATCTGTTGTCATTAGTTCATTACGTCGTTGTAATGAACTAATGACAACAGATTCTATATAATTTGTTTTATTGGTGGCTTTTGTTTTGCAAGTTTCAATAGATTTTCAAAAGTTAACTTTTCTTAGCGACGTTTTTAATTTCAAACATTAATGAGCATTTTTTAACACTAGGATTAGGGAGTGTATATGTGTGTTTAATATTCAGCAACATTGACACTTGTTTTTACAAAAAAAATTCGGTCATTATAATTATGTGTAATTGCATTTGTTTTTTTAAATTGCAATGGATAGCAATAGTTCTGCTGCAGTCCAAAACCCAGATGCACAGCTGTCGGTAAATAAAAAAACATTTCAATTACATTTTAAGAAAAAATAAACCTTTCAGTTCATTATTTTAGAAAATTACTCCTAAACGACATGTTAACATATTTATTAATGTTCTTTCGTCTCTTATCTCTCTTAATTGTACTAATATTCTGACATTTTAGTATAAAAAACATTACAATATTTTTTTCTAAAAATTAGTAGATTTTTAGCAAAGAATAATATTGTAGTCTGTTTTGATAAAAGGTCAGAAAACAATTACAACGAAACAATATTGTTCAGGCGTTCGGTGTTCCTGACCGGGTAAAGAAAATTTCTGTTGCAGCATTTCTACATTTTTTTTTTGCCATGTAATCACACTGATTCAGCTAATTACACTATATGAGTGTTGTGTATTTCGAGAGATCTACTTTGGTACTACGGCGTCTCTAAGTTTCCATGACGATGCCTGACAGGTAGCCTATCACGTGAGTCATGACAATCCCCGCGGACCAGCGTTGTCGATGGTATGTGCTCATCACTTTGTAGCCTACTGAATGCACGATTGAGTTTCAGGAGTGCTAAGCGTTGGCCATCACGCTCAGCGTCTCGAACTGGAATGAAACATTAGCGCTTGATAAGCATTCTGTAAAATATGATTACGATTTCCTTGGAAGTGTGCTTTCGGTCAGAGAACTCTTTTCTGCTAGGCGAGAACTAGAGCGTTTGACATCACCGTGTCATGAGTTTGTTAGAAACTAAAACCGAAGAAAGATCTACCGAACTCATGGAATTATGTTCGCTGTTCTGGTGACGCTTCCTTTAGTGATCTGCCCGAGGACTAAAGAGCTAGGTCGCACTTCGTAGCGGATGGTCGAATAGCTGGATGGTCGAATCACTAGATGGTCGAATTGCTGGGTGGTCGATTCGCTATTTGGTCCAAATTTCGGCATCACATCCTTCGAGGTGAAGTCCCTCGGACAGTCAAGATAATTCACTTGATTTTGGTTGTGGACGTCTTCGACATCCTTTTTTCACATCAAGTTTTAATAGTTTGTAATGTAATACTTGGTGATGTAATGAATATCCCACCCGTTTAATACATCTTTGATGTAACTGAGAACTTCAACCTGCGATCTCGATTCCTGTCTTCGGACACAAGTCACACACCTGTGATTGCCCGCTCATACCCTCCCTTTCGGCCAGCGTGCGGTGGCAGGCCGCGCGTCGCGGCGCGGCGCGTCGGTGGCGGCCCCTCCGGGCGGGGGGATTCATAGGGATTCCGCCGCGGGTATTGAATTCCGATTAGCCCTCGCGGCTCAGGAGGGCCCTCGGCGCATCTTCGGCGGGCGCTGACCGCGGCCGCGGCCAATCCGATTAGGGCGCGTCCGCGTCGCCCTCTTCCGCCCCCCGACCGCGGACCCCACGGCGCGACGGTCGGCCACCTCGGGGTTCCGCTCCGCCCCCCCCCCCTTGCCCCCTGCCCCGAGCGGCGGGGGAGCACGTAACTTTATTTCCATCCGATCGCCGAGCAGGGCTGTTGAACTGGCCAGCAAATATCTACTGAGGACGTGTTCGCGCTTGGTTCGCGGGGATCTTCGTTTTTCCTTTGCTCTCAATTCAGCGTTGCTCTCTATTGAACATTTCATCTTGAACTGTCGCCCATCGAGCCCCACCATCCCTAGCCGAGTTGTCTGGAAGGAGGATATATGAGTTAAAGTGGCACTTGGGATTGTGATGCTTTCCATACCGCATCCATACCATGCATCACCGAATGAAAACTCTTGAAGACGGGAGCTTTTTCACATCCTGGTATTGTAGGACAGATGCTGGTATTCCAGAATTAATAACACCAAATATATTTAAAAAAAGGGAAATGTAAAAAGAAATATGTATTTCTGTTATGTTGATAAATACGAGTACATTGTAATTATACTTATGGGTCATTTGATATAACGTACGTATGATACAATTATTACCTCGCAAACTGTCCCATAATAATTATCAACTTCATT
Source organism: Gryllus bimaculatus (assembly GCA_017312745.1). Taxonomy (NCBI): domain Eukaryota; kingdom Metazoa; phylum Arthropoda; class Insecta; order Orthoptera; family Gryllidae; genus Gryllus; species Gryllus bimaculatus. The sequence goes on from BOPP01000022.1 coordinate 4,602,059, forward strand.
TAATATATAATTCTTATAGTAATCAAATTTGTTCGGAATTTATATGGACTACACTAAAAATCTGCTACATATTATACGAGTATTGCAGGAAACGTTTTGGATTCTTCTTCTTATTACTTCTTATGATAATAATGAAACATTATTTTAATTTTTAAAAAAAGTGGGTGTATACATACATTTTCACATTCAACTAATTATGAATTTAAAAACGATTTGAGAGGAAGTGATAATCAATTAAAAATAATTGTAATAATATTTTTTATTTAAAAAGATTCTTTTAAACATTTCAATATTGGTGAAGTTATTGAATCAGTCGTTTAATTTACTTATGAAACGTAATATATTTTCAAGGATAATTTACGAAAAACATGTAATTGTTTCCAATTCTAATTTTGGCGAATTCTTATTTTTGTGAAACTTTTAACTGTTGATATCGAATATGCAGTTATACGCCATTTTGACTACAGTGTTTGAATAGCATGCTAAAGAACGTAGAAGTGAAGTGTCCAATTGCTTCAGTGATTTCTAAATTCATATAATGTTCCACTTTCTTTAATAAGGTTTCAAAAGCCATAATTATAATCTCATTAGTTATACTATAGTTCATCTCCTTTCTACCTCGTTACGTTATAATTAATTTTTGCTGGTTGCTCGAAATGAATTGAAGAACCGTAATTACCTTATTTCTGCCTGACACTGCAAGTGATCTTGCAATATTAACGAAGTCAATAGTGTAATGGATTTTACTGCGTACAATCACTCATTCCAGGATATGGTGAGATAACTGAAAGTACTACTAAAACGCATAATTTAGTTACAGCAAAACTGCAAGCTTGAAGTGATTGCGTAAATTATCTTACAGATGTGTTACGTATAGTATGTTTTTTTTTAAATCAGTGACTTCTGATTGGTTTTATACGTGTACATTACTGCAAATATATCCAATGGATTATTGTTATCGGAATTAACTTTAAACAGTTCAACCGTTGCCATTTTTATAATAATTACTTATTATGGTGATTTTTATTTATTCTTTGAAGTGGTTTGAAAATATTGACTCGGATCGTGAAATTAAACATGTTATAGTAGCAATGACTACTTAACCACTTAACGATTCATGTTCACAAATTAATATAATTTTCCGCTTTTTGTAAACCCTTTTTAAAATGCATTCCATCTCACATTACGTAAGTTAATAAAATATTGGGGTACACATATTGATGAAATACATATTTTTTTAATTATAAAAAATCCAATAATGGGAAATTTTGAAAACTACATCAAATAATTGTGATATAATGAAATTTTTCTCGGTAAAAAGAATGCATTAGTGATATTTTCTGGTAAGAAATAAACATATTAAATATTTAAGGTTACATAATTACAAATAAATTTAAAAAAACGCGATTTACTTATCACTTTAATGTAATTGTTAGTCTCCTTTAATATACCTATTTATTATGTAGTACTATTTTAATCAACACTTTGTAAGTATATTAACATTGTAATTCAAAGAAGTTCGTGCTTCTTAAGGACGATTCGAATGTATTAATGGATAAACGAAGAGATTTATTGGTAATTAATTACAAATTTTCATAATTATAGGCCTAAGTAAACACACAGAAAATAATTTAAGGTAAATCTTGATAGAATAATCGATGAAATGATGCTATCATATAGCCTGTTTGCAATGTCCACTAATACTTCAAGACGTTCAAGAAATATTAATCAGTATATTACTCTCGTTTTTAATAGCATCCAGCGAAAAATAGATCCCCAAACTTCCACCAATTTGTTACTTCTCCACATCGCTGAAGCATTGCCAAACAGGGTATATCCATAACGTCTCCACCGACATAAATAAATGAAATCTACGGGCACCCGAACAAATACGGCTGAGTAGGCCAGCCTTTGTCGACCTACAAATCCATACAGCACGCTACCCCTCTAATGCCTGAGCGACGCCGAGGCACATACGGGCCATTTGCCGCGTCCCGTAATGGGCGGCCCGCGCAGACACGCACTTTCCAATGGCGAGCAATAACGACACCTCACCGCGCGAGCGGAGCCTTCCGCCGGTCTGTCGTTCATTCGTTCGTTCGTTCGTTCCGCCACCCACGAGGGTCCTGCAGGATGCACCGGCCAGCGCTTAGGAGGGGAGGGGGAGGGGAGGGGAGGGGAGGGGACGCACGTCGTTACGCGTGCACCCGTTAGGCAGCGCTTCTAATGAGGACTGCGGCGCCCATTGTCATGGAAATCGGCCGCCTGTCACCGCGCCGCCGCCGCCGCTCAAGTTGCAGAATCCCCGGCGGCCGCAAAGAACCACCGCCGCCGGCCCGCCCGACCACCGGCCGCGACGCGGGGAGGGATTGGCCGGGGATTCTGTGAATGCGCGGCCGTATGGCGCGGCTTGTGGTCACCGCTCCGCACCGCGCCGTCCGTGCCCTCCGGTCCCGACGAGGGGAGCGGGTCCTTCCGAGTTAGCCTCTTCGGCCTCTTCAGCCTCTTTATTCCGATTAGATATTTCCATTGCGAGGGAAATTGGGGTCGCGCTGGGCGGCAGCCTGCTGATAGAGGCCACTAGAATTGATCGTGGGACGCATCTGAGATCGCAGAGGGAGGGTGTAGATTGTAATAGTATGCATTTAGTTTTATGATGTTGGTAAGCTGGAATTACATTTCGTGAAAATTAACAAAGTGATTCACCCTGAGGAATGGTTATGAATGATATGTGTACATGTATGCATGTATGTATATATGTATGTATGTATGTATTGTAACACCCACACGCATCTACCGGCGACATGGGATCGTCGGAAATGCGCGGTAGCGGCCCGGTCTTAGCTCAGTCGGTTCTACTACCCTTACCTATTTAAAAATTAGGTGATGGAAGGAATTGTAAACTAACTTCATGGACATTTAAAGAAAACAATTTGGTTACTTGTAAAAAAAATCATTTATTCCTGGACAATGCTGTACCAGGGAAGTTACATTTATGAAAAAGAAAAAAGATTGAATAAAAAAAATAAAGATTAAAATTAAAGGAGAAGTTATGTAATAAAATTCAAAGCTCTGTAAGGCATTTTGACCTTTCGGATAGAAATAAAATGTTTAAGTTCATTACCAATGTAAGAATGATTATTTTCTTGAACAGTAGAATTCCCAGTATTGCGAAGTAAATGGGGTGTGGTCTCTTCGGAATCGGAAATGTTCGGATTATCCGAAAAAATGTACCGTACATACATAAAAACATATATAGGATTACCAGACACAAAGGCATTGTAACGTAGCGTCATGAGGAAGTGGCAATGATGAAAACAAAGGAGTAGAGTATGTACGTAACCGATCGTATGTGATAGTAGTTGCTACCATTGTGGAAATAACTACCATTTACACCATAGATGTTGTTCAACCATGTTATTTCCACAATGGCTGCCACAATGTTTAGAAGAGTGCAGCATAATTTGTGTCACAGCTGTTAACTAGTATTCTACGTGCAGTATTCGAAATTGGGTTGACTTATTTGTATTCATTTAATTTATGAACGAATAAGCAAGAACACAGAGTAAGGATTTTTTTAGAATCTATCACGAATTTTGTTCGGATTACCGGAAATTGTGGATTTGTAGTGTTGGAGTTTGCGAGATATATCTATGGGGGCAAAATTTATATCAAAGGGCATTCATATTCGAGCTTTACTTTAACATGCTAATTAATAATATAACTGAAAAAATGACAACTATCTTCGCAATATGCTTTGAAACTAACTCGCTGCATGACAATAGATACAAAATTAAGGTAAAAAATATTAAAACAATCAAATTATAGCTTGCAAATTAATTCTGTCAACATTATTTGTTAAAATTACCGAAGTCATATACCCAGGTATGTGTCAAACATAATAATATTATTTATAATGTATATAATATTAATTATAATGGTTGGTTCAAAAAATGTTTTTGTTGAGTGTTTTTCAGGCCAATTTGATGGGGAAATTTTATAATAAAAGATATCTTCAATTGAAAGAACAATTATCACTGCATTTGGCTTTTGCAAAATGTAAATATGGACTTTTTGTCTATTATTACTGTAAGAGTTCAATTTTGTGCCATCATTTGTAGGGAGATGCTACTAATTTTAAACATAGAAGAATTTCAAGGTAATTAAAATTTTCTCGGAGGCTAAACGATCTGTGAAGTGTCTCATAGAGTACACTACTTACTTTCAATTTTACTAACCTAAAAAATTTGCCTCCTCCCTCATTCCCAAAAATGATTCACCGAATCGGCCTGCGTGCTTCCTTGTTAGGCGAGTCAACACTGAACACGAGGAAGGAATGGCCACCGAACCACCTGCGAGTGGACGCAGTCACGCGTTCGTAAGCCTCGCGTTCGGAGTGTCTGTCAGTGAAGTGCCCGAGTTGTTGCAACGCGGAAAAGTTTACTCTTTCCGCCCTTCCGTCCATCCGACCGACGGGGCATGCGTTGGCCCGCCGGGCGCGGGGCTGTGGGGCCGTAGGGCCGCAGAGCGGAAGTCGACGGCATCGCCGTCACCGGAAGAATTCGGCGAACGCCGCTCCCCGGCGCAGCTCCCCGTTTCGCTCCGGGAATCCTTTCTCTTCGTGTGTTGTCACAAATTCCTTTCCGAGGGCGGAGTTCTTCCTCTTCTTTGGGACGGCGACAGCGACGGAGTTCCAGGTTTTTTTTAATACAATGGAAAATCGCAAAATCAAACCTCAAACACTCCAAAATCGGTTAGCGAAAGCTCGGTTGGCGAAAGCTCGGTTGGAGAAAGCTCGGTTGGAAAGTCGGTTGGAGAAAGCTCGTTGGCGAAGCTCGGTGGCGAAGTCGGTTTTGGCGAATCTCGATTGGAGAAAGCTCGTTGGCGAGCTCGGTTGGCGACAGCTCGGTTGGCGAAAGCTGTTTGGCGAAGCTCGGTTGGCGAAGATCGGTTGGCGAAGCTCGTTTGGCGAAATCTCGGTTAGAGAAATCTTCGGTTAGTTGAATCTTCGGTTGGCGAAGGTGGTTGGCGAAAGCTGTTTGCCGAAAGGCTCGGTTGCCGGAAGTCGGTTGCGCGAAAGCTGGTTGCGAAGCCTCGGGTTGCCGAAGGCTGGTTGCGCGAAAGCTCGAAAGCTCGGTTGCCGAAAGCTCGGTTGCCGAAACGTCATAATTTGCACGTCAGTAACCTGATAACTCGCAGTTGGACGACTTGCACTTCGATACCTCAGGTGTTATCACACATAGAGGTAATGAGAGTTTCACTCCGATTTGTTTTTTGCTGATGTACTATAAGGACCCACATATTGGTTACATTAAATAGTATACAAATTCCAAATTTATTTAATTTATTGGAAAGGCCACAGTTAAGAATATTTTCGTCGTTTTCTCAGTATTAATTAGCAATACGATTGGCATACGTCTTCTGCAATAAATCTCTTGCGTAAAATTGTCCAAATTTTAACTTTTATTTTTTATTAATGTTTCCAAACCCTGACTTTTTCAGAAGTGTCCATTTGAAAATTTCCAAATTTATAGTCAGATACTCCACAGAGTAAAAGTCTGTCGACCTTTACCCTTTGAATATGTTTGATCAATAATGTACTAAATAATATAGGTTCGTGTTTCATTAATACAGGTCAAATTTTTGAAGGAAACTTTTCTTTCTGAAACATAAAAGCGAACCACTTGTACCAGTTCTTGGACTCGTTTGAAGGATGAAAGCGAAATGGATTAAGTGACGCCTGCCGAACAGAGGTTCGTGGCTCAGCTCTGCAAAATATTTTTTGGGTGAAATATTTTTGCGAGTTCGAGTATTATAGTATTACGCAATGTAATTATTATAATAATACGAAAAAGTATGTACGGTTGCTACTAGTAGAGATTTCAAAAGCTTCGGTCTGTGCTTTACGATTGGTTAGTTGATAGATTGAATGTTTCGTGTTTTGTATCAACGAGCCAACTGCTGCGGTTGTTAGTCCTGTAAGTGTAGAACACACTTTTTATCAAGGTAGCTGACGGTGTTCATCCCCCACTGAAAAGATGAGATACGACGCCAGCTTACTCATAGAGTTGCAGAGTTTTCCCCACCCAGGTATCTACCACCAGCGTGGCACTGCCACTTTAAGCGGACACTGCAAATAAGCTTTAAGCCCCTGACTGGTTTCCCGGCATGTGTGGTAATGTAGAGAAAGCAAATGTAAGTGCAAGTAGTAATGTCTGATGATCGGGAAATGGAGAAAAAAGAAAGCGTCTGGCGTTCACCTGGTATCGGAGAAAACTACGGAATGCTACCGATCCGAGCAGCCGGTCGATAGAATTGTCATTCAGACAGCTGCTGAAAATCGACAAAGCTAACTAGCTAGTATCGAAAATCCTGCCATCGTCGGGACTCGAAACCTAGAACTTTAAGGTCAGAAGTAATACAGTTGCATTATTCAATGCCCTGAACCACCTCATCCAGTCAGAAATTTCAGGAACTGAGTTCAATTTATTCTTAGATCACTTGGAATAAAAAGGTTTATCGATAACGGTGCCTCCTTGTAAGATAATTATCATTTTATACTATTATTTTGTTGTGTAGCATATACGACAGTACTAGTGGAATACATACCTTTTGTAATTTTGTAGTTATACTCTACAAAATCTATGGACTACAAACAATCTATTATGTACAAAATTATAATCTAATGTAAGTATAAAAGGATTGAGTTGTATGGTGTAGAATAAGAGCTTTCAAATGTGCAGATTTGTCTCGTAATAGGCCGCCTGAACTGAAATAATATACTCTTCAGAACAACTATTCTGGGAGTAGAGGCAACTTTGATGCCTATTTCGGTCTTTAGCGAGATAAGAGTGCAGATTTTACCCGAAACGAGGAGGCTAGGACTGTTTCCCAGGAGCACACAATACGCTTCACACTCAGTCGATAACCTTACTTTTGCCAGCGATTTATGGCTAATCCGCAAATACGCTGGATTAAATTTTAAAACGAGTTCTGCGATTATTCTTGGATTAAAAGCTCATTTTAGGAGCAGCAAGAGACAACTGATGCGTAGATACTCTGGGGTATTCACGTCATCATTGGGATCAGTTTTGACCGAACAAACTGTTGTTTCCAGAGTGGAAAGTGGAAATAAGAAATTTTCCCCGAACTGTTCCTCGTGATCGGGCTGACGCGTGGTATCACAAGCATGCGAAAACTCTTGAACATCCTTTTACGTCTCAATTTCCATGCGAGCTGCGCGGGCGGCTGGCTTCAATTTTTTAAGCGCGCGCCCATCGTTCAAGCTGTCATCGACGCCGAGCGTTGCTATGGGACTCGACTTGCAGCGTAACGCCACGCCGCTCGCCTGCAAATCCACTGTCAGAGGTCGTGACGGCTGCGGCGAACTCTGCGGTTGGAAGTTCTCTTCTTGGAGTTGTGCGTACGTTTTACAACAAATTGCAGATCGCTGACGTATCTCTTTTCGTCTTTTCTTGTTTTCTCCTTTTCTTCTATTACTTCTCTTCTTTCTTCCTTTTTTCTTCTCTTCTCTCTTTTTTCTTACTCTTCTTCGTTCCTGCTTCTTTGAAAGTAAACTAAGTGTTTCTTCTTTTATAAATATTTTATGAGGTATCTTTGAATGTTCGCCACTGTATGCAACTTTTTACCCCCACCTTTCAGTTTGTTCCATGCTATTCTTACTTTCTCACCATCGTTTTCCTTTGTTAACGTTTTTACTTCTATTCAGCGATTAGATGCATTTGAAAATATTATCTGCTATTTTATAATTTTCTTAATTTAAAATATATTGTCCCAATATACTATGTTGTCTCTCACTGTTCAAAGAAACCGATACACTGGTATCATCCAATGTTATTTATTTGTATTCAACTTTTCAGTCCCTATCATCAGTCGGTATAATTGTAAATCATGTTTGTCTGCGGAGCATTCCGAATGAGATAAAAATAAGCTGTAAAACAATAAAATTCACCAATAGAGTAGGTATGTGTGTACTATGACGCACTAGCTTCTGACGAATCCTGAGTCTACCAGCGACGTCTCGGGCTTGCGGCCATGGGTACGTGTGGTTAGCACATTGACATCCCTACGCCGTATTCTGGTCTTCTCAAACTGAGAAGTGATCGTTCTCATTGTCACTCAGAAATATATACTGGGATATTGCAAGGAAAGCGCCCAATATAATCTTGCCCGACTAGGAATCGAACCCGGGGTAACGTCATGGAAAGAGAACACGCTGATAAATGTTACCCGTGAGGGCACCAATAGAGTATGTTTGGTAATTTTCTTTCGTAGGTACTTTCATTTCCGTGTCCTCCAGTTGTTAGTATTGGGGACTTTTTGTTTCTCTTCTTTTTCCCTGCTTGAACCTGTCTGCGGATTTGTCTTAGTCCTGACGTCGCTGATATCTCCAGTACTATATTGAAAAGGTACAGTCACTGGGAAGTGGTTATTCCGTTTCTACACATCTTGTATATACGTTGATCGTATATAAATTTGGATGATATCTAATTAAATATTTTACAGGATTACTGCTTCACCTTCCTATTTTATTTTTGCATTAAAAATCAACTGTAATTTAATATTTCTATGTTTATGAATCGGTACATCAAGTTATCAGAACGTTCATTCTATGAAGTATCCACCTAACATAGAGAAGTAGGTTCTGCCTTTAACCGTCAAGAAACATGAATAATGTATGTTTCCGTTGTCTGGCGACAACAAATGCAGAACAGAAATATTGAAGTGCTTGGCTAACATCTATCACTGATTACTCTTACCTACCGCGTGCGACGCCTGAGATAGCCGAGATCAACTTATGTAATTTACATAAATCTCAATATGCAACGTTGCAGTAGTATCTGTTTTTGAAAACGGTATTCGATTTGAACTTTCCTCGCATGAAGTTTGCTCTCGCAAACTTTGATCGAACGCGTACTAAGTGAGTGAGATCATGACCTTCTCAGGTTTCCTTGATCCCTATCTTCATCTCTGGCGCCATCTTACGTATATCGCGTGCGCCTTGCGAGGAGATCGCGTCTAGTGGAGCGTTCAGGGGGCCTTGCGAGCGGGCGCGCCGTATGGCGATGCACGGCAGATCCGCATCGGCCTCGATGCACCGCCTGCTGCACGCAGTATGCCTGCGCAGGGAAACAAGAAAAACACGCGCCCGCCGCTTCCACGTGGCCAAGTATGCAAATTTGGCGTTTGCCGCAGGTACCGTTAAACCAGCCGTACCTTGTTAGGGAATATGTCACAACGAACCCCCGTTCCAGCCGTCTGGGTATATCGCCTCGCCACCTTAATGCTGTCCGTCGCCATATCTGTCGTCTTTGCCGGGCGTACGGTCGCTTACCCAACCTCCCTTCCCCCACCAGCGCTCTCACAGGGTCGTCCGACGTCTCCAGTCCACTGCTTTGTGCGTTTTACCCAACCAGAGCGCTTTTACCTAAGTAGTCGTTTGAGTACTTAACGTTGTTTTTGCCTTTTTTCGTAACTTCTTTCCGTCAGTATATTGCCTTTCCTGTGGTTAGTTTTCCTTATAACTGCGTTTTCTTTCGTATTTTCCTTGTGTGGAAGATTGCTCAAAAGACTGTTCTGCTGTTGAGCTTTTAAGACAATAAAGATGATTTGAATTTGTATGTGGTTCTTTTATTGGATTTCAGATTAACTAGGGTATGTGCAAAGATAAAAATATAATTGCTTATATAAGTACAAGTATAATAAATTGTAAATATTTTGAACATATTTCATCTCTTATATATCAAACTCGCAGTCATCAATTTTTTTTGCTGTGAAGCATTAAGCTATGATAAGGTTTGACATTGTTTACTCTCTCATATAATAGTATTGTCATAAGAAGTTTACGCACACACCAATATTCGCGTTTTCCCCAGTATCTAGGCTTTTTAATGCAGTGACGCATGCCTATATTGTAAATAATTCGGAAACAACAAGAATAATAACGAAATCAATATCAAAGTTAATTTAAGTGTTCAAGTAATTTCATTTCATCAAAAAAATCCGAATGGAGTTTGGCCTATCCAAGATAGTCTGGAGAACCTGACCTTTGGAAGATGTTTTGAAAACACTGTAACTTTCAACACCAAGTGTTTCTTCTAAAAATTATTTTCTTAATATCTCATTATTTTGTTCAGTGAACGAACTCGCTAAACTGAAAACGTGTAGTTTTCAAAATCTACTAAAAGATAAGCAAAATACCGAATACGTCTAACGCAGAACCACAAATGACTTCTCGTGTTTCATTATTTACCATGGTTGTGCTGCCCGGCATCATAAAGTACTTTTGATTCTTATTCTTTACCACTTCTAAAAATATAATTGTTTCCTACTGGTATCTATTTTTTTATATTAATTGGGCTAAATTTTGAATTAAGTTTCACTCACTTGCAATCATATTTTTTTATTGTCACCTGATTTTCATATTGTGTACCTTTTTAATTACTTACCTTTATTGTCTTTTTACAGTTCACGTTATATAAAGAAAGATCTGGATCTATTTTTGGGAAAATTAAAAATGTCCTAGTGTCTTCTTGTAAAGTTTAATTTAAAATCTTGTTTCAAATTCACTGGTTCTCTCGTTCGGGCAGATCAAGAGGGTAAAATCCTTTATAGAGAAACTTTTGGGTACAGGTAAGGCCTGGTCGGCGTTCATGGATAGACGGCTTAGACGGTGGGTAGACGGAGTTCATGGATAGACGACACACATAGCATCTGCACACGTATTTCAAACATACATTTTTTATTATTGACTTTTACAATCTCTGTCTTCTAATCTGCACTCAGAGTTAACGATGCATTTTTTTTACCGTTTAGTAAATTTTATATTTTTTACCCGATGACACTATAGTCAAAGCCCTGCACTGGTCTTCTATCCGCATTGCTTACAGAGCTTCAGAACTGGATATCATGGCGCATGAGTCTTATGGGGATGACGAATTACTCTCCGCTCGGCCCTAAAAATGGAAGAAGACCAGGGCACCTCAGAAAGGAGCATCAAAATTGAAGAGTACCTTTCCGCAGCGGAGGAAACGGGCAGAAGCGATAGTGGGAACGACGACATTCCAAGACGGGGAGGTGGGTGTGAGCTGAAAAGGGCACATACATTGGGACACTCATCAGAAGACATTTAATTAATGGTAGTTAGCTCACAAAATATGAAATCCTGAAGTACTGTATAGTTGTGCAGAGTGTTAAACTAATGAAATTCGCCTCGTTGATGAGGCGGGATGAATGCGAGTACAGAAGTGTAGACAAGCGTGGAGGAACAATAAGTGGGAATTAAATGACTTCCTGGAGAAACAATAGGAGCCACATAACTTAGAAGGCATTGGAGACGGAGCCAACAAGTTAAAATGGATAGACACGAGGAATAAGGGACAGAAAGGTACACTCAGATTCGCGTTGTGATTTCGATATTTCTCTTTAGTTCTGCGGCAGTTGCCACCAAAATTTCCAATGGGGTTCTCGCAACACCGGTACCAGAGCCAAATCCAATACGCGCTCCAGGGAGTGAAATGGCTATGGATCCTGAGGATGTTGTCATTGCCAACAATATTTTTTAATGCAATATCAGCTTTCGATGGCTTAGCCATCATCATCAGCTATTGCATTAAAAAATATTGTTGGCAATGACAACATCTTTAATTATTTTAAAAATGCCAAAGATATCACACCACAACACCTATATGGATTCTGAACTAGGCACTGGTAGGGGAAGGAAAGATCGAAGTGCGTGGTCTGTTCTTTAAGATACTACACCGGCATCCGTTTGGAACTGATAGAAGGAAACTACAGAAATGTTAGAGTGAGGTAATGGATGCTGCAACAGGGCGGCGGCGGTGGTGGTGGTGGGCGGCTGAGAGGGTAGAGACAACGGGGGGTGGGGTTGCAACAGGGCCGAGACAGCGGTGCAACGTCTGGCGACGGCGTCCCTGGTCGTTTGCGTTACGCGGCGTGGCGTGGCGTGGCATGGCGGGACGTAGCGTGGGGTGGCCTGGCGCGGCGCGGCGCGGCGCGACACAGCGCGGTGGGTGG
>BOPP01000022.1:4615711-4659741 GCA_017312745.1 Gryllus bimaculatus
GGGGAGGGGGGTCTTCTGGTCTTGCTGGGAGGGCGTAGTGGTTGAGGACTGCACTGAGTATAGTGGTGGTGGTGATGATATAGGATAGAAGGGAGAGGGAGTGTTCCTGTCCGTAAGTGCTGTTGGAAGACATTGGCGGTGGTGGAGGGGCAGGAGGAGATATCGGAGAGATGAGCTTCTGGTGAACGGTTGCGATGATCGGAGACATAGCAGCATGTCGGAGGTGACGATATCGTAGTGGTGAGAGTTGGGTCCGGTTGCTGGCAAGGTGTGGTGGTCGCGGCATCGGTGAGGATAATGGAGGGGGGAGGGGCAGTTGGGGTGTGGACGAGGCGATGCGGGTTTCCCTTTCCTAGTGAGAGGCACTGGACGGGAGCAGCGGTGACGGCACAGGCCTGCGGCAGGGGCATGGAGAGGGCAACCGCAATGAGCGTGCCGGCGCGTAGCTCGAATGAGCGTACAGAGGATGCGCTCTTGAGGTCGTAACGACGTTCTCTATTCCGGAGGGGAGCGTGCGCGGTGCGCAGGCGGTTTTGGATCGTTTACAGAGGTGAACCCGTAATGAGAGGTCGGGCTCAAGCCCACTCGCTCTAATATGCAGCGCTCGATTATGATCTTCAGCACTGCGGGGGTGTTTCAGCTAGGGGAGCGCGGACGAGATGGGACCGCACAAGGACGCAACGTGGTCACTGGCATCTGAAGGGGATCTTTGTTTATCCAGCTTGGTTCCAGAAGGTTGAATATCACCACATATTGACGTGGGTACCTTTATAACTGACGTGGTTACGCATTAGTGTTCTAATGATTTATATCCCTCCACTGATTGGTCTATTGATAAGCAAGGACTAGAAAAGAAGAAATGATATAAAGAAAATATCTTTTGTAGATTGGGTAGTACGCAACTCGCATGGATAATGCGTTTGCCGCAGGAGCAAACAACTACGAATTATTTTTATTGAAACACATTTTAATGACTTATGTGTCTTCTTTACAAATCTCTAGTTACAATTTATTTTTGTTAATTAACCATATTCTAAAAAATAACTTCACAATCTCATTGTCTTCTCTCGTGATCTCTTGCTAGTGATGTAATCTTTCTTAAACCTACAAAGTTTCATTCCATTATGCCTCACCCAAAAAATCTACTTCAAACCATCCATCTATTTCCTAAATATTACCTTAGCTAACTGGAAATCAACGCTCCAATATTGCTATCACCTCATAACATAAATTTCACAAATACTATTATGCATATTATATTCAGGAATACGATCTCAGGTAAGTCAGAGAGATCGTTAGCTTTCTTTAACTTGTCGAGGGTGAGCAAGTTTGAGTTACTTGGGGTAAGCAATCCAAAAGTTAAGGTGGGGCTAAGGACCGGTTCTTTTATCCCGTGTCGTATTTATACTCGCAGAGACTGTAACTGTATTGTAATACATATGATTAGGGGGCAAATGTTAATGAAATATCATAATTTTTCTTTTCACTTTAGAACAATGCCATTTAGTATACACATTCATTTTATGTTATGACGAAACGAAATAATCCGTTTTCATACGTAATTTGTTTTGCATTTTTCGTCCATTTCGACGAATAAGTCTTTTTTACTGAATTTTTCGCTGATTTCATCGATTTTAATATCATTTTACTAGCTAAAAACAATATTTACGAGGTGCAAGAAATGTTCGCCACAGAACTCCTGAGTAACATATTCCATTTCTTTGCTCATATATTGTAATGTCAGCCATTGTGAGTACTATGTAGTCTAAGGTCCCTGTGACGTTTATCGGCGTCAGTGTCAGTTCGGCCAATTTTGCGATAAATAAGGGCAGAGATTTTCGTTTGAAGAACAGTCCGTACCCAAAGTTTGCAAGCTGAGTTCACTTGAAGAAAAGGAAGAAGCGTCAATTACATCAGTAACATATCCAACAGCTTGAGTTGTTCATCTGAAGTGGTTTTGATAAAATGTTTTAGGTCATTTTTCATTGTTTTAGGTCATTTTTAAAGCATTTTAAGATCATTTTATTGATAATTTTGGTCATCAAAATTCGCCCCCTACTTATAATACATCATGTATTTTTGATTCACAAAGCAGGAAACCTACGTTGCGGCTGATAGATAACATACATCCTTTCTACAATTAAGCTTATGCTTTTAATGGTTTGACTAAGGGTGAGGGTAATAAGAACATCTTTCGACGAGAATGAATGTCTTCAATAACTGCGAATTTGATAGTCTAATCATTTTTCGACGGGCAAAAACAGAGTGGAAAGTTGTGCTAAAACAAAAATAAAAAGCTGATAAGTACATTAATGCTAATAACATTTTATTAAATATATGAATAATAAACATAATATTATTAAATGAAATCAAATACAAACACAACTAGAGTTATAAGAATTATTTGATATCGTAATAGAAATAAAGCACATACAGAATATTACGTAACATTCCTATTTTGCAATGACGTTTTTATGTCAATTTAAGACATTTAATCTGAAACAATAGATTCGCTTTTTTCATAAATCATGCAAATGATCGTAGATCTGACTCGTAGGTATATGTTTCGTGGTTTCGCTTTTATGTCGGTTTGTTTTATATTTGTGTATTCATGCTATTCTCAAAGAAAACATAACGCGACATAGATTTATCGCGTCATATTCCACGTCAAATCCACGGCTTCGTCAGTCCCGGAGGGAGTTTTATGCGCACCACTACCTCCGTATCATCCGACTAGCGGCGTTTCGATGCCGAATTGCCCTCTGTTTCCATTCCTTTCCGCCGTTTCCATTTCTGTCTCCGCCGTCTTATTTGGCGTCGTATTCTTGAATTATCTCTGAGGAGCGCGTTTCTATGAATGCATTAAAGCGTTCGCATAACAGTTGCACCGGTCGGTGTTTCTCGCTGCGCCACCAACACAACCGCAAGGAGAATGAGGCGCTGCTTCTGCGTTGGGCGACTTGCCCGCGCCACTCACACGTGCGTGGGGTGCGTCGTATTTTCGTTCCGGATTGCTGAAACTGCGAATGTGCTCGAATGGCGCATGTTTGAATTTTTGGATGTCGTATGTTTGAATTTTTGGATGTCGTATGTTTGAATTTTTGGATGTCGTATGTTTGAATTTTTGGATATGACATGCCTGATTTTTTGGATATGGCATGTTTGCATTTTTGGATGGCGCATTTTTAAATTTTTGGATGGCGCATGCTTGAATTTTTTAGTATGGCATGTTTGAATTTTTGGGTATGGCATGTTTGAATTTTTGGGTATGGCATGTTTGAATTTTTGGATGGCGCATGTTTGAATTTTTGGATGGCGCATGTTTGAATTTTCGGACCACAAATGTTTGTGCTTGGATGGCGAATTTTTGAATTTTCGGATGGCGAATTTTTGTTCTTGGATGGCCCATGTTCGATTTCATTACGAGACCTATTGAGGTTTAGTATTCTTCGTTTCCGTGAGATGGATGGAAATTTTTACGATTCCGATAATTTTACCGTTTTCTTCTTGTCTGATTGTTTCCTGCTTGCAAAATGTGCTATGAGGCACGGCAACTCCCGACAATATTTTAGAAGGGCTATTTCCTACGAAGTTTTCAGTAAAGTAGAAATATATTTTGTATATGTAAGATTGATTTCATCAATTTGATTACTTTTCATTTTTAATATTTACAAAAACTATGAACTAGATGTATTTTGTATAGCTCTGATTTATAATTATAAACAATACACGAAAATACACT
This sequence comes from Gryllus bimaculatus, assembly GCA_017312745.1. Lineage (NCBI taxonomy): Eukaryota > Metazoa > Arthropoda > Insecta > Orthoptera > Gryllidae > Gryllus > Gryllus bimaculatus. Next base: position 4,619,454 of record BOPP01000022.1, read on the forward strand.
CTGCCACATTGCAAACCATTTGGAGACCTTTTTAAAAAGTGCCCATTTGGCTACATTTTTCCGGAAGAATTTTAATGTATCACTTAATATTTACCGAGAATAATTTGAATTTCATATGGGAGCCAACATTTGAAACATTTTTAATATAGTATGTTAATATTATGAAAATAAAATCTTCGAAATATGCGTCATTTTGGAGCATATTTATTGAAATAGATTTTCTTCCTGTAAATTATTCCCCTTACGTCCCCCTGGAGCGGTTCTTAATTATAGAATTGTTTTAACATTAATTATAAACCACTCATTCGGACAATGTTCATACCAATATCAGTGATCCCGACTTTTCTGCCCGGCCATCAAACCAACCGCATGGGTCTAAACTAAACCCACTTTCGCCACCGATTACCCCCCAGGGGCAGACGCCTGTATGGGCGCAGCTTCCGACAATGTCGGACGTGCTCGCACATCGCCCTGGCCGCCGCAACGGCCTCGGTCCCTCGGTCACTTGACAGGTAACATGATTTACTTGGGCCTATTCAAGATGCGCGAGCTGTGCTGGCTCGGTGCCGATTGTTTGCGCATGCCACGTTTTGTGTTTGTCAACCGGCAGGTAACGAGCATTGACACTCGGCGCGTGCTCGCGGATCAGCACACGTGTTTTCGTCGTAGGACGACTCGATTTCCGACCCCGAAACCGACCTATGTCCTGCTGTACTCTGGTCACTTAAAGATGATGGCCCCGAAAGGACGTCGTGGGGCAATGAAACGTATCGTGAAGAAATATCCAAAGATTCGAATGCTTCTAAATTAATTGATGTTTTAGGAAGGATGTGAAAAGGAGAATGGCAATAGTAAAGGGGATTTATACGGTACAAAATGAACTATGCAAAGAAGCTATCATGAAGATTTAGAAGAAATACTTATGCCAAAAAGATAATTAAAATGGAATGGATATTTTGACATTATTCAGAGAAATAACAAATGGACAACATAAAAAGTGGATTTGACATAAAGTAGAAAGAAGAAGTCAGAAATTCCAGGTCAGCAAATTATTTCCTCTCTCTCAGGAACAGCAGAGAAGCTGGCAAGAAGAAAAACAAAAAACTAGAAAACATTCAATTTTGGTTGAACCGCAACTTATTTGTAGTGTTATATGCTTAAAAATATGTTGAATCTTAAGATCCAGAAAACCCATAATATATTTCAAAGGAAAGGTATGAAATAATCAATGATCATTTACATTTAGACGATCGACGTGATGAAATATCCAAAGATTCAATATCCTGAACGTGTTGACTTCTTGCTGTTGTACGTCATGCGTCATCGACAAATGAGAACATATATTTTTGGCACCAAATTTTTTTTTCATCAAACTTTGATCTCGGTTAACATATAGGACGATTAAACTAATGGGGGTGATTTAATGTTCTTTGAAATCCCAGACTTCTTGGAAATTGCCAAAGTGCAATTTTTGGGGGGCTTCTTCCTACTTCTACAATATTGAAGATAGAGATATTTTCCTTGATGAATTCTGATTATTAAAGACATCATAGAAATAAGTTAATGTGTTTCAAAAACATTAGTATTTTTCTTGTAATTTGGCGCAAAATACAGGAAATTAAAAGTACATTTTCTCCCTTCAAAAATCGCTCCAAATTTTTCTTTAATTTTTTTCACGGATAGAAGAAAAATATTAAAATGAATAGAGCAGGTCTAATTTTCGTATAATTTTCTGAATTTTCGAATATTGCAAATTTGAAATTGATGCGAGAGAGTATGCGCTACCGTAACCCTACTAATTTAAAATACATTTGAGCACCCGAAAATCGGAACTTGAGAATTTTGCCCTTCCCTTTGTCGACAGTGACACATCGCGTGTGCACTGACACACGCGTCTAATCTCATTTCTCATTCGAGTGAAGTCGTGAAAAGATAATTAAAATGTAACGTCCGTTTGACGGGCAGCCTTTGGAAGAGCGACTGCAGCGCGATGGGTGCGGGCCGTTTGCTGGAAGGGCTCAATGCGATCGCTGAGCTTCAACGAATTCATTGACGCTATTTCGAGCCCGAGCAATTGCATTTTGTGTTTTCGCTCTGTCATTCCAGGCAGCTGTTTTGTGATTTAGTGAGCGAGCTCTGTTATGTCACTTTTTTCAGTCTGAGGAGGGTTTTCTGTTGGGGGGAAATACATCTTGTGGATGTTTCAAAAAATACAAATGTGAGTAGGCGGGAAGTAGAAAAGGATAACTAAATCTTGGAAAATGTATAATAATAATAATAATAATAATATAATACACATACATTGTAATAATAACAATAGAAATAATACTTTATTCCCCAATTTTTATTACAAATATTTATATTTTTATTTCTTGGAGTGTTAACCCTCAATAAAAGTTGCAGTGGTTAGCAGTGCTTGATTATATTTCGTTGTCTGATGTAAATATACAATTTCCTTTTTCTGCAGTGAGTTTTTTACATTTTTTAACAAACAGAAGATTGGAAATTTTTACAATCGTAAATAAAAAAGTGAACATTTTAGTACTAATAATATAAAACTATATCGTACAGTTTCTTATTTGTGTTTCGAAATGGAGCCTGTATGCTTCAGCTACTGCCACATATTTCCGAAGTTACCACGTTAAACCACTAAACGCAATTTTGAGTTACTCTAGTTGAACCTCAAACTTGCAAATTAATCTTGAAAAATCAATGATACAACGCTTTTTGTTGTTTTCTAAAGATTCAAATAGCAAGAACATTTTATCTTTAAATACCAACTTTAGAAAATAACAAAAATGTATCGTTCTAAAACCAGCAATTTAGTGCTTTGCCTTTAGAAAAAAATTTGAATTTGTATTTAGAATAATAATTTTGTAATACATTGTTAAAATATTTGTAACTATAAACAACACTTATTAAAACACTTCTGTACAATTATGTAACGGCAGGGAAAATGCACGTTCTTTTTACGAATCTAGACTATTTTGAAAGAGAACCTTAATATGAGGAAGAAATGGCATTGGTCCGCTAGATGAATCAGTTACTTGAAGTAAAAGTCAGATATAAATTATTTCTACATTAATATTTAGCAATTTAATTACTTTTATTAATATTAATCAATATATTCGTATTCATACATTTTTTCATATTAATCAAAAGTCGATGTTAATCAATTCAATTTCAATGATGAGGATTCTCTGAGGTTCGTAAAAGTCCTGATGCTGTAGATGAATTGCTTTGAATTTAATGTTTGAAAATTCAGCTAAGTTTATTAAGATCTGATCAATCAACCTGAATGTTGATTCATATCACCCTATTCTGGTGTTAAGAGCATTAAATGATCGTAATGAAGTTTTGTGCTGAAATTTCCCGAAAAAGGTCACCCTAAGATTTCTAACGGGGAGGCCGCTTAGCGTAAATACGCTTAAGAGCCCGTGAGCGCGCCTCGCAGGTGCACAGGGTCATTCGGCCGCCTGAGGCGCCGAGCGCTGAGACGTAGTGCGTTTTCATTACGCAGCTGGGCCTGTTTTCTTTCCATTCCCTAAGCGCCCACTTACCGCGCTCTCGCGCCACGGGCGCATTCAGCGGCCGGTCTTCGAGTCTAGGAACGGCGGCGGAGGAAAATATAGTGGTAGTAAGATAAAAGCGTACGTTTTCGTGACCCGTGTCAGTATCTACTTGTCTGTCAGGGGGACAGCCCTTTCTACTTGGTCAGATCTACTTGGATATCCGCTCCTAGGCAGAGATGCCAACGTTCAGACGTCATACTGCGTCCTTCGCCCTGCATTTTAGCTCGAGGAAAGTTGCAGTGTGACGGCCGAAACGTTGGTATCTGTGCCTAGGACGCGGCAACAGCCAAGCAGATGAATCAGTATCAACTTGTCTGTCAAGGGGACAGCCCTATCTACTTGGTCAGCATCTACTTGTCTGCCAGGGGGACAGCCCTATCTACTTGGTCAGTATCTACTTGTCTGTCAGGGGGACAGCCCTATCTACTTGGCCAGTATCTACTTGTCTGTCAGGGGACAGCCCTTTCTACTTGGTCAGTATCTACTTGGCTATCCGGTCCTAGGTACAGACGCCAACGTTCAGACGTCATACTGCGTCCTTCGCCCTGCATTTCGACTCGAGGAAAGTTGCAGTATGACGGCCGAAACGTTGGGATCTGAACCTAGGACGCGGTGACAGCCAAGCAGTGACAGTGAGTTGGTGCTGATGGTAAAAGAAATTGCATGGTATATGATTGTGATTGTGTTGGTGATGCGTTTGTAACGGGGTAACAGTTGTGTGGTGGAGATGATGGTTGAATGATGGAGGTGGCTGTTGTTGTATGGCGAAGGTGGTAGTTGAGTGGTACCACTTGGGAACTTCGATTTTCGAGTTGATAACCTATATTTTCATCCGTCAATGTTAATTGTACAATAATCGCAGCAAAAATATAATGTTAAATAAAAAATTTCTTAATAGAGTAAGTGTGAAAATAATGAAGGAAATGTGAATATTTTTGGCTAGGGCTGATTATGTTGGTGATATTAAAAGCAATAATTATGCAGTACAACAAATATTTTGGGTACTTTGCATAAAAGTTACTTTTTTTACTAATTCGAGGTCGGTGATTTCATATATGGGCTCAAAAAAATGATAAATTAAATTGAAGAATTTAATTTGATATCGGAATTTTAATTTTGGGAAGTACTTTTCATTTAGGAGATGTTCACACACATATCTGATTTCAGCGCGTTAAATGCAATAAGGAACAGCAATTTACATCAATGTTACCGAACTCACGTTGACTTGTGTTATTGTGTTAGTGGAATTGTGATTGCGATATCAATATCTGTAATGGTTGTGGTTGTACGATAATTTTATTGTTTACCACAGGTTGAAAGATCATAGAAAATATATAGTGACTGCATTCAAAAAATTTTTTTTAACGAATGGACGAATATAACGATTTAAAGTAATACAAAAGGAGCAATTTGTTTTTGACTATGTTTGAAATATAAACACTGTTTTGTAATACTTGTTTTGAATATCGAGAGAATGATTGAATAACAAATTAATAATTATTGTCATATTAATACAGCTACTTTATTTTCAACCACAATTCCTTAATTAGAACTTGAAATTCGAATAATTGTTGGGAATTATTAGATTGATAGAACTATTGCTCTAATGAATATTCATAAGGTTGAAGTGTGAAATAATGCATGATTAAGAGTAACATTTTTAATATCTGAACAGGTTTATGGAAAGCTGGAATAGGAATTACCCTTTCAACCACATTTTACAGCAAATATTCTCAACACATAGCAATAAAAATTGAAATATCGCTCATGTTTACAGTTTGATGACAAATCGGAAAAGGAAACAACCTCCAATCATCGCAAAAATCCATCGTCGGTTGATTAATAAACAGACTCCGGTGCATCGACGAGAGTACGATATTGCTCCCGCTCTGCGTTCGAGTGCGCGAGTACCTGCAGCTCGTTGGCGTGACCATTACCCGAAGCCTTTTACCCGCGCCTGCGAAACATTTGCATCCGCAGGCGCTGGGGTACGGGCGATCGGGCCCGCAAACAAGCGAAGGCCTCGCAGCGCCCTCTGCCCTGGACGAGAGGGGGCGGGGTGGCGTGAAATGACGCCTGCGTGTGTAGCGGTGGAAGGTGGGTGTAGGATGCGAAAGGGGGGTAAAAGGGTCGAAAATGAGTTATTACATCCTCCCCCGCTCTCTAACCTCCTGCCCCGCTCTCTACTCTCCTCCCCCGCTCTCTACCCTCCTCCCCCGCTCTCTACCCTCCTCCCCCGCTCTCTACCCTCCTCCCCCGCTCTCTACCCTCCTCCCCCGCTCTCTACCGTGTTTTCCGTGTTTTTGTGTCGATGGATGGCACGCAGGGCAAGTAGGGGGGAGGAGTTGTAAAGTGGGGAAGATAGATGTGCGAAAGAGTTTACGTGACGAACAAGTTCTGCGAGAAGATGGGTCAGACAGGTATTATGGTGGAGGGAGGTAGTTGGACTACCGATTTTGTGCATCGCGTTGTGTGGCGGATGGGTGAGAGGATTAAGTAGGTCGTAAGATAAAGTACCTGAGCTGAGTAAGTAGTTAAATAAAAAAAGTTGGTATATTTTGAACCCTGCGGGGAGAGTTAGTACACTATAAATCGGTCTAACAGTTTGAGGAGAACAACCTGATAAGCGCTAGGTTTAAGTTGTGGTAATAGTGGGGCCACTCATGAGCGGAAAATGGGGAAGTAGACGGGACGGCATGGGGATTAATTGAAGAGAGAAGGCGTGAGAATTAACCGACAGAAGTTCGAGCAAGCAAATTAGGGGACACGAATTAGGGGTTCATCTGAACTAGTCATACGCATGGGCTACGGAATACTGATTCTTTTCCCTACGCGTTCAGTGTGTGATTTTGCCGAATGATCAATCTGATCGATCTTACAGGAGCTGACAGTGTTGCATTGAAATGCGAGTTTGGTTGATGATGCGATTTCATGGGTTGAGCGATTTCATGGGATAGAGTATGGGGTTTAGAGAGAAAAATAGATAGCAAGGTGGAGAGATAGAGGTCAGAAAATGGGAGAGGAGGGTAAGGGTTGGGGGAGGAGGGTAGAGAACGGGGGTGGAGAGTAGAGGGCAGGGGAGGAGGGCAGAGAGCGGGGGAAGGAGGGTAGAGACCGGGGAAGAGGGTAGAGAGCGGGGAAGGACGGCAGAGAGCGGGGAAGGACGGCAGAGAGCGGGGGAGGAGGGTTGAGAGCGGGGGAGGAGGGGTAGGAGAGCGGGAGGAGGGTAGAGTAGCGGGGGAGGAGGGTAGAGAGCGGGGGAGGAGGGTAGAGAGCGGGACTGAGGAGGGTTAGAGAGCGGGGAAGAGGGATAGAGAGCGGGGAGAAAGGTGATGAAAACCGAGATATGAGAGAGCGGGCAGCGAGGCGAGCAGACGAGGGAGGAGGGTAGAGACCGGGGACGAGGAGAGAGCGGGGGAGAGCGAGGAGGGAGGGTGGAGAGCGAGGGGAGGAGGCGTGCGTAGACGAAGCGGGTACGAGGAGTTCGCGTCATCGTCCAGCCGTGGGCGGCTAGCAGGGCGTGGGAGTGACAGAGAAGAGCGGAACGGAGGGAGCGAGCGGGACCGGGGTCAGAGGACGCCACACAGTACAGTATGGAGAGCAGGATGCGAAGAGGGGCAAAACGAGCGGGGGCCGGGAGGTGGGCGGGCAGGCGCAGCGAGGCGGGGCGTTGGAGCGGCGCGGCGCGCTGGCACAGGCGAACGGCGCATCGCCGCGCCGCGTCCCTCCGCACCGCACCGCGTTTTATCATCGCGTGAACACGTCGGCGTCCGCATATGCGAGATTGCAACTCGCCCCTCCCCCCTCTCGCTCCGCGTTCCCCATCGCGTCGCTCCGCCCCCACACGCCCACCGACATTACTGAAAACTGTCATTGCGATGGCTGCTTTTTGCGCTCGCGCCGATCCACTTTGCGATTGATTGCGCCATCACGTGAAAAAGTGCGAACAGGCGCCCCGCCCTCGCGCCGCCCGCCCGCCGCGTCGATCGGTCGTCGATATGCGACGCTCCGCCTACGTCCTCCGCGCTTCTCCAAATGTCTCGGCCTTTCTGCGTGTGCGTACAGTAAGACGCTCTTTTTGTCAAGAATTTTCGAAAAATCGTTCTCCAGTAAGAGGGAACGGGGACATTTGTGAAATTCTATGTTTCGTAATTTGCAAATTCCACCTTTTATTGTTTTTATTATTATTATTATTATTATTATTATTATTATTATTATTATTATTATTATTATTATTGTTGTTGTTGTTGTTTTGCATAAATTAATCATAAATTAATATCATATTCTACAGGCTGTTTCAGTCCTCGTTGCACATACAGGACCGTGTGATAGAGTGCATTAAGTTATTCATGTGTGAAAAAGAAAATAGTGCTAACTCTTCAAATGTTTGAAAAAAGAAATGCATTTGCATTGCTCAGGAAATGCATTGAGAATTCAGAACGAAGTAAGTCTCTACTGCACAAATGCTGCACCCGCTGGAATTGGGAAGGTCGAAATCTCTCTGCAGGAATTGTTGGCCAAGTGACTGTGATACGTTGACGTCGCGCGCTATTTGCCTTGCGTTCGCTTTCGAGCCTTGGCTGGTAATATTAATAACAGAGTTTTCCAGAGAAGTGGCGAGTCTTATAACGCGAGGTGCAGCCGCTCGCTCACTAGCCATAGCCTGTGTTACATGAGAACAAGCGAATACTCCAAAGTTTAAGGTTCATTATTTACTAAACTAAACGACGAAGAGTATCCGATTTTGGTAAATTCAGTCAGTTCATTACATATGGGATATGTCTCTGGCGTATTAGCAACGAGGACTGAATCATCCTGCATATATTTCTGAGCCCACTCACCGCTCTGGTGTACGTCAATTAAATGCACACATACAAAATTAACGTCTGATCTTTACCTTTATATATTTGTTTTGACTTTATACGTTGTGCGTTAAATTCGCATCGTGTTTCGTTACATTTTACTAGATTATTTGTAAGGTACGATAGGAGATTTCTAGAATACGATTGGAGATTTGACTATATATCAATGGAATAGTGCGTTGTTAACAAAACATATATTCACGGTATCGAACATTTAAAAAATGTTTTGAAAAAAATACTTTTCCTCTTAGTAATTAACTAGATAATGATGAATGGAATCAAATGCTCTTTTCATTAACAAGTCACAGTATTCTAAAAAGGACGTAAAAGTAGTGTTCTATAGTGGAGAATAATATAGTGTAAGCAAAGGAAATTCATTGATTATTTCGTGTTTTCTGCCGCGACAACGGCTATGCTCATTAGTCCTGTAAGTGTAGTGGGTGTTTTATCACTGTTCTTCTCCTGCTGGATGGTTCGTATAGGTCTCCCCGACATGTGTGCTAGTGTAGGACATGTAAGTGTGTGTGTGTGTAAGTAAGAGGTAAGGTTAGGACACGGAAGAGGAAGGAAAGATCGCACGCGAGCCGTAGACTGTTTTTAGAGTACATCTCAGTCATTCGCCTGGCGCTGATCGGAGAAACCACGGAAAACTATCAATCATAGCAGAGGTCCGTTAGAATTCCGCTCCAAGCAGTGTCTGAATTCGACCTAGCTATCTAACCAGTGTCGAAAATCCTGCCATTGTAAGTCCACTCGAACACAGGAGCAAAATTTTATTTACAGATTGAATAAGAGTGGAATGCATTTCTTTTGTGTTCAAGTCTGTTTTGCGATAATTACATGTTAGCAGTTAAGTAGTTATTTTTATTGTAATTCTCATGAAATTACTTATTACGTTTATAGTATTGAATATACTTACTAGTTTACAAAAAGGTTCAGACAACTCTATTCGCAGAATTTTTTAATATCTCTCTTACCTTCTCTGTAAGACTACTAACCGGTGACACATTCTGACATCAGTCTCAACATTTCATATATTTTCCTTCCTTCCTTTTTTATTACACGTTTCTGATTTTCTCCTGGCGATGGAGCAATCTTTATGGTCGCCACTTTCACATCCATCTCTCTGTTATAATCCCTTGCATTCAGTCTACTTCTGCCCCACTCACCTCCCTTGCTGTCATCACGAATGTCGCTGGTCCCCTCACACCAGGGAGACCGATAGCACCGACGTACCCACGCCAGTCAACCCCGGGACTATTTGTAGCAGTCATTAATACTCGCTGTCACCACTGGACTCATATATATCTCGTTCATTTCTCCCTCCTCATTCTGGGAAAATACTTTTCCGCCGAAACTAGTTTCAGACATGATTGTGGGTGGGAATGTTGGTGACATATGATAGATTATATTTTAAAGAATTGTGAATCGTTTCTAAAAGATTATGTGAAGATTAAATGGAACACACTTTAACATGTATTGAAGGTTTTGGTAAATATGTTTTTTGTTCTCGTTATTTTTCATTTGTATGTGTAGGTAGCATAGATAAGCTTTCTGAAATTTAAAACAAAAAAAATGCAGTATGAATGATGACCCCGTAACAGAGCCCATAGAAGTACAATATGAAATTATGAAAATTAATCAAGCCATGGAATATTATAATATTCGATCAACCATTCACATAGAACCGGCTAATGTTTTACTGAAACATGTAATCATAATAATATCACTCAAATTTACTTGAATTTTAATATACATTAATAAGGCTGCTTTCACAATGATTTGTTAAATTATATCACTAGCCCCGGTTATTTAGTTATTATTTTCACGGCGGGAAATATATTTTCATGCTTCTAAAATGTCTTTAACTCGCTTTCCGGATCTCATTGCGAGTAATTTGAAATTAAATTTCCACGTTTTGCTTTCTGTTGAAATGGATTCCTGGTATTGCTATCATGCTACTATGATTTACTTTCTATTGTTTTTGCAACGTGAACAAACCTTTCTTTGTTGTGAAAGTACAGAAGCAACTCTCATTAGTTCAATGAAATATGTTTGGATTACATTTCGAGTAAGTAACGGAATAATTTCCTATTAAATTCATTCTTCGTCACTCGGCTGTCCTTCAACTTACCTACACTTAGCATTTATCATTTAAACATTGTTTTCGTTTCATTTTCGTTAATATTTAATTAGGATTTTAGTGAATTTTTATTAGTCTCCTATATCATGAATTGCTGAAAGATTCATTGTGTTATTAAAAAAAGTCGTTACATGGAGTCTTTCTATTGCTTATGCATCCCTTTAAAAATGTATTTTAAGTCCAATCGATATCTACCATTATTAGGAACACTAAAACCGTTTAAGCACTGTTTTTATACCTATAAACAGTGTGCTTAAACAAAATAATTCAGAAAAATATCTAATAGCAAACAAACATGTAACATTGTTAGATACAAAATTGTAATTGCACAGAGTTGAAATATATTTTGCATGATTATATTTCTTTTATGTTATAACTTAATTTACAGAATTGTAGTACTTCTTTTGATAATACTCAGATGTTTGGATAAGTTCTTGTTCTTGCGCATCTATTTTGTACTTGTGTCTGTTGTGCTGAAATAGAGTACATCGCTATACAAAATAGTGGACGTTAAGAAAAATATTGCAAGGCACAGAGGTGGAATCTCTAGCTAAAAGATGTGACTAAAATTACAATGGCCAGTGATAGTATCACCTGTTCTTTCTAATGCATCATTGTTTCAACTCTATGGAAGTTTGAAGGAAGTAGAAATAAAACATCAAGGCAAATGTAAACTATAAATTATACTTCTTTTAAAATCCTACAGATTTTGTGAATAACTGTACGAAAGTAGTGAAAATGGAGAAAAGGGTAGGTATTAATATACCGAAAACCATGTGAATTAACTGATGGAGTCAAACAAAAGTATAGTTTTTACGGTTCTTTCGAAAATACATGTTTCGGTCACTTTTAATCCTGTTGTTATCTTTCCTAACTTCATCCTATATTATTAGACTGAGTCATTGACACTTTCTGCCACGTGCTGGTTTCGCTGAAAAGAGTTAGATTCGTTGGTGAGAATCAGTCATCGTACGCCGCCGTCGCAATCGTCATCGTCGGCGTTCGTGAGTGTTCGCCTCCTCCTCCTCCCACCGCAGAAACCAAATAACAAACTGGCGTCGCGTGCGGAAAGCGTTGGAGATAAATTCCAGAAATCGCCTATCAGCGTGTTGTATTAGTTCATCATGTTTGTTTACTCGCTGGAGTTGATTCAGGAGAAGGGCTGAGCTCAAGATCCGTTTCGAACAAACGATGATCGATCATTATCTCAGGGATAGACCGGCATTGTATCCACAATGTATGATATCCTTGATGCGTCAGTTATCAAAAAATATTAATAATTAATTATTAAATTAATAAATAAAGGATAGTAACGAAATTAGGCAAAAATGTACCATTTTAATATGCGTACTTTGCTCTATAAGAGAAAAAAATAATAAAAAAAATAAAATGAATGTAGGAGAAAATATTTTAATTTCTTTCACTTCATGAACAAATAACGCAAAAACTACTAATACTTCCAAAAATTATATCTTACATCAATATTGTAGATGTAGGAAGATTCCCCCAAAATGTTTAATTTTTGTCATTTTCGAAAATTCAGACAGTTTAACGAAAATGAAACCTGCGTCAAAGTTGCAGTGTGCTTTGCTCTATAAGAAACACAAATCAAAAAATGGGAATCATTTTTGAGAAAATTTGGACAGTGTGGTCCAGACTGCACATAAAATATCCCCAAACATTTTTTAAAATATCCGTTTCAAATTGGTAGGTTTGAGTTTGGTCAGATCGATCGCAGAATATTAAGTTTGAAAAAATACTCTGAACGGTTCAGGTAGTAGAGTTGAGCATGGACGAACAGACAATGTTTTGCAGGAAACATCAAAGATCTACAAAAATAGTATTCTGACTACATAATGTCTTAAAGGTGTTAAATTACTACATGCAATAACCAAATTTATCAACTTTTTCCGATCTCAGGGCACCGGAAACCAAGTTTTTTCAGACGAAAGTTCGCCACTTCCATTGCTGTATTGCATTTTAACTTTACTTCGTAAGTACGTAGAACGTGAGAAAGTAAAAATGATACATGCCTCTTGATCCGAATTAGTCTTTAAATTGGTCATGATATCCGAAAGCTTACATTTGTTTTTACATATGACCCAGTCCACATAACGTTATCACTATTTAAATTATATTACGTGAGGGCAACGCCATTTGACAGTTGAGATTTGAATGGTCAGCAATGATAACTGGAAGAGAAAGCATAACTTATCCCGGAGAAATTACAACACAATGTTCATGAGGATTTTCCCATTGGTTTTTCCCGTCCACATTTGACTGCCTTGTTGGCGCGCCATGCCGTGGGTATCGGATACAGTAAAAACACGAGTTCAGGAAGCACTGGGATTATACGATGCAAATAAATTTTACAGCCGTCGCTTGTATCGTAATGGAACTTCAAATATCTTTGATCGTCAGGCGTTTTAGAGCGTGTGTACCATGATAAACATCAATAAAAGCTTTGATGTTTGCTCCCGACTCGTCCAAAGATGATCTCACCTTTGACATTTCTTTTTACCCATAAAAATCATTGCTGAATTCAATGTTGAATGTATCGGATATCTAATACTGAGTTTGTGTTCGTTTAGTGTATGGAAGTTTGTTATCTCTCACTTCGTTTACTGCAAAAAGTACACTGCGCTTTAGCTATAGTTATTTGAAGATGGCAACATTGAAATGGCCTGGATGCACTCTAAAAATGCTTTACAAAAGCGTTTTACTTTGCAAAGTTTTTCATGTTCGTTTCGTGTATATGCGAGAGGATTGTCAAAATTTGTGTTGGTTCTGATGAGATCATTTTATTTTGATAATAAGATTGCTTCAAGATTTACTTTTAAATAATAATATTTGCCTAGGATCATATTATTATTGATCTCTCGTTAGTGCACTAACACAAACTATATGCCATGGATTCCAAACAATGAACATTCATTAATACTGACTGTCCTACCATTTTTCCGTTGTAGCGACCCGCACATGTTATCACGATCGGAGGTCATGGTTGCGGATTTTCCGTGGTTATCTAACAACAATACAATCGATAAACAAGCAAAAATCGCGGGGCAGAATTATCCAATAAAGGCCAAGAAGAACGTATAGTTGTTTACACACTCGAGTTGGGAGCGACTAGAAATGCGGTTATATGCGCGGAACTATGACGAGCAGGTAGCTCGAGGTCTATAAATTTCAGAAATTGACCATTGTTTTAACTATTGGGCAACTTGGATACTTTTGAAAAAAAAAAAGTATTGAAAAATGAACCTAATGAAATTTCGAAGTTCTTAAAATAAGTAAATCGAATTGATTCAGGACATGATTTTGGCCTCTCGGGCGGAACGAAAAGTCTTCCATACAGTGCGATAAAGACTTTTAGTTTTCACTTTCTCATTTAAAATGTTTCGTATATATTTTGTACATGATATTGGGTATACTATACAAGAATAATATATTTATATATATGTATATATATGTATATATATGTATATATATGTATATATATATGTATATATATGTATATATATATATGTATATATATATGTATATATATATGTATATATATATATGTATATATATATGTATATAATCAGTGCGATGTATTTTCAAAATATTTCACGAACAACGAACTTACCGTATCTTACCCGAAACATAAATTCTCAAATCTCGTTGTAGACGTGATTACCTTAGTAGATGTGTAGATTCTAGTTTCACGTGTTTAGACATTTACGTATTACTAAAAAAAATCCATCGAACATTTCTGAATCATTCCGCAGAAATATTTTATTTAATAGAATTTCCAAACCTTCAACATCAGTTGAGAAGTGAAATTGCCCCTGAGAAATTGGTTTCCGGCGGAGGCGTGGGTGGGCGAGACCGATGGCTGCCGGGGGCCAGGGTCGCCACGGCGGGACGAGGTGGGAGGGGAGAGGGCGGAAGGGGAGATCGGAGGGGCCGACCTGATCGGCGGAGTCAGCAGTGGCTCTGGGGGACCCCCGTCCTATAGGCCATCGGGGGCATCTTGGGCATCGGAGATAACGATGCAAGCACGTGGCCGTGCCTAGAAGGTGGGATCATGGGGCCACGCTGGGATCACAGTGGCTCTGGAGGTCGACATATGCGTCTGGGAACTTGAGACTAACTTATTTTATATAATGAATTAGTTTACATTTGTATTGTATAAAAAGACTTAATATATCTGTAACAAATAATGTTCTTCAGCTTATTCACTTGTTTTAAAATGACTTAATATGTTTGTAACAAATAATGTACTTCAGCTTCCGGGTCAATCAGGGACCCTCATTTCGATCGGTTGTTTGTGCAGTTTCTTTGATCCTTTGAGCCAATGCTGAGATCGCTCCTTGTTTTGCTTCTGGACGTAAATGTATCTTCACTATGCGCACGTTTTGTTGAACTCTCATTTTGCTTGTAAAGGTAAGAGTAGAGGTAACGGCGAGTAACTATTTTGTTAGCAATGCAGAAAAATCATACTTGCAATTCGTTTACCGAAGCAAATAAGTTTTCTATTACTCGGAAACGAAAATGTCTATTTTTATAAATATTGTTAATCTTGCTATTTTTAAAATTTATTTTCATTTATTTATTTTAAACGTTTTCTCATCTTTCAACTATTTACTTTTTACTCATTTATTTATTTATAGTTAAAATGTCGGGAAGGGAACTTTTCTGGAACTCAAGAAAACGTGTGCAGATAATCTTCTCCGTGAGTCACATACAGTTTTCACTCTTTTTTGACTAAATAAATCTAAATTTATTTTCAGTTTTGTTGTTGATGACAAGGTAGTAGGTAATATCCACAAAACGTGATTCTTGCTTCCTAATACCATTTTTCTCCGAAACGATGGAGCATACTGTTTATGGTTTTTGAAGAGAGATGGAAAATATTCCATTTTAGATCGTTCTGGACATTTGCTTCTTACATTTCTTGTTACTGCCAAAGCCATTTCAACATGGAGCATAATGGGGCCAATAAAATATTGGTTGCGTAGGCTATTATTTATAAATTGACTGAGATAAAGCTGTGATCTATATTATTCTTGGGTAATTGAAGTGACTATTTGGTGTTTTAGAGCGCACCAGCTATTTTAGTAATAATTCCCGTAAATGTAATGCATGTTACAGCCGTGACGTTCCTCTTTCTCTGGAACGTGAGGCCGGTGTCGACCTCTTGTGATTTTTACCTTTCCAGATATCTTTCCTAGCGGGACGCTGCCCCATCCCGGAGAATCTGTAGAATTCCGATACGTGTGATAATAAAGTGCATATGTGTGTGTGTGTGTGTGTGTGTGTGTGTGTGTGTGTGTGTGTGTGTGTGTGTGTGTGTGCGTGCGTACGCGCGCGAGCATGTGTGTAAAGGAAAGAAAAATGGGCAAGGATGAGGTAGGAAAGATCGCGCGTGCACCATGACCCGTTTTTAAGATACTTTTGCGGTTCGACTGGTAATGATGAGAAACTTGTTCGACTGGTGATGAGATAATGAAGAAACCACGGAAAATTACCGATCAGAGTATACAACCGTTAGAAGTATCTTACTGACCGTGAAAGAATTCGATCTTGCTATCTACCAAATGTCAATAACACGTCATCGTCGGGACTCGAACCCTAGGACCTCTTATCCAGACACACTTCAGCAGCAAATGATGTTGCCTCTTAGCTGAAGGTAATCTTTTGTACACATTGCAAAGAGGCAGTGATGAAAATAATGCATTTTAATCATTCGGAGAGTACACGATTTTGATTCTTGCGAAATTTATAATTCGCTATATTTTTTTTTAATATTTGCTTTGGTGATTGCGTAATATAATGTGCTTAACTACCATTATCAAACGGTGATATTATTGTAATAATTAGCATGTCCCAAAACACATGAACTCTTCACGAATGCGAAAAACAAATCCTACGTACGCCTTCCTTCGGAGGGGATGTAAAGCCGGCTGTCCCATGTTAGTAGATTTACTTGCATGTCAAATATCCTCAAGCCTAAATGACGCCTCTGAGCTAAATTAAAATCGCCTGTTTCGTCGCCCAAGAAATACCTCCTTTCTCTGCTAGTTGGTGAAAGGAGCGTAGTGAAATTTGCGTGGTCAGACCGAAGAGAAAGCCTCATGGCCTGAGTCTCGCCACGTAAAATAAGGCATAAATTCAATTCAATTCAGTGCGACGAATACGTGTTGTTCTTCCCACAAATGAAGTCCTATATGTCATTTACAATCTTCAAGAACTCTACGACCCTTGACCTATCTTCTTATTACGAATCGATTGACCTCGTCCTTGCATTGTGTGATAACATTGTGTGACGTGTGTTCAAAGATTTACTTCATGAAGGAGTGAAACGTCTATGCAGCTTTCCTAGAAATCAAATTCGAGTTCGTTGGTTGATTATGCAGACTATCATTTATTCCAGGTATTTGCCACAATTCTCTTCTTAAATCCTGTATGATAATTCCCTGAACCTGAAACGAAGAGTGACACATTCTGGCTTCAATTTGATCAAATTTTCATTCTGACTGGTATGAAAAAGCGCTTGTCAGTTGTGTACGTAAAATGCAAGTCAGAAACTGCAGAGAACAGATTCTTTTTTAGAGTTAAATGATAAAATAATATTCTTCGTCGATAGGTTACGATAACATTTTTTAAAGGAATGGAAAGATTAAAAGTTTTTCAATGTTTACTCAAGTACAGAATACGAACAGTAGGGAATTATAGTTATCATAACTAAGATCGGAGCTATTTTGACCTCATGTGAAACTATTTTCCTATCATTCTAAATGCAAACACTCTGGATATTGTAGCTCTATTGAAATGCAGAAGAACGATGTATCATAATGTTGTTCAACACAATCTGATCGACAAATAACCGTAATTTAAATAAAAAGCATTGTCTATACCAACATTTTTATTAATTTGATAAATAGCTTCAGCGACGTGGCTATCTGGCAGCCAAAATTCGGCTTTTTGTACTACCTACCTTCACGGTTCCTTACGATACACGATATTTTGACTATATGTTAATAAATCATTTTATTTGAAATATTCGAATGTCACCAACATTTCACTAATATAACACTCAACCAATATATAAAAATAAGAGAAATTATTAATTACCGGAGAATGGATGGATTAAGGAACGAAAAATGTGCTGATCATGAACATCGAACGTTGATAAATGAATTAGGGCATATTGTACAGTTGTAATGTTAGTAGTAGCTTTTCATTTAATAAAGGTAGTAGAAGGATTGATAGTTAAGTGTTACGTTAATGTAGAGAATGTTGGAGGCGAGGGAAGAGATGTTAGTGGTAATAAAGAAGATGGAGATATTACTGACAGTAGGGTGATCTTTGGTGTAGGGGTCAAATCTCTCCTTCAACCTCTGGGTACAGAGGATTAAATCCCGGGCGACGAATTTGGAGTTTGTGGAAGACAGAGCGGGTTTGCGGCAAGTTGCCGTATTCCACCATTTATATCACGATATGACACTCAACAAGTCATCGAAATCATTGATACAGGCCAGGTCTGTATACGTTAGGAACTGATATCATAATAAAAGTATTTAATGGTGGTGGATAAGGCACGCTTGGTTGCCTGTAGATGTACACGGTCAACGCGAACGTGGTTGGTAACAACTCCCAACAGTACTGGTAGCGGTGTTGAGGAGGTAGGTGCGACGCAGGCGGCGACGACGGCGGTGATGGTGATAACGGCGATGGTGATTATTGATGGCGCCGGCGACAGGAACGGGGCCGGGAAGCGACGGCGCGCCGAGGACGCACATTCAGATGGCGCCACCGCAGGTCGCTCTCTAAATTACATCTGCGGCGGAAGCGGAGGCGATGGCGGCGCCCACATCTCCGCCGCGCCAACTCAATCTACAAACCGGAGAGCGGCTCTCTCCCCGCTCTTTAAAGAAGAGGGCGGAAAGCCGTTCTCCTCCAGAGGCTCTCGGGAAAGTCTAAAAATGTTTCTCTTATGTCCAAAAAATTAACTGGAGTAAAAAAATATCAATGTTTTATTGAATCCACAAAGTAGAGCTTTTACATGTCAAATCGAACTTTAGAACTTCAAGTTAAATTTCTACCATTACAAAATAACTACGTTTGTAGTGTAGTTGTTACCATCAGGAGATGTACCAGTCTGTAGGGCAGTCCAGAAGAATTACACCATGTCACCACTTCGTAGAAGGCAGAATATATTGGTATACACTCTTGTCACCACTATGCTCCGATCGTTTGTCTCTCCTGAATGTTCCCGAGGTGACGTCACAGCAATAGACTCTACTCCAGCTCCCATTCCGGTGGCTGCCTCGCTGCACCTATAGGAAGCCCCAAGAACGCGCGCTGCCCTGCCGTTCGCGCGTCAAATACGGATGGTCCTTATGCATCCATGTTTCCTTCACGATTTCATCGGCGATGAATTAAAAAAGTCGCACGTTGATGCAGCCCTCCTCTACGATTTAAATTTTTTTTGGAATCCTTTATGATGAAAGATCTCTATTTTAGACTCAATGAATCGAATAATCAAGACAACGAAGAAGTGAAAGACATATCTCAGCTGTTAATTTAAGGCCGATGTATATATATATATATATATATATATATATATATATATATATATATATATGCTTTAAAAGTCGGCTATCTTTCTTAATTTTTCTTTGGAGTACTTTTAAAGTATGTTGATGCCTCTTGAAACTAAGGATACTTTTTATTGTTTAGTGTTTAAATGATTTTGTATTCAAACATTATTTTTATACGGGTTCTGTAGTAACTATTTAGCAATACAACAATTGGTTAGCACAAAATGTTGGAAAACCATGCTGCCAGAGGACGCCAACGACGCACGAACGCGACAACAATGGGCGAGCGCTATGCGAACAAAATCGTGCACTAATGGCCCTAATGCCCTAATGGCCCTAATGCCCTAATGGCAATAATGGGTTAAGATAGTATGGTAAAATTAAATTATGTGCATTGACGTGTTTACAACAAACATGACTGTAAATAAGTAGTAATATTTGTTATCATGAGTTAATATTATTTTTACATGAAGTTAAACTGTGCGTCAATCATATGAAGTTCCATAACATTACTCTGCTGGCCTCTAATCTCAGCTGAGAGTAGGTAAAGAAGGAACAAAGGACAGAATTATGTAGGATAGGTACCAGCAGTCTCGGAGATAAACAGTCTATTCGTTGGCCACTGGGGATAAAGGGAAGGGTTGTATGACACGAAAGGAATAATTCGGGTCAAATTAGTCGCCTCTTACGACCGGGGGGGATTACCCATGGTGCTATTCTACTATAACCCCCGGACACTATTATTAATACACGTCAATCTATATTATTATTATTATTATTATTATTATTATTGTCTTACATTATTCACAGTATCTACTGGTCGGTATGTCAACCACACACAGGTATGATGACCAGGTGTGTGGTTGCTTTACTGAAGTTCAGATGACTTCCGACAATACGGCATGTATTCAAAATTACTGTCTTTGCATATTATATACATTCCTGGTATCCAAGTGAAGACACTCCAGTGCCGAAGTGTCATTTTTCGCGGATCACTCCCGTAGCTGATATTATTATAGGCACAGTCGTCACTTTACTGAAGTTCCACTGAGTTGCGATTTCATAGGCGAGATTGGTTATACTTCTGGACCTTCTCTTTGATATTTTCCCGATATGTTGTGGTATTGGGTATATGTATATCGATAAGGAAAACCTGCTGTTGGTTTCTATCAATGTACGTTATATCTGGTCTATTGCCGCCGTCATGTCTGTCAGTGATAATGGAACGATCCCAGTAGAGTGTGTGCTCACTACTTTCAGCACATTCTGAGGCACATATTTATAATACGGCACGGAAGTGGCGAGTAAGCCCGTTCTCAACGCCAATAATTGGTGTACCTGCTTCGCCACTTCATCATGCCTCTTTTTGTATTCCACCTGTGCGTGGCTGCTACATCCACTTGTCACGTGTTGGATAGTTTCGCTTGCAGCCTCACATCGTCTACACGAGTCGGAATGAATTATAGAATCCTCAGAATGTGTTTTCTGTAGTAGTTCAATGTTGGTACACTTGGTCCTGGATAGCTATCATGAAGGTTTCTGTCTCCGGAAAGAGATCCCGTGCTGGGCCATGCGTGCACGCAGAGATGTCGACTTCTGGTTTACTCAGCTCGTGAGGGTACCTTCATGCAGTGCCTTTGCTTTCCATAAGGTTATCTTCTCTTCCGTTTCAATGATTGGTTGAACAGGCGGATCAAGCTTTTTCAAGTTCAGAGAACTATAGTTATCAACTGCGCTCACTGCTTGCTGAACTCTCCCACAAATGTTCCAGAAGTATCTTCTGAGTGAAGCAATTTGAGAGCTATTAGATTTATGAGATCTACAATACCTCCGCCCTCCTTGCGACCTTGGAAGGGTAAAACGCTCAGTACTTGAATAGGGATGATGTTTTGGTTTCGGTTGAGTCATAGCGGTTCGAATTGTTCTCTGGAGGTTGTCGAGGTCGGTATTGCCCATTTAATAACGCCAAAGGAGTATGTCAGCACTGGAATAACAAATCAATGAATTGATGGCCTGCACAAGGTTTTCTAACACGAGTTGAGTTTTTAAGTGCCCATGCAATCGTTTACACACTTCATTTGTTAGTATATTCTTAGTAACAGTGTGTTTGATTCGGAGTGACTGTTGGAAACCCAAGTATTTGTAAGTTTCATGGGGTTCCATGAAGGTAATCTTTGGTTCAATTATCAGTTTCCAAATTTATAACTTGCATATGACCCGAATGAATTCCACTCTC
The DNA here is from genome assembly GCA_017312745.1 of Gryllus bimaculatus. Taxonomy (NCBI): domain Eukaryota; kingdom Metazoa; phylum Arthropoda; class Insecta; order Orthoptera; family Gryllidae; genus Gryllus; species Gryllus bimaculatus. The sequence goes on from BOPP01000022.1 coordinate 4,640,858, forward strand.
CTGCACTTATCCAAACCAATTTCATCTTAATGTCGTCAGTGAACTTCTCCGTCACGTTTATTAGTTGCCGCATATGACTCTCAGTGTCTGCATAGAGCTTCAGGTCATCCATGTAAAGGAGATGTGAGACACGAAGAAGAGTTGAGTTCCCCTTTTTTAAGAGCGATTCCATAATTAGATGAATTAAGTAGAGTAGAGAGGGGATTCAAGGGCTAAACAGAACAATAAAGGGCTTAAAGAGTCACCCTGGAAAATCCCTCGGCGGATGTGTATAGTATCTTTGTGGACGGATTGTTTTCCATTAGAGGAGATACAGTTTTGTATTCCATCGACTCATCGCAGTTTTTCAGGAAGTTTTGGATAAACGGGTGGACCTTGTATACATCCAAACATTGAAGGAGCCAAGAATGGGGCACGGTGTCGAATGCTTTAGCGTAATCTATGTAGCATGCGTACAAGTTTCTTTGTTTTTCAAGCAACCTTGCCCCATAATTACAGAGTCTATAATGTGTTGCTCCTTGCATCCTGAGATCCAGGTCTACATCCTTTCTGTTCATTTGCTAAGATGTTCTGTTCCTACAATGTGTGTCATCATCATTTGCGAAACACCAAGATGTTATGAGTTTGTAGAAAGTTTGAAGGCAGGTATAGGCCTGTACTTCGAGGGTTATTATTATTATTATTATTATTATTATTATTATTATTATTATTATTATTAAGTGAAATTTATAATTATTAAAATATACTATAAATATATTGGAATTAAATTATAAATTAATTGGGGCGCGTTCCAGGACCTACAATTTTATAAATCAAATATTGCATATATACATATTTCATTGATCGTAAATAAATTTACTCGCGCATATTACACAACAAACATAGTACTCATGTAAACCTACACCACACAAAAAACTGCACTTCATTACCATATTCAAATAATCATGAACACAAATTTTAACACCAGATATAATAATATACAATATCTATAACTTTTATTTTCTAACACCCTCATTGTCGTACAGATCAATAAATTAATAATTGTCACAGCTTATCAAAATACCCTAGGAAAAGCAATTAGAATAATAGTAAGAAAGAGGGACAAATAAACTCTTCCACTTCATTGCACAGCATAGCACAGCACTTAACCTAAATTTTAACTGTTCAATATTTTTTATCTGTAGACTACACTCCACATTTATCGCACCTTTCACTTCACGACACTCCCCTCCCCCCAATTGAGTATTTTCCTATAATTTTCCTAAAACTCCGTGCTGTGTAAGGAAATGACTCAAAAACTGTCGCAGGCAATTGGTTCCCATCAACTATTATTAAGTTTACAAAGGGGAATTTTCTACATCAATTCTTTGTAGTCGTCTTATAATTTTATGTTTGTGATAACATCTATTTAACATACATCTATTATATATATTTATGTGATATAAGTCAGTTGAAAGTTAAATTTTATTTTATAAAAAGTAAATAAATTTCCTTAGAACGCGCTTTTTGTGTTTGATTATCTTCTTCTTTGGTCCTATCTTGCATATACGGAAGTTAGGTGACCCATAACGGGTTTTCTTGGAATAAATTATTCAGGGTGGTTTCCCGTTGCCTTCCCTGTTTGATTATACCTGGTGAAAATATAATTTATTGTTGAACCCATTTACCTGTAGAAACTATTATTTTCTATACTTAAGAACGTCAACCACAATAGTATTTTATATCGTAAATTGAAAGAGAGAATCTTCTAAACTAAGTCGTAATAAAAATGTGACAAATATATTTGTCCATACAATTATATTTATGACAAATGTTCATTAGGTATTAAATAAGAGCTTTTAATAAGTGTTTGTTTGATTTTTTATGTTATTCAAAATGTTAACTAAGCTATACATCAATTAAACCGATTCCAGATAAAGGGTGTTCATGTTACTTTGCCTCTTTTGCCTTCGTCGTTCGCCTTATCGATCTGGCAGCGACGCCTCCACTCTCAAATTACCTCACTTGCTCGTCACAGTTGAGGTTTTGAGTGCCCTTGCAAGCAGTAATACGATTGCCTGAGCGGGCAAAATCATTCCCTTCCTATAAATATATACTAATTGAACATACAGTTTACTGATTGAAACAGTGAAAATGTTCCGCACTTAGTAAATCATTTTTTAAAAGTAAAATTAGCTTCACAGTACTACCTAACTTGAGAAGTCCAGATCTTGAACTACGAGTTGTCTTGCTTAGACCCGATACTGTGCGTGTGTGAAGCTTCTTGAATTTATAGTCTTTTATTAACAAATTACAATTTCCTTATATCGAATTTTCCAATAGTGAATTTAATTCATATAACAATTTATCAAATTTCTGACCACCTCACCTTCCGTAAACTTCTCATCTTGATATCACGTATCTGACCACCCGTGCTAATGGAATGGGGCTTGTCAGAAAATCTAAGTAATGTAATAATGCAAAGTGTTATTTGTAGTTCAGGGTATAAGAAACATTTTTCGTTCCCAAAAGTGGAAAAAAACCCACTATAAGTGCGCAGTGCGCATCGTTTTCGTGTCACGCACGATAGTCACCATTACAAGTTTTGTACAATGCGTTTACATCTACTGATATCTTGATATGTTCTACAAAATTTTACACATTTTTCTCTTAAATCTGTTTGATACACCTTACCTCCGAAGGGGGGGAATTGTTTAGCCAGCAGTAACATATGAACAGAGTTTTTGTGTACTAGGCGTGTTATACTTTAAGCCGTGTAGTTTCAAAGGTTATTCGCAGCCTACACCCTGATAACAACAGGTCCCCAATTTATTCGCACAATCATTGTATTTCTTTATAACATTAAAATATCCCCATATATATTAAAACAATTTTTATTTGTAGCAAACCTGAATATATAACTTCATTGAGATTTTAAAAATTTAAATAATTATGAATTTAAGTGAGTACTAGCTTAAAATTGGTCTCGTATTCATTACTTTTTAAAATTTATTTTATGTTTCTATATAGTTAGTTAAAATATAATTAATTCCTTCTCAACATTTCTCAAGTATTCACAGGCTCCTCCAAAAATTGCGGGTCATAAGCCAGGGGCTTAGAGCCTCTTGGTTAAGTTGGCACTAAATATCAAAGTACTTTAATATACCTAGAATAAAAAAACTATTTCTAACTCCCCACTACTTAAGCATTGTAGAAACGAGAGTGTTTGTGTGAGAGAAAAGAAATAAATTGAAGTGATTCCTAATGAAGTGGATTTAGTGTGCATTTATATAATAAACGTCCTAGTTGCTATTACTAAGTGAATACTTTTTTATTCACTCTATACGATTATTCACTAATAATCGTTTTTCACCTCATGTGTACTCAGCATTCAGAAAAGTGTTGTCCGCGAACGTGTAGTTCGCTCGGTGCAGTGCAGTGCGGTCGCGCACTTTCCCCACCCCTGATTGAGACAGAAAGCGCGCGCGGGGCGCCACGACGCGAAGCGGCGGCGGTTCGATACGCGAGTCCCTCGGCGCCTCGCCATTAAAGTCAGCGCTTGATGGCGCGCGGGGACCTTTCAATGGGAATTTTTTTCGGCCGCCTCTGCCATCGCTTGCTCATTAGGAGCTGCTTCGCGCGTTGCACGCACAGTGGCTGGCAAGTGCGCCTGTGGCGGACGTGAAATTTTAAACTGTTTCTGTTTTGTTTTGTTTTGTTTTTTACCAGCGCGTTTTGCCTTCTCTATAATGCATGAATGTTCAGGCTTCGTGTCAGAAGAAATTATTGGTTAAAAAAAAGGTTATATCTATTAAACTGTTTGTAGACTATTTAAAGGAAATTGACTATTTCGAATGACCTGGCAACTCATAGAATGGCAGTGAGAGAGCGCTGCAGAATTTTGAACAAGGGTTTTCTTGGGAGTGTCCCATGTGTTTCTCCATTTTCACTCGTGCCTTCCATTCCATCATTCATAATTCATAATTTCATGCTTCATAATGTATGTCGTATTGTCGTAATCGTCTATTCATTGAATTACTGATCCATTCAGATATTGCCGTGAGGCATAGCTATTGGAATTGTAATGAATAAAACTTGGAAAGGTCGAAAGGGATCTTACTAATGAAGAGGCAAATATTACAATCCACTAAGTAGTATTGAAATTTTTCGTTCGACCAGATCGTCGTCATAATATTTTTCGCTTGGCGACATTTTCGTACATGTGAAACACTAAACTTCTATGTGATAAGTATTTCCTTAGAATTTCGATATGTTCTCATATATTTGTGTATTTTTTCTTCTTAACCTACCACTGTCCAGTTTCTCTGATGCTTTTTTCGCTAGTAAATAGTCACATTTTAAAATGTAATTTTTTTTCAGTGAAGCTTTGCAAAATTAGACAAATATATTCAAAGAGGAAACGAATTTAAGACATTTTAGTGCCAAATCTAAAATGTGGATTCATCAAGTTTTTATTGTATCATCAGTTCAAGGCGAAATTTACTACTGTAGTGTACTGTGTTTGGAACTCTCAAAATTACTCGGATCTTCGGTAACTTTCTCGAAGATTCAAAACTAATATTTGGAAAATTGAAGTAAGTTTGATAAAGAAATTTTATTTAAAATTGTAAAATACACGAAATAAAGAAACATTTTCAAACAAATTTGTGAGTATTTAAAAAAGTGATACGCCCCCCTCCTTATTTTTAAGTAATTTTATAGGTCATTTTCGTCTTATTTTTAAGTCATTTTGTAGCAATTTTCGAACAAGTTTTAGGTCACGAAATCCCAACTCTGCTTATAACGTGCAAATCAGTGCGCTGTCACACCCAATTCCGCCCCGATCCCCTCCGAAGTGCAGATATCGCAATAGGAAGAGCTACCTATGCACGAAATACGAACGTCCCGCTTTAACGATCACAAGGGCTCATTTCGACAGCGGACGCGTGCAGGGCGGCTTCCGTCGCGACGCCGCTGGACCGCACTTCCGGTTTGCCACATCATCTGCGATCGCTCCACCTCGACTCCTCTAGCCTCGCCCCGAACTCCTCCGTCTTAAACATCGTTGCAGCGAATCTGCTCTTCTTTCTTCGGTGGAAATAAGAAAAATTGTTTGAAAGTTATGTTTCAATGGAGATAATGATGATATTCTCAAATATAACTTGCAATTCGTTGACCAATGCAAATAAGTTTTCGATAACTCGGGATCAAAAATGTCAATTTTTTTCAAATATTGCTAATCTCACACTTGTTTAAAATTTATTTTGTATTTATTCCTTTTAAACTTTTACTCATCTTTCAACTATTTATAGTTAAAATGATGCCAAGGAATTCTGGAATTCAAGAAAACGTGCTCAAATGATCTTTCCCCCATATATTACATACAGTTTTTACTGGCTTTTTTTGACTGAATAAATTTAAATCGAAATCGTATTGGGGTAAGTCAGTGAAACATTAAGGGTAAATGAATGAAAAATATTTTTTACGCGCCTAATAGAGTACAAGCAAGTACGTGAATGCTAATCTTCGGTAATTGAGGTGCGAACGTGTGTCAGAAAAGGAATATATTTTCCTTTCCGGAGTGAGTTAAAGAAGTAGTGAATCACGTTCTGCTTTAGTGTGAGTACAGTATGTAACATGTACATGAAGTATTCGTGACTTAATATTGATATATCTACATGGTGGTACACAATATCACCTAAATTATAGTTGTTTCTTCCACTAAAATACTATTCAAGGAAAAATAATGCTATTTATTTCACAGTAGAGTGCGAGTTTTTGTATGCTATTCTTGGGTGGTCTGAAAAGGTCTTGGCCTGATAGTGAAAATGCAAATTGAAGTTTTTAAAAATCCTTTTATTTTTCATCATAATCACCCTTAATACTGATGCATTTCATCCAGTATGTATGCATTTGTATGTATTTCATCCAGTATGCAGTCATTATCTTCTCGTATGTATTTGTGTGTACGCGTGTCTATAGATAGTGTATAATGGTGCTGAAGCGGGATCAGAGGAGTTTCCCTTAGGTTGAGGTCGTGTACCATTTATGTTATTCTGTCCTGGACTGCAGATGTAAGCAGTTGCTGATGGAAGGGCATGTGATGTTAACATGCACGATGATCATGCCAGGAAAAATTAGATTTCATAGATTTCATGAATTTCAATTGTTCTTCTCAACACAGAATTTCTCGACAAAACAAAGGAACGTTTTTGGCATTGGTGCGAACAACGAACCGATTATGAGTGAACGCTGCTACTCGGAATGTTATAAATAGGTGTCGTTGGAGGAATGGTATATGTGGTCTGGCCATATTTCAAAATAAATAGGACATTCATAAAGATATATAATAAACATACATTTTTGAACTTCATTGATGAAATAAACACGTGAAAATTGAACTATATATATATATATATATATATATATATATATATATATATATATATATATATTATTTTGCTGAACCTTTTTAAACTTCCGCTTCAACGTTCTGAAAGGCGCTTATTTCTTGTGGGATTTGGTGAGTAACAACCACTATTTCAATCGTACTAAGCCTGTACAAATTCGTAAATGGTAGAGATGACTTTGTAATAGTCGCTAATTATCGGCAAATACACTACATTCTTCTCGGAATGATTGGCTAAACTTTTGCGGATTACAGAGCTATCAAAGAGCAATGTACGAAATCACTATTGCATATCCTGCTGTACAGTTCCCTTCAGCGGAAGTCGTAACACGAGGCAAAAGTTGTGATTCATCAACTTCAATGTCGATGAGGTTGATGTTCAAACATCAGAAGATAGAATTAGGAGTATGAGGAAGTGCTGAACAAGCAATATAATGAATCATAATTCCAAGCGCTCATTCGCAGAAGGCGTAAGAAGTTTGGGTCTGTTTACAATTTTTATAGAGAACGACTTGAAATAAACGCTCTCTTCTCATAAATAATCAACAAATTTATGTGATAAAAATATATTTCGTTTCTTAATATTTTTATATTACTTTTATATTTTTTTATAAGGGTTCGTAATATATTTCAACGAAATGGCACATTCTTCCTCTGTCCTTTTCTTAACCATACATAAGAGTAGATAATGAATTGAAATTTAGACTTTATTGTTGTTGAAATTCATTAGCTTATTCCATTTTCCCTTCAAAGACCATTTTGAAGCACTTTAAAACTAGAGCAATTAAATTTATTCTTGATGAAAAATTCGATATTATATACCTCATTTAATTTTATTATTGTTATATATAGGTTAAGTGGAGTGGAAAGGTGAACAGTGCAAATACAGTATGTTGCCATTATCTCTGACATTATGTCATTCATACCGGAATGAAATGCAATCTTATTACGAAGAGACAGGATATCTATTTAAAACAATATATAAAATGGAGAAGAAAGTAATCTTTTTAAGTGTCAATTGTAACGGAGGGAGTCGAAATGATCTATGCAGATCAGAGAGTCACGGAGTCTTGAGTTCGACGCAAATCTCAATTTTAATCCCAGTCGCCTCGGTGTTAACGCCGATTTCATTTCTCCTGAATTCTTCTCTGGAACTGCGATATAGTTCAGACATCTCACATCACTGCGTAAATGGACGTGCGGTACAAAATAATTCGGAAGATAAAACCACCTACGATGGCGAGCCGTCTGCCTCGTCTTAATTTCTGTGCAGGCGTGCTGAGAGAAATTCGCATCTCTGGATAAATTGAGTTTTCATTATGCTCCCGCGGTCGAGCGTGTCTCCTCCCACCTGCGCCACACGCTCCGCCCTCCGCACTTGGTGATTGGAATAAGTGACGGACTGACTGAAAGGCGCCCTTTGATCTCGTCCTCCCAATTTACGTCTCTGAGAGATTCGGGCTTTCATTTTGTTCCCAAGGCGGAATGTGCTACTTCATTTCAACGTTTGGGGTTGTTCAGAGAGAATCGTTCCGTTAGCAGGGGCTTTTAAGTTGAAACAATATTGCAGTTTGTGTTGTTTTAAAATGAAAGTTTCAACGATTAATTTGCCTTCAAAGTGTCATAATTGGATTATTTTTTCGTTTATTAAATTAAATATACTCGTTAATTTCTCGCAAAATCGTTGATTTTCACTATATTAATTGCATGCGTGGAATTAATTCTACACAATTCTAAAGAGAACTCACGAAAAAGGGGGGGGGGTAAAAACCGTGTAATGAAGTCACTATGGAGAAAAAAAACAAATCATATATTACATCAATCTGAAACATTTATGCACGAATACTTAATTACTGCTATACGATTATGGTACTATTATGGTACTATAGTATTTAAAGTACAAATACATAAATTTGAGAATGTTATTCCACTTACAGTTGACTCCTGCAATGTGAAGTATCAATATTGTCTTTCACAAGCAACATGGATTAGTAATTTTTCAACGTTCGGCCACAAGACCATTAAGTTGACATTAGCTGACTAGTGGAAGATATTTATATATCAGGAATAAATAAATTTATAAACATAAAACATATTTCGTGTAAGCATATTAGAAATTAAAAATGTAAATGTCTTGTATTAACATATAACTTGAAAGGTATGCATGCAAAATTTCTTCTAAATCATAAGTTTTTCAATTTTCCAAGATATATAAATAAATATTATCTCCCATACATGTCTTCGCTTGCTCTAGAAAGTATTGTTGGCATTATTTTATAACCTTCTATTTAATATTTTATAAGCTAATATTTCGTCTGGCATACAATCAATGGTTGAATTTGAGTACTGCCCCGTTTGAATTCTGTTTTTTTATCCTCTAAGTCACTACGGTGATCATAAATAACACAATGCAAGACCCACCAAAATGGGGCTTATTTAGAAAGTTTCCCGCATTGAGAACAAAAATGGTGCCATCAAATGTGCACCTGAAATTGTCACGATTTGCTTGCATTTCTAAAAACTAAAATTATTTAAAAATTACGAAAAATTACTGAATATGTCGATAAAGGAGTTTAATTATTGCACTTGGTAAATGAAAAAACTCGCTCTCATCGCTCGTTTTCTTGAACATACCACTAGCGCAGTTATACCTTTCTTTATCCATTAGTTTTGTTAATTATTTTAATAAATATTACAGTTAATAGAACTTTAATGAGGTTTAACAGTTTAATTATAATTAATTTATTGTATATAAATATATAATTAATTATATTCTATGGTATATCATTGTATGCGTTATATTATGATGATAAGGTATGATTTATCTTTATATTACAATTACTTTAGAAACAGTTGCTATTTGTTTCGTATATTCATTTGATTGAATTATTAAAACCCGCCGCATTACAAAATTAAATCTCAGGTTGTCAAATATAAAACACTATTTATTGAATAGTAAAATTTTAGAGAATAAAATAGTCAAAAGAAATAAACAATAAGTTTACTGCAACAAACTGTGGTTAACAAATCACTTAATAGATTACAACAAATGTAGATAATAAATTAGCAGTATTGTCACGTAATTATGACCAAGAAGCGATATTTGGTTCCTTTTGCGCACATTTGACAGATGTTTCAGAAAGTTAAACTCTGCGGCTAAGAACATTAAGCCAATGAGCAGGCAAACTAACAAAAACAGTAGAGTTTCCGGAAGGTAAAGGAAGTAACGAGAAGAAGTAGTTGTTGGAGGAGGACTTCCAGTGCAGAATTGGTGGCGGAGAGCGCATGGACACGATGGTGGTCATGACGTTGGTGAAGTTGATAATGAGTGCGACCTAATGAGGAAATTAAATATACCATATATTAAATACATAATATAAAATGTGATCTCGTGAAGCAAAATACGAAAAGAGAAAAATAGAAGAATGTCATTTACTAAGACGGGCTATTCTGAAGCGTCCACAAATTTGACTTTTGGGGAGGAGTGTGTGTTTGTGTCTATTTCAGCATTTAATTGTCATCATCAGCATTTTAGCCTATACCTCAGAGCTTACAACTTTGGGGCGTAAAAATAGTATTAAATGCTGATCACTCAATAGAAAAGTAACGTGCTAAACTACCCGAGCCTTGGGGGGGGGGGATGCCCATATCGCGTGGTCCCATGACGGGCCGTTCGCGAAACAAATAATAATAATAATAATAATAATAATAATAATAACAATAATAATAATAATAATAATAATAATAATAATAATAATAATAATAATGCAATAGCAATAGTATTAATCCCAGAGGGATGGAGAGAAAAAGAGAGAAAGATAGAGCTGCCATAGATGTATAAAATATGCTTTGAAATTAAAACTCAGAATTCTCTATATTATAAATAGTATGAACGATTCATGAACATCATAAGTAAATTTTCTAATTTTTTGGCAAACGGATATCTCATTGATATGATTTACGCATTACTGCATGTTCAAGGGCGATTTTGAATTAATGTGCTGGCATTTATGCTAGGCCATATATCATGCATTACCACATTACCGCCTCCCCTATCCTGGATTAGTGTTGCACGAGGGAGCCATCTCGATCCATCCCATCATGTGTAAGGTAGAAAAGTTGAGCGCTATATCCTGGCGCCGATTAAAGTAAATGTAATGTAAAATCGCAATGAGGTGGCGAAGGTGTCATGAATTTTGATATTTAAAATAACATCCAGCAATTGACTTACGTTGTATTTAATTTCGTAGGCAGCTTACGAGCGAAAAGAAACTACCATTACGCTAATCCGTATCCGGTTTCAGGAAGACAGCAAGGCAGCATAACTTTAGATGGAGACCGAAATTGGCGTATCCTGCAGAACGTGCGCTCCCTCTCTCTCTCTCTCCTTCTCTCTCTCCTTCTCTCTCTCCTTCTCTCTCTCCGTCTCTCTCTCCGTCTCTCTCTCCGTCTCTCTCTCCGTCTCTCTCCCGGTCTCTGCCTCTCCTCCCCTTCTCTCTCTCTCCCCTGTCTCCGTCTCTCTCCTCTCCTCTCGTCTCTCCGGTCTCTCTCCTCCGCGTCTCTACTCTCTCCTCCGCTCTCTTCTCTACCGTCTTCTGCCCCCGTCTCTTCTCTCCCTCTCCTCCCGTCCTCTATCTCTCCCCGTTCTCTATCTCTCCGCGCCTCTCCGTCCTCTCCCCCCCGCATCTCTCCCCGTCTCTCTCTCACCCGTGTCTCTCGTCCGACCGTCCTCTCTCTCTGTCCCGTCGTCTCTATTCCCCAGGTCTGCTTTCCTCTCCTCACTCTTCCGTCATGTCTCTTCGTTCTCTCTCCCCGTCTCTCTCTCCTCCCGTCCTCTCTCTCTTTCCCGTCTCTCTCTCTCCCCGTCTCTCTCTCTCCCTCTCCCGTGCCCTCTCTCCCCTTTCTTCCTCTCTCCGTCTCTCTCTTTCTCTCTCCTCCGTCTCTCTCTTCTCTCTCTCTCCGGTCTCTTCTCTTTCCTCTCTCTCTCCGCTTCTTTCTCCTTCTCTCTCTTCTCTCTCTTTCTCTCTCTTTCTCTTCTCTTCTCTCTCTATTCTCTCTTTCTCTCTTCTCTCTCTTTCTCATCTCTTTCTCTCTCTTCTCCTCATCTCTTCTCGTCTCTCTTTCTCTCTCTTTCTCTTCTCTTTTCTCTCTCTTCTCTCTCTCTTTCTCTCTCTCTTTCTCTCTTCTTTCTCTTCTTTTCTCTTCTCTTTCTCTCTCTCCTTCTCTCTTCCTCTCTTTTCCTTCTCGTTTCTCTCTCTCTTTCTTCCTTTCCCCCACCTGGCCTCTCCTCTCTTCTCTCGTCTCGCAGGGGTCTTCTCTCTCTCTCCGTTTCTCTTTCCGTTTCTCTCTCCGTCTTCATCACGCTCTTTCCCTCTCCTCTCTTTCATAAGACGTAATTAATCCACACTCGCGATCGGAGTTAAGAAAAGTGTACAAAATCAAACGTATATGTGTCCATATGATTTGGCAGCTAAATATTTTCTAAGGGCACGATATATTGTTCATAATATTTGTGGTATCACGTAAGATATGCGTAGATGACAAGAGAAGACCTTAGTATCCTTATTTTAGAGAGGAAAAGGCTGAGAGAAACCTGAATCAGGGAAATGTTTGTTTCTAACCCACTACTCCTACCTCTCTATTTATAAGAAGAAGTACCCGAGCTGTCAGCCTTTCCAGTCATTTGACTCTTCCCTTTAATCTATAACTCGCTAACGCTAGATACATCTTTGCAATTAGGCCACTAGCACACCTCGAGTCGTACGCGCTACTCTGTACGTACAACACTGCGTACGACACATAGCACATTTACCAAAGGTTAATTATACAAATATTACGCCACCCACCGTTCCATCATCTCATTTATATAATAATCAATCAGTCCGAACACTGCTCGATTTGTCAACGTCACGTGGCGTTCTATTAGTGCCTGAAGATTGTGATATTAACAGAATTGAAACCTTTTGGAAGAAGTGTGGCCACATCAAAACAAACGAAATGTGTAACAAATTCTCCTCAACTCGCAGGTCTAATTAACAATTGCTTGAGGTTACGAATAAACTAATGTATATTTGCCAAGTAGTTTACCTAGGCAAATATCTTAGACAATGAAAGACAACAAGACAACTATTCCGTTACGTTTCCTCGAACGAATTGCGGACGCTGCGCAAAAAAGAGAAGTACAACATTCCAGAAACGCGTGTGCGTTCTTCATAATCACTGACGAGATCACAAGCGGCAAGTGCGGAAAAACAAGTGCTGCAACTATTCACACGAAACATTTAAACCGAGAGTTTGCAACCTGAGACGCCGCACGGGTTGTGCCTTTGCCGGTGGCGCCATTGCAGGATCGACAGTCCGTCATTTGACAAGGCACGATATGGCCAGGCCCACGACAAATCGCTGCACACTTTTCACCAGCTAGCGTGTATCGCCGGGTACGGTAAGTGACACACCGAACCTCGCATACAGATAAATAAAACGTTCTGTTTTATAGATTTACATTTTAAACCGCCCGAAATTATGCTAATCAAAACCGCAATAAAAGATATTAATGGAACGAGCTGCATACGTGTGCGATTATTGCGACATGAAGTACACATTCAATCTGGTTTAATTCGTTCGTAAATTTTTAATTATATGACATTGAAATGTTTCGCGACGTTTGACACGGTCGCTGCGAAGGGTAAGGGTGCGGGCGCTGCTGGCGGTGGGATGTTGGCTGTGGGCGTGGAACGGCAACGCAGGTGGGGGGAGTACGCGAGAGAAGCGCGGAACGGAGTGAAGCGGAGGGATGTGAAGAGGGGGCACGGGAAGAGACGAGACCGAGGACGCGCGAAGAGGGAAGGCGGGAGCGGGGCGCGGGACGAGGTGGTGGAGGGGCGGCGGGAGGGGTGTGGGAAGTGCGTGTGGGAGGTGACGCGCAGGCGATAGAGAACTATGGGAGTGAACTCGGGAGGGGGCTATGATCGGTAGCTGAGGATCTTCGGAGATACTGGGCGGGACATCGGGAGGGGACTCGGGAGGGGATCGGGAGGGACTCGGGAGGGGATCGGGAGGGGACTCGGGAGGGGACTCGGGCGGAGGGGCAGGTCGGGAGGGGGACTCGGGAAGGGGGACTCGGGAGGGGACCGGGGGATCGGGGAGGGATTGATTTCCAGAAGGGGGCGTAGGAAGATGCGGGGTGTGGCGGAGGTGGGAAGAAGGGGCGCGTGTGGTGGCGCAGGGGGCGGGGTTGCAGGCACAGGAGGAGCGTAAAAGTGGGCGCGCGTGAGTGGAGGCGAGGTCAAGGGCGGGGAAGAGCGGGGGAAGGTAGAGGCGAGAAAGGGGAGGATGGCGGAATTGAGGGATAAGGTCAGAGGTTATTTTGTGAGTGGGGATAACGTTGGTTGTGCATCACTAGCTTTGCACTTTGGTCAGATGAAATTGCGGTGTACCTTTGTCCATGAAGAATTAAAACTTTATTACGAATTTAATTGCAACGGGGCGGGTGTACAAAGAGACAGTGTAATCGTTTTTTAGTCGTTTGATTTTGTTGAGTGTCTTAATTATGATGTGTTTGACAGAATTCCATGTCAATACATTTGAATTCAATTTTTGAACAATGAACGAATATCAAAAGTTGTCTGAAAATGTCAATGCAAGTTAAATTAAAATTTAAGCACATAGATGTCTGTCGCAGACTGAATTTATTTGTAAATGAAAATAAATCAAGAAACTGTTCCCCCAGACCGAAAAATGCATAAAAGGAGTTTCATGTTATCTTATTCTTTACATCACTAATGCTGATATTATAAAGTCGAATCCCAGATCTTACTGTTCATATTTTTCGTACACTCTCTACCCTCATTGATGAGTAAGGATCACACTTTTGCGTCATCGAAGAGGAGTTTTTTCTTTCGTATGACTGAGTCTGTCTGTACTAATAAATTAATAGCGGTGATATTTTATTCATTTTCTGCCTTGTGTAGAAAACCTGTAAGTTTTACATTTCTTCTTTCTGATCACAATCAGTAAAGAAAGTATGTGAGAAGAAGCCAAGGCCGGATCCAGCCGATCATTTTGGAAGGGGTCATAATAGATTTTTGTTAACTAATTCAAAATTCTTATTATTTTTGTTTTTATATATGATACTACACAATATTTAAAAAATAAGTACATGATTTTGATATAAATAAATATTTAAATCAATTTTTCCAAATAAAGGAAGGTAAACGAAAACTCCTAGGTCTTCTGGGGAAGGGGCGTGGCTCACTGGATCCGCCAGTGGAACAAGCGACGTACACATGGTCCTAAGAGACCTCAAAAAACCATCACAATCACCTGTGGAGTTCCAGGATGCTAGGTGGAACAAGCGTATAGTCGGTACTACAGACCGGAAAGCCAGTAGAGAGATACGATACCTGAACACCCAATGCACGTCAATAGCAGAAAGACCCTGCAGCATCTGTGTAAATGTGCCTTCTTTTATGTGATGCTTTCATCCATCCATCCATTCATTCATTCGACCTACTGCTCAACTATCCACCCGCCACGGGCCCTTCCGGGTCCCAATGCGTCCCTCAGAAAGTGAGACGAGGGGCGACCACGTGCAGGGCACCATTTCGGAAAGCATCGTATGACACTTCCGCGAGAGGTGGTCGCGGCTTTGGGCGGAAGCGCGATGATAATAGTGCCGGAGGGGGCGTGACGCAAAAAGTGGCACAAGAGCAATGCGGATATAATACACCTTTTGAGTAACAGCAGAACTACACAAAATGTAACTGCGACACATCTGAATGTAGATGAATGCGGCTGAAGTAATTTGCTTATTTTTTACTTTAATGTTTAAAAACATCAAGGTCATCACATTATAAAACGTAAAGATTAAATTGTGGCGAATTATATTTTATACAAATTATTCAAAAATTTCGGGGAAAACTTTGCGTATAATAATAATAAATATAATAATACTAGTAACAATAATATGCAATAATAATAATTATTATTATAAGAAGAAGAAAAAGAAGAAGAATGAGAATAATAATAATAATAATAATAATAATAATAATAATAATAATAATAATAATAATAATAATAGAATGTAGTCAGTCACTAAGACGACCCCCTAATGAGGGAGGTCATGAAATCTGACCAAACAATGGGAAACAGAGGTATTGTTAGCGTAGCAAGAAGTATTGCAAACTGTGCAAGACACACAGAATAACACAGACACTGAACTTTTGATGCTACTAAACATGAAATGTGAGACACACAAAATATTAAATTAATCGTGAGGAGACAAACCACTTTATGGACAATATTTAAAAAGAACGGACAAGGTGCAGATCAATAAAGATCAATCATTTTTTGTGGCTTAAAAGGGGAAGAAAAAGGGGAATCGGAATCAGTTCTAATAGCTGCTCAGGACCAGGCGTTGAGAACACGACATTATGATAAAACGGTTGTCAAAAATTTTCACGACGATAAATGCCTCATCTTCCAGGAACAAGTAAAAACCATTGATCATATAGTTTCAGCTTGTCCAATTCTAGCCAAGACCAAATATTTGAAAACACACGACAGGGTGTGTAGTTACCTCCTCTAGCAGATCTATACCGACCTCGAAGTCCCAAACGCAAGCCAAGTGGTTCGAACTCTCAACAAAACCGATGACATGTGTTGGACTCTACACAATATCGTGCGACCAACTAATTCAAACGGATCGCACAATAGTAGCAAACAAACTGGATATTGTTATCCAGGATTTGGAGAAAAAATCGTGTCTACTTGTAAATGTTGCTGTGCCTTGGGACCAAAAAGTCGTAACCAAGGAGACAGAGAAACATCTCAAAGACAAGTGTTTGGAAATAGAGAATGTTCTCGTAGGTACATTGAAACCATCAACAACACTTGTTTTTCTGGAAATCTTCCAAAATATCTTCGAGGAGATCCGCTAAAATTTGTGGCAATTGATTTGTCTCCACGAGAAGGATCGAATGAGCAGTTGCAGCTGCCATTAACCCTCGAAAACACTTTTTATTTACTTAAAATTTAAAAATACGTTTTTTAAATAGAAACTTTAAAATTTCATGAAAGGATCAGCAAAAATGCCCAGTTCCACACAAGGTAACAGAGACGCATCGAATGAGACCTCATTTGTCAAGGACTCAAACCGCGAGTGACGGGCCAACGCAGCAGTTTACTGGATTACTGTACAAGAATGTACGGTAATTTCCAGAATTATATTACCATCTCAACGTTTTAATTTACAGGAAGACTTTTTGGTACAACGGCAGGCAGCATCTCTTCTATCTCATTGAATGAATATATGAAACGAATTCATGCAAATATCTATAGAATGATACATTTACATGATATGAATATCTCATATCTCAATCCGCGGTTTCCAGGAAAAGCGTTAATAATTTGCAAAATAACGATGCGAAAATACGCTGACTACAGGAGCGAAAGGTAGGGCTGAAGAGATGATGTTCGCTCCATATATTGATTCCAGATCTCTCACCAACACACTTCCATTCATGCCAGATTTGTTACGCTTCTGTTTTCACAAATAGGCGCATTCCATCTAGAGAACATCTTTCTTAATATTTTTTAGAGTAATTAATGGAAATATTACATGTGTTGTTGTACTGGATAAAATAGTTAGCTTTTGCGAGAAACTAGTGAAAAGTAATTGCAACGGAGGTATAACGTAACTTTGAAAAACGCATGGAGAATTAATTGGTGTAGTATGCATGGGAAACGCTGAGTGTTGTACTACGTCATATGAAAAGTTCGCATGTGTAGCAGGAATACGGAAACCGAAATAAAGGAAAGCACACAATTTACTAAACTTATTCACGCGTCACAAGTCTTACTTGCTGGACTTGTTATGGAGGACTTATGTTTCAAGTGCAATCCTACTTGTAGATACTCAGTTTGTTTAACAAACTCACTCTTGTTTCTATAGATAATTCGCAAGTTAAGGGTTAAAATTACTGTTCGTTCTTAAAATGTCTCGTTAACACTTAAGCATTAACGGGACGTCTATTTGTTATTGGATAGTATCAGGACTTGGGGTGATATTCCAATCAACCCACCTTTGTACAGACCCGTGCGACAGCTTCGCTTAATTTAGTTCCCCTCCCCCGCCTTTCTCTTGCCGGCTCTTCCTCATCGCCCTTCATCGGCAGCCTGGCCGTTCCCTTCGAGTGACCGCGCCCCGCTTACATCCTGCCCCCTGTCCCTAGAGTGTATTGTGCACCGCGTCGCCGTCTAGCGCGTGGCGTTGGGGGAACCGCCAACAACGCTCGGCTCGCTTCCGACTGTCTCCGCCCCAGCCCCCGCCCCCCACGGCCGTGCCTGCGACAGCAGCTTCGCTAATATCTAATATTCAGTTCGCATCACCCAGGCAGAGGGCCAGTCACTATGTATGTCGACGCCAATCACGTCTCAGGCACGCTGGTGCTTCGAGCCGCGCCCGAGACCCTTTTCTACGTGGCCTCGCTCTGCTTTCAGGACGGGGGTTGTCCCGGCTATCCCTTCGGCTCTCCTCATTTTCGAGGGGGCTGGCTTGGTTGGTTGGATTGTTATTTGGTTAGTTCTGGTTGGAGGGCCTTTATTGCATTTGGCGAGGCCGCTGGTTGGTTGAGGCATGGCCGTTTGGCGCTCTGGTATTGGATTATTGGAATTGGCGCAGATGAACTTTCGAGCTTGGGCTCTGGCTTACATCCATGGCCGCCCATGTCCCTGCTGGTAGGGAAGTTGTATTGATGTGCAATTGTCTGGCTTATGGCGTCGTGGCCAAACCGGTCTAGCCGCCATGGTTGGTGGGCGTGGGTGGGGAAACCGCAACAGCTGTCGTGCGTCTCGCTTTTGGTCGTTACTGTCTCGCGTCGCGCCAGCCTCCTGGCCCGATTTGGCCGCCCCGCGTCTGCCGGATTCGTCGTCGTTATTCGGCGGCGCCGCCGCGCCTTCGACGCGATACGCTCCAGGGAAAATTTCGACTCGAGTGCGGTCACTGTTAAGGTTGCGCGGATATTTCATGGCTGTGCTGTCCCGCGTGGTCGAAATAAACCCTGCTTCGCTTCTTCGAGTCGGCGGTGGGCGGGGCGGGATCGGGGCGGGGTCGGGGCGGGGTTCGGGGCGGGGTTCTGGGGTCGGGGTTCGGGGCGGGGTTGGGGGTTCGGGCGGGACGGTGGCGGGACGGGGTTCTGGGGCGGGTTGCGTGGGCGGGGTTGCGGGGCTGGGGGTTCGGCGGGCGGGGTTCGGGCGTGGGTTCGGCGGGTGGGGGTTCGGGGCGGGTTCGGGCTGGGTGTGTCGGGTCGGGGGTTTGTTGGCGGGGTTTTGCGGGGCGGTGGTTCGGGGCTGTGGGCGGGGCGGGGCGGTGTTTTCGGGCGGGCGGTGGTTCGTGGGCGGTGTTGTCGGGGCGGGGCGGGGTGGGTTTCGGGTGGATGCGGTGGCGGGGTTTTCGTGGGTGGGTGCGGGTTCACCGGCGGGGAGGGGTAAAGTATTG
>BOPP01000022.1:4666080-4683897 GCA_017312745.1 Gryllus bimaculatus
CCGCGCTCGGGCCGCGGGGAGCGAGGACGTGGCGAGCACCGTTCCGCGCTGCTGCCGACGTACTTCGTTACGGAGGGGCGGATGGACCGCACTGAACGCGAGGGCACCTAAATACCGCAGAGGCGCGTGAATCAGAGGGCTATTGACACGCTGAAAACTGCATTACAATACTTGAAATATATGTAGACGGTAGACGGTAATTTGTAGACGGTAATGAAGTTCAGACAAAACATCGTAAATTGGTGTTTGAATACATGTACACTACAGGATCCATAACGTTTTGAAACCACCAGAGCCGGCAATGTACTTTAATAACAGATCTTTGGTAAAGTGAGTAGTGATCTACTGATTACATTCCATTTCGACTGTAGAAAGTGTGAACTACTAGGAAAAGTGTTGACATGAAGAAAAGTGATTAATCGTTTGGCCACATAGTCGCTCCTTAGCTTGTGACTTGTTAATTGATTATTGCGTGATAATGGTTCTGAAAGAGCAATCGCAATTGAAAAATTCGAAAGTGAGTGTTTCATATAGCTATAGATAGGTGACAATTCTCATTTATACAAACAATGTCATTCTAAAGAGAGAAACGTGAATTAAATTATATTTTGGTGTGTAGTAATGAATTTTTCAGTAGTCGTATACCAGTAGTGTAGAAAATCGGGAAATTCACTTTGATTTGAAGTTCAATAACTACAGTTAAGGGGAGCTTATTGTAAAATTTTCGGCCGCACAGGGTTATGCTCACACCAAATCTTCTGTAGTGGTAAGGTCATGAGGTATTAGACCATCCACCCAATCTTGTCCCTAGCGATTCCATATTTTATTAAACCTCAAGAAATTCCTGACCGTTCGGTATTACGCATGTTACCGTGACGCAAATTTCTAAGTGGCTGTATAACTCTGAAACCCATCCCAGGAGGCAGACTTGTACGACACAGGGATACAAATGTAGAGTTCACGGTACAAAATGTCTCGATTCTGGTGGGGATTATGTTAAAAAAATAGGGCATTATGTACTGCATCAAATATTAATCATTCTCAAATAGAAACTCTCACATTATGCAGTTGATTTCAGATTAAAAAAAACAACTTATCATGTGTAATATACGTACATTTTCAATAGTTGTTTCAGTACCCTTTGTAGTAATGTTTGTAGTAAGTCGCGTTATACTTCTAGGAAAAATGTCAGGGCAACTTGTAGACAATTTCTGTTCTTGCCCTCCGTTCACTTTCTTGATATTTTGATTTTTACAATAAGTTTAATTACCATAGTTACGCTGCGAATACAACCAAAGTAATTTTGTATATTTGTATAAAAAATGTGTTGACAATGAAGCAACATATTTATAAAAGAATTCATTAATCAGAAACATTCTTACAAACCTCCTCAAAAAGTTGACATGAAGGTAAAACTAGAAAAAAAATCGTAATGAACGCCAAAAACCGCCAATATAGTAACAGACTTTAAGTGTGCAAAATTTCAAAATTTTATTATTAAGAATTTTCTGGAATATATATATTAAAGTAACTAATTGAACATTAAGCAGAATATACGGAGCAATGTCACGTTAAACAAGTTATCGGCAGTCACCCTATCGCAGAGTTCACAGATGGAGATCGCGAATTAAATGCGGTGTTTGTGTATGTATGTATGTATGTATGTATGTGTGTGTGTGTGTGTGTGTGTGTGTGTGTGTGTGTGTCTGTGTGAAATGCGTGAGTAGGGGCCGCAGCCGCTGACGAAGGTGCTAGGGTGGCAAGTACGTGCCTGGAGGGTCTAGGCGAGCGCACACCGTTGGAAGCTGCGTCCCGGGGTGTGTCGCGGTGTGTCGCGGTGCGGTGCGGTGCGGCGCGGCGCTGCGCGGACGTGAGCGCGGGCGCGGACGAGGGCACGCCCACACCCACAGGTTGCTGCATGTGCCCCGCACCGCCGAGCGTTGCATAGGGAGCGCTGTAACAAGAACGCCATAACAAGGGAGCGCCCTTGTTACGGCACGTTAGGTCGCAAGAAATCGATTCGCCTCCATAACGGCCTAATCCTTTATGCTCTGGTTTCTCATCTTCCGAATGGGATCGCTGTTTCAGTGCGGAGAAATATATTTCTTCGGAGTGTAATTTTGTTCCAAAAAGAGTTGTGCGTTGCTTCGGATAGAAGGATTTACGGCAAGCAAAAATCTAAATTCTGTTCTAAGGAAAAAATTATCTTTCGTGAATAAATTTGTTCCTTGAAAGCCTAATCATTTTGTGAGTCGTTTCAAAGAGTTTTGAAGGTAAATTTAATAGCTTCCAGAGAATAGTAGCTACAAAAAATTAGTATTATTAATTTTTTGAAAATTCTAAAGTTTAATTTAAAATGTCTTTCTGACATTAACTTCATTCTCGCAATCTATTCTTACAGGAAGTGTTAAGAAAAAGTGTGGCCAGGGCTGGGATTGAAACTCGAGCACAACTGTTTCCATTTTTTTCACTTTTCACTGTGATATGGTTTAGCCTGTAAAATCATTAAAATGCATGTGATTTTGACAATTGAGCTAAAAACTTGTCACAATAAAACCCAAAATTACGCAAAAACTACAAAATATTTTGAGAAACTTGTAGGCGAAACTATTTAAAGATCTAATACAGAGAAATGTTATATTATGAAAGAAATATCGCTACAATATTTAAGATTTATATCACTTCAATACTAACTTCAGTATGTACGACATGTTGTATGACATATGTTAGACAAGTTTGAAAAAAAAAACAACAAATCTTTGTACTTTTCAAAAATCCAAACTATACAAGAATATCTAGGGCAGATAAAGATAGAAAAAACAATTTGAGAAGAAAAAAGACTGTTTGAGGCAGCCTCCAAAAATAATTTTTCTTCAAAATTTAGACGTAACCAAGATTATAGAATTTTCTCCATACAACGTATATGAAAGTGTCAAAAGAACCAAATCCATACATTCGTTGTGCGTTGAAAGGAGTCTGTATAATTTTTTCTTAATTGTAGAAATATATTTGTATGTCCTTGAAGTACTATTTCATTAATCTTTAGTTACTAGAATTTACATTTTTCCAAATAATGTTACTTTATTATTGTTATGTATGATTGATTATTGCTGAAAGAAGTTGATTAACAACATGTTTTAAAGAGCATTATTATAAATGGTAGATAGTACTATAACATAATTAAATTTTTTCGAGTATGATTTTCTCCTATGAAAACTTGTGATTTTTCCAAATTTCACTAATTTATTTCTTGCATACTTATTTAGCAAAGTTTGATAAACCTCTTGAAAAACTGTCAGTTAGGAGGTACTTAGTGGACTTCCCACTGCAATGTTATAATTTTCCAGCACTTTTAAAATAGTTCTCTCCAAAGACTTGGTAAGCCCGAACGAACGTGGGGCGTAGAGTGAGGGCGGAAGGGACCAGAGCTGCTATGGTGGGTCGTGGGTTGAATGCCCTTGAGGTACAGCTTCCAATTGAACTGCGCTCTCGCCAGCTGTGTCATTGGATGGACAAACGAGAAAAGGTGAAAGAAGCCTTCCCGCTCTATAGAATTTTTTCTTCTTTCTGTATACTCTGTATGTGCGCTTATCGTTCCGGATCACATGTTTGCTTTCACATACAAACAGTATAATCGTACATC
The DNA here is from genome assembly GCA_017312745.1 of Gryllus bimaculatus. NCBI lineage: Eukaryota > Metazoa > Arthropoda > Insecta > Orthoptera > Gryllidae > Gryllus > Gryllus bimaculatus. The sequence goes on from BOPP01000022.1 coordinate 4,669,724, forward strand.
CAACCACGGACGTGGTTTGGCTTCTTGATCCGACTCTCGTGCTCACATTACTATTTTTATCTGCTTTTTTCGCCAAGTCAACACCATTATAAGAGTGGAGAAGGCTCGGAAAACGGAAATATCCGTAGGGCGAAATGCATTAGAACTCGTTACATGGCGCTTGCCAAAAAATGCAAAGTTCTCGGAGCAAATAAAATAACTCGGGCTGAACAATGCACCGACGACAGACGTTCAGTACGACAAATTCACTTATCCGAGACGTTTCACGCGAAATTTTTGGAAGCTTTCACTTCTTCCATTTTAAAAAGGAGGGCACTCACGCGCTTGCAAAGAATAATTCTCTGCTGGTCGCCAAAAAGGACTCGGAAAGTTCGAAGTACGTGTCGTAAGTTCAAAGTGCAAATGGGTTTACTTTCCGGTTGGGAGTAAATGTTAGTCAGATGATATAATCCTTACAGTTTGTATGTGGGTTTGTATTTGTTCTAGTATTTGGGACATATAATTACAAGTACTTGCCATTAAAAGTGAATGTGTGAAAATTAAAAGTATAGTCATTTGTTTCCAAATATTTTCTTTTAATTTTTATCTTCTATTTTGATTGTTTCACTAAAGTGTGCAATCATTAAAACTTATTGATAGAAAACACATTTTAGTCACATTTTTGTAGTCCGTTGTAAAATATATTGATTCACACGATAAATTATTGATTCACATGACTTTTTACCCCTTTCTCAATTCCTAACCCTTTGGAATTTATTCTAGTTAAAATTTATTGAATAACAGCAAATATTCATTGGACTTCGGGGAGTCCAAACTGAAATCAATGTGCGACGATAACTGTGATGGCAACGAAATCAACATACACGAGTATAGCTAGGCAGAACCAATATTTTAGTAAGTCCGTTCAAATAAACGCGATAGGTTTTCAGTCACGGTTGCACCATCCTGTCCTCGCGACAAAACTCCGCCCTTTCTCCGTCCTGAAGCAGCACCTGAGAGCGGCTCCGCCTGGAAGGCAGACTTTTTGTCGCGGCGTGCGAGTAATTCCTCAACTTTCGGGGCGCGCGGTGGCAAACGGAGAAACGCGACGGGGGCGGCTCTCGCGTCGGTCGCAGGGCGCGACAGGCGCGCGCGGTCGACGGCTATTTTCCGCCTGGGCCCGGCCGCCGCCGCCGCCGCCGCCGCCGCCGCCGCAGCCGCCGCCGCTGCCACATTAATCATATTTTCTTTCGGCGCGATCCGGCGGAGCTGCGTTTCCCGCCATTACTGACCGGACGGCGGTTTCGTGGTTGTGGCGATGGCGCTGGAGGTGAGGGCTACGGTGACGTTGACGGATGTGAGAACGATGATGACGATGGCGACGATAACTGTGATGACAATGTTGATAACCATGTTATGACGATGGGGATGTTGATGATAATGGTGATGACGATGGAGATGGTGATGACGATGGAGATTGCGATGACGATGGCGATGGCGATGACGATAGCGATGGCGATGACGATGGAGATGGCGATGACGATGGAGATGGTGATGACGATGGAGATGGTGATGACGATGGAGATGGCGATGGCGATGGCGATGGAGATGGCGATGACGATGGCGATGACGATGGAGATGGTGATGACGATGACACTGTCGGTGGCGATGACACTGTCGGTGGCGATGACACTGTCGGTGGCGATGACACTGTCGGTGGCGATGACACTGTGGGTGGAGATGACGATGACGATAAGGATGGTGGAGAAGGCAATGAGAACTTGTCCTCTTTACATTTTAAACTTTCTTTCGAACATTCGTTTTGTTTCAGTCACTTGTGAGCTTCGATGCGCGTAAGTGGTAATTACGAAAGGTCCCACGAACTTCGATTTACTCTGCCAATCGGTCAAAGGTTTCCTCGATTGTCATTATTTTCTAACCTTTCACTAGTGTAGCTATCAGAACGGATCAATCTACCAGCCAAACAGGACGTTTGACTAACTGAGACCTTCACTTAACATCGATTTAATTGATTTTTACGCGTGGAGTACTTACAGTAATTGCAAGCCTTTATCACAAATTTCTTACTTGAACGTATTATTTCGTCTTATTCACGTTGAAATTGTGATGGCACATCACTTACTTCAATAACATTCATACCCCAGAGATAAGTTAATAAGCATTCCTAAATGAAACGCATATTCCAAATCATTTTGAAATTTGCGGTTATCAAGTTCAAAGAACGGGGCGGTACCATGGTTAAAAACTCCTTCACCGAGACATTGGCAGAGTTAATGACGAAGTAATTAACACATTTTATAAGCGCTATTAAACTGAGAAACCACATTAATAACCACGGAGGATTTCTGGAAAAAGCAGATGGAGTTGCGGTCAGAATTGGCTTCGATCGGAAGAGTACTTAGAATGTTAGCGAGTCTAATCGAAATGCACAAAGAGATACTTAGAAGAAGACAGTGTACCAAAATCAACATCATGAAAGAAACAGAAAGGAGGATGAGGGATGGATATTAGTTGTCATTTTGGCTTTTAGGGGACATTGTGGCGAAGGGGAGGAACTTAGGAAAACACCAGAATGATCGCATAATGAAAAAAACAGTTAAAAATAATCAAAGGTTTTCAGATAAATAATAACTGAGTGGGAGACTACGGACTGCTATGAAGTTGAAATGAGAGATGATATGCGATTTCATAATGAGAAAGTTTAATTCAATTGAGATTCGAGAAACGAATAGGTGTAAAGTTATGACTAACACACAGATATATTACAAAGAAAAAGTCTTCTGATTTAGTGAGAAAGAGAACAGAGAGAGAACAAAATGATGTCAAACATACCGGAGGCAAACAAAAATATAAGTTATTCTGACTAGTCGTAACCACAGAAACATTAGGTAGCACATCCCTGCAACACGAATAAAAGGTGTGGGCGCGAATGAAGTGCGTCAGAGAAAAGCCAAACGGAAAGGTAGAGCCAGCGCCAACAGAATCGGGTTCGACGTCTTGTGGAACATGCCAGGCGCCTGGCTTCCTGCTGCTGGGCTTGGACGCAAGGCGGTGGGTGGGGAAAGGGGGGAGGGGGCGGGTCGGTGCCGTAATGGCGCTTGCGGGGGTGACCGCCGGATTGTCAACAGCGTCCCCACAAAGCGTGCCGCCAGCCCCGCCGTTCACTTCCCCGCTCGCTACGTCGTCCGCTGTTAATGGCAGCCGTGGTATTGAGCGCGCGGTTTTACCGACTTCACGAGACGACGACTTGTCGTTTCTCGAAAGCTCGGTCGACGGCACTTCCTCGTCTGGCCAGGTGGACGAAAGGCCCGCCGTCAAAGATTATTTGCGTCTCCCGATACGAATCTCCCTGCTGAACTTACGAGAAAGGGCCAGGGATTATTATAGATGTCCTCAATTCCTTTTGCTTTTCAGATTTATTAATGTGAATCTGATACAGCCAACGTTTCGAGACTCTATTTCGTCTTATTTCAAACGATAAAATACATTTTAAAAAATTAATTATTATATCGACGTATGTGAGGTGTTTGCCTGCAATTTCATGTGCACATTTTCTCTATTCCTCGCCGCGTATAATGTTTTTAAGAATTATGTTTTTAATATATACTTAATGTACATTTCATTTTTGTTTTTATATTTTTTAACTTGATATATTTCCTTTTTTAAACTTTATTTTAGCATTTAGTAACAGGTTCATATTAATAAATCTTAAAATAAATTGGCTATAATGATTCCTGACCGACTTCCTAAGTTAAATTCAAAATAATCAGTCCACAAAGTCAACTTGAATCTCCCTGCTTGCTTCTGTTCTATCCTGCATTTTTCGCGATACGAGTTTCCCTGGTACCCAGTGCCCGCTCGTTTGGTGGACCTTCGCCCCCGCTCCTGAAGGTGCCCGCTCTTTTCTATCTCGCCATTGCAGTTTTCTACTTTCGTCTTCGAATTTCCCATTCGGAATTCTTTCACTTTCGCTATTTTTGTTTCAAACTCATTCTTCTGTTTACCCTTCTTCCAATACCACGAACGTTTCTTTTTGTCTCATTCACCATTTTAATAGGTTTTGTGCTACCATTTAAAATATTTTCAAAATAATGATAAATCTCACCATAAATGAGTCCTAGATATGAGTATTTATAAGTCGCAAGTTAGGTCGCGACTTAAACAGTAATTATTTAAAATTGATACGATTAAACTATCTTTAGTTTCCTGGCCGCGGATCATCAAACAAATCATGAAGCCAATCTCTCAATTCCAGGAACCCCGAGTATCTTGACTCGGGGCCATTTTACTGGATCTCGGCTAAACTACATCGACGACCGCCCTAGTCATTTGATTGGCTTGCAGATCCCGGCACGCTCAAAAGATCTCGTTACGCCTGCCCGAATTTTGGAACACGAAGTGCCGCACTTTCCACTGAGCTTTGTGCATCAGAGCGCACAAGCTTGGAGAGCTGTACTTCACCAACTAATCTGTTTCCCTGCCAACTACAATAGATTCCAGACAAACGCAATTATGCATGGTTTGGACACACGAAAGAGATAATAAGGACGTCAATTTAGACTATGTGTACGAGGCTTGAAGGACCGTGGGGAGTTTCTAACACATTCACTAGTTATGCCAGGTCACATATGACTTCAAAAGGAAAGTAATAAAAAGCGCTGTATTCGATTCAGTGAAGGAGAAAATCACTTCTTTCCATAAATTCTGAAAATAAATATAACGAAAGTGTAAGTAAGTAAATTGTTGAAAAGTTTCTTTCTTTCCTAAATATGTTATACAAACTGCGTGGATATTTAAATAATGAATTCGTTTTAATGAATAATAAGTTGCCACTTAATATTATTTCATCGCGTCTCTCATATTATGATAATTAATTACCAGTCTAACAACTCTTTAATGAACATAACTAGTTTTAATGGTAACGCATTAATGAATTACCTGCTTGAATGATTTTTACTTCATTCTAGTTTAGTGGAAACCATGGAATTAAAATGTCGAAAATTAAATTAAATATCAAAGAAATTTCTTTATGATTTTAAATGTACAATGTGAATTTTATAATGCATCTATGCAAAATTTGTCAAAACTTATTGATTTAATTTCTGAATTTATTGACATTTATCTTTTGAGGAAATCATTTATTACCAACTGTTTTCGTACTCGCTAGTCGCGAAAGTCGCGTCTGGTAGGGTGAAGGCAACACCGAACGAATCAAGCATATAAGCCAAAGTTCTATAAAGTTTAATGTAAAAATTACTCCTATCGCCCTTTCCTCCCTCTAGAGAAAAAAAATTAAGGCTCACTCTCAATTTTTGGGATTAGTTTGGAAATGAGAAAATCACTCAAGACGCATTTAAAATTTATTTAAGTCCATAAAATTCTCTATTAAATACTTTTCAATTCATTTTAATTCCACTATTACCGTTTGGGAAAATGCGGGTCAAAGCTGTCGCAGAACATTTCCTGGGAGTGTGCTACAATGCATCTCTTTATTCCCGTCCACAGCAATTGTGACATTAGAGAACGTAGAAAGGTAAAGTGGGCAGGGACCGTGGCCAGGTGAGGCAGGGCAGGGCGAGGAAGATGGGAAGAAGCAGAGTGGGTTTGTGTTGCGCAGAGTAGAGGAAATCAGGTCAGGTATGGTCAGGGAAGGGAAGTCCAGACCACCGTGGAGAGATACTACAGAGAAACTAATTCCGTTTTTTAAATTGACGATTCTGATTGCTTGGAAACACTGATTACTTCTAGCTTTAAATTGAGAGGTACCGAGAAGGAAGTATGCAGAGATTTTTGTTGAAAGATGTACCACCGATCATTTTAAATAATTTGTTGGAGATAATGTAAATATTAGTAATTAAAAAGGAAAATTTAAAATTCTTATCGTATTGAAATCCGTAAAAAAACATTTTTCTATTTTCAGCTAAGCACATAATGAAACAACGAATTTGTGTATATTCAAAAAAAGTTGTTTCTAAATACACATATATTTAAATATATAAATACATGTATTGAGCTGAAAACGAGCATTTTACTCTACAGCCCAAAACGTTATCTAGGAATACATTTTATGTTGGAAAATACAATATCAAAGATATCAAAGGGACTTCTGTGAGTTGCAACTCGCATTTATGTCCGGAAACAAAAGACACAACGTGGAGAGAGCACAACAGACTTTAGAATCAGTAATCAAATCTGAGAAGACAGGCTCGTGCCTGGTGCAGGCATGTGCCAGGCGAGCTTTGTCCTCTGACGGTACTTGTCAGAGATGCGATACTATTTGTTTGCATTCGCGTGTATTCCTTTATAACGGCACTGCAACGTAAAGGGCGAGAAAATAACGAGCCACCTTTGAGGCGCTCCTGCGCAGATCTCTCTCGCCGTCCCTGAACAATCGACCCGTCACCTTCCACCAGGATCGCCCTGCGCCATTATCTGTTCCGCCACTTTGGCGTCAAAGCCGTCCCTGCGGTCGCCCTCGCACCGCCTCTGGTTCGCCCACCATCTCTCGTCCCTCAAGCTCCCCTGCTGGGTCCTCCTGCTTTCCAGCACCCACGATATCGCCCAATCGCGGAGGCGATGATGTAACGGTTAGCGTATCGAACTGTTAAACCCAAGTTGGCGGATTCAAACCCGATGGAAGCCGTGGATTTTTAAGGGCGAAAAATCCTTCGTAAGCCTTCCTTCGGAGGGGAAGAAAAGCCGACTGTCCCATGTTAGTAGATTTGCTTGCATGTAACAGATCCTCAAGCCTAAATGAAGCCTCTGAGCTAAATAAAAATCTTTTGTCGCCCGAGTGATACCTACTTTCTTCGCTAGTGGCTGAAATGTGCATAGCAAAATTTGTTGGTCAGATGGAAGAGCTGGCCTAATGGCCCGAATCTCGCCGCGTAAAATAAGGAATCAATTCAATTCAATTCAATCGCTTCCCTCCTCAGTCACATCCTCCGCATCACTCCTCCCTGTTCACCCTCAAGATCTACTTCACTACTATTCCCCTCCCCCACATCTAACCATCGCCTTTCATTCGCCTCACTCGATTCCACCTCGGCAAAGTACCTGCAATGTGTGGCATGTTCATATTTCCCACACTATTCCCACGTCGTCAATGCCTCCACCTCCTCACTAATACTACCATCTCCACATCAATCTCACCGGGAGAGATAACTCATCAACTGATGTCACTGTAGTGCCTCTGACCGGAGGTACTAGGGTTTGACTCCCGACGGTGGTAGGATTTTCGACAGTAGCTTATGAGCTAGGTCGAATGTCTGGAGGGGAATTCTAACGGCCAGCTGCACTGATCAGTAGATTTTCGGGGCTTATCCGAAAATAAGGCGAATTCCGGAGCAGTACCCTATCAAACAGCCACGGACCTCTTGAGATCTTTTTAGTGGATCTGAGATGGTTTTACCATTCATCAGAGCCTAAGAAAAATATATTTTTACCTATTTCATGGGCGCCAGTACGTCCTCTCATATCACGTTTGCTGCAGTTTATTGAACAATTTCATGCATTGTTCACAAATCTGCTGTTAAGGGCCATATTCCACATACGTATATATTTGCAAGTACGTTTGATGTCTGATTTTGTCGTGCGTTAGATAAGTTCCTTAGGCTTTGCTTACCTGCCAATAATTCACCGTAATGAAAGAATACTTCTTAGTCTTGTTTATTTTGCATTGAACGAGGAAATAAGAGAGTATTACTTTGCAAAAAAGTTTTCGTTGAGATAATATTAGGTCACTATTGCACATGCCAAAAGCCTCACCATACTTACTGACTCGGTATAAATGAACACACTTGATACACATACAGAGTTGAGTTGACGGTTTTCCGGGAAATAGGTAGGAGGACACTCTCTGTGAAAGAGGCGGAGTGGGAGGATGAAGTTCCCCACCACCACGTCTCTCAACATTTCAGCCTTTCTTCCCGGCGGGGCTCCCGTCGTCTCTAACTCGCGCCCACTCCGTCACCGCTCAGCGCGCGCTCTGACAGAGCAGTCTTTTGCCGCGCCACCGCCGCACCGCCTCTCCTTCCCGTCACATCTTCACTAAGACCCGCAGCGCGCAGTGGTGCTCGACAGCACACTCCAAGCCTTTGCCAGCGCCATCCCCTCGGCCCCATTTCCTTCAGCCCCACCCCTGTGGTTGTTATTCTGCCACCTCACCGCCCTCGTCTTCCACCCAACCTCTCCAGTCCATTCAACACTTCAATTTGTCTCTTCCTTGCAGTGGTCTAATCCATCCCACGCCTCAGTATCGTCGCAAAATCGTGCCTACTACCGGCTCCCCGGTCAGCTTGTAAATATATGTCCCAGTGTCACTGTATCTCCATACTACTAATTTCTTGTCGTATGATTGCTTTCTCGGTACGATCTCTGGAACCCATCCAATGCCTTGAACTCTCCAACCCTTCAACACCTCTGTCCGCTCATCTCTCTCACTCCTTCCCCGCTTCACCCCTTTTCCGCCAAATCTGCCTCTTCTCCCATTTCATACTCACCTGCCTCCTCCTTCGTTCTTCCGCCCCAGCTCCCCATCACTGTTGCTGACTCTCCGCCCTTTCTGTACTCCGTCTTCTCCCTTCCCTCCCCTCACTACTCCTCTCCACGCCTTTCTTCAACTCTTATACTTTCAGCTCTCTATCCACACAACACTCCAGTCATTCTCACCGTAAATTCACAACTTCATACTCAAAAATATACCCCAAAGTATCCATCGCTTGCCTCAGTCTTTTCCGAATATCCCTTCATTACTACCTCCTCCCCTCTTGGCATATAAATATGTGTCTCGGTATTTAGACACTACTCATTTCTTGGCGCACTATTCCTTTCTCGGTACCCTCGGTTACCTTCACCGTAAAGAAGCTTCTGTCCACGAGTGGAAAGACCGTCGCTTCGTCCTTGGTTCGAAGTGTTTGACGGCACTTTCTGCAACTCTGCCCCGCCATTACCTCCAGCTTCCCCCCAGCAACTTTGTCACCGCCGCCACCGTCACACCACCGCCTTTCCCAGCCCGTCCGCCGGGGGTCACCCTCAGAAGATGAAATTCTCGGTGAGCAGTCCGCCCTCTTTCCCTCGCTAGTTAGCCCAACTTGCGAGTCGGAACTTCTGCCGGGATATTATTGCAATTTAGCCGCCGGGAAAGTTGGAGAAGCGCTTCTTTTCCTTGTTAGCGGGATGTAATTTTTGCGTAAAAGCCGCCGCCAGTGTCCCCCCTAGGAGAACGCTGCTGTTGCTGCCGCCCTCTGGAGTTTCTGCAGGTCACTGGACGTTCCCCGCTCAGGTATCCCGCAAGTTCTCTTTACCAGCACTATTGACTAGTTTGCAAGAAAAGTGTTTCATCCGCACTACACGTAGACTGATGAATTGGGATGCATTAAAGAAAGAAACCACGTCGAAGCTTGACACGATATGATTAAATGGATAATGAAATGATTTATTAACTTTAAAATATGATCAAATAAACCTTGAACATGTCATATTCTTAGCAAAGTGATGCACATATTCACTGGATACTTACTCTCATATGTGGCCGTGATATTTCGGTATATGAGTTGGCCACATGTGTGTTATGTACATGTTGGTAATGTTTTATGTGTATGTTGGTCACATATGTTGACCGAATACTTTCGTCCATATATGATGATGAAAGCTGAGGGCTAAAACGCACTCAATCACATGTACGTGGCCGTGTGACCTTCCGAGACAACTATCGATGGACGCAAGATTGACACGCACATGAACACAATATGTGTGGTTAGCAAGTGTGAGTAGGAAATGTCAATGTAGTCGGACGCACGTGAACACTGGGGCTAAAAGATTGAATACTGTACGTGTAATGAATTAGGAAACACGCGTTAACACGGAAACCAGCAAGCCGTCTCAACAACAGTTGACAGGCAGATACAACCCTCTCCTTCTAAAACATTGAAATTAGAAGAGATGATACCACGTGACTGGTGTCGACGCTGACAACTCGGCGAATGAATAAAATAATTTCTAAATAATTTAGAAAAGAAAACACATGACCAATGGTTATAAAAATGAAGTAAGTTTTGTATAATGTGATGTTAATATTATGATGTTATAAAAATGAATCTTTTACGCACTTGAACGTATTGTCATTGTGACTTCACAATATCTAAAGAAAGAACATGCAAGGAAGAAATACACTTGATTGAACCTTACTTTGAGCCCTACCTGAGAAGCCTTGCTAATCAGACTAAATTTCGAAAATGGGACTATTTCTTAAAATCTGATAGAACTAAAACAAAATTGATATTCCTATTTAAAAAATGAATAATCCGTCCATTTCTCCTCCATCATTTTCAGTTAGATCTTTCTCCATCATTGCATAATGTGTTTGTATATTGCATAATATATCAATTACAAAAGGTTATTAGCGACATCTACACAATAACATTATTATTTCTCTACATGGAATGTGTTCAATATGTTGTTTTTCAGGTGTGATTGAGTTTGTCACTTTTCATTTCATTTGTGGGTTGGTTCGCAAACACACAACTGGGCCACATTTCATCACTGGTATAAATATTAAAATTCCACTGTAATAGATTCCGATTGGTTTGCAATTCATTGAAGTGTTAACATTTGATATTTATCTGATTTCTTCAATTTCGTCTGTTTAAATTATCTTCCTAATTAGTCCCAGGAAATTAACAGTTTCCTGTTTTTCTAAGTTCATGTGCCTGAATTATAAATGAAGTTAGATTTACATTGGATGTACATATCGGACATTTGATTTTAATATTAAATGTTGGTAACCTTATTGTACTGTTCTGTTTTTTAATAGCGTGCATATTCTGAAGGATATGGAAGAGAAAAGAAATTAATTTTATCGTCTGGGCAGAATTTGAATATGCTATGAATATAACATGCCCAGGTATTCCACCAGTGATCTGAAGGCAGCCGAGAAAAAAGACTTGTTGAAAAGCGTTCTTTAAAAAGCGGTTATGATTTTTTTGTTAACGATTGTCAGAAAGTCATATAAAGCACTATTCGATGCGGTCAATGTAGAGACTTTCATGCGTAGGGTTTTGTTTTTTATGTTTAAAGCGTTTCTCATAGCTAAACATTGATTTAAACGTCTTTTGAAGTACGTCATATAGTATACACCTTGCATGGTAGATATACATGTAGTATACACGTAGTATTGGCAAGCTCTTTGAGAGACTGAGGTTCAATATCTTTGTGAGGTAGAGTCAAAGCGCGTTTTGAAGACCGTGAAAGGCAGAGCGTTGGAAATATTTTAAGCATTGGACAGTCAACATAAAAGCGTTTTCAAAACCTTTGCTTCAAATTGAAAACGATCAAGTTTTATTAAGTTTGAGTGAGAGATGTTTTTATAATAATAAAAGAAAACCCTTGGTTCGTCATTAGAGAAATATCTAAGAGATACTCATGTCTTTTATGGTATTTACGCAAATGTCTATTTTTCTACACAATTTTTATATTTGGCAACAAAAGTAATATGAATGTCGTTATTATCGTCTCTATTATTCTATACTATCGTAAAACGGAATCACCCCATGATATTTGAAGGTGGAGCGCTATTGAGTTTATTGAAATCACTCCTTTAGTATTCAGAGGAACGTTTTTAATGCACCCAGCAACGACCCGTGGCCAGCTTACTGCGCCATTGCTGTCTATTTCTCGGTATATAATTTGTGATAAACAATACGATTAGTAAACCCTCTTTGGATTTTCATTTGATCATCATTTTATATTCATAATCCAGCACTACTTCAATTGTTATCTCTTCACTTATCAATCGTTCATTATAAACCATTAACAGTGCTCAGTTGCAGCTGTCGAAGGGAACATTTTAAATAAAATTGTTCACTGCAGTTGAGTGCTCCGTGCTCCAAGCAATGTGTTGCCCATGTTCTATACGCTAAGTAAATGGCATTAGCGGTGCGTGTTCTAAATGCTATATTAAGACATTAACATTTTTGTCGGAAATTTTGTCTAATAAGAAGCTTAAAGTCAATTCCTGTGGGAATTATTATTCATTCTCATTCCTAGCCACATATCTTTATTACTAATTTCGTATGCGCGCAGAAAAAGAAAAGCAAACTAACCAGCCTGCGGCCATACGAAATATAAGAGGTGTTGATAGTTTCGTTAGGTACCAAGAATCGAGAAAAATACAAAACAATAAATCAGTTTCATTTTTGTCTGAGCAAATGCAAATAAATGAAATATCATTCAGAATACTGTCCGGAGCTTGGGCAGACTGCTCTGGCTTTCGGGTTGCAGTTTAATTGCACCAATTAGAATCTGCTTCTACATTACTAAATTCGTAAGCGCGCAGAAATTGAAAGTAAACTAAACAACCCATGGCCATGCGAGTAGTGCCAATGCTTTACGTGCTAAGGAACGCGAGGAAAATACAAACATAATGAAACAGTGATTTTCACTAAAAATGCAAATATTTGATTGTTATACCGCCTGTTCTCATACTACGAGTACTGGCTGAATTCTCATTCTCAGTGCAACATTGCTTACCCTGCAGCTGACGTCATCCGACAGCAAGGTTCTGAAGAAGAGCCCGCTGTAAATAAATATTTGCTTAGGACATGTTAAGCAAAATCAATTTTTTCAAATGATTTTGGTAGTATGTAAATAACAGTTGCATTGTATAAATATTATACTATGTTATTGCATTATTAATAAAGGCCGTTTTTCGTTAAAATATTTAATTTATAGCAGTGTTCTACGTGAGCACTTAGTGTGCGTGCTACTGTTTGGAAAATCATTTTGTATGATTTTGTTCAGCAACACATTTGCGGTTGTTGGCCAATAGTTAAATAGTATTGATGTATGTGTGTGAACAACTGTGCTCGTGTGTGAGTAGATGTACCTATAACTATTCCTTCGCCACATAGATATTGTTTTAAAAATAGTCGCCAATTTGGATATTTTCGTCCCTCACATCAGTATTATGTAAATAAATTACGGCACGTAAAGTACAAACCTTTCATGTGATATATAGATGGATGTCAAGAGGAGAGTAAAATCACCAGTTTCTCTTTCTAAAAGAATTCCCGAAGGTAAAATAGCGACTGTTTATGTTTGGAAGAACTTTATTTTATTTTTGAACCACGTGCCAAAAGAAAGTTAAACATCGTTACAAATTTTAGAACCCCTGTGCATAGTGGTGTTGAAGCTCCCGATTGGGTGACAGCGCCACAGATGACCAAGTGAACGTACGCAATGTTTTAATCCAAGTATAATGAGTTATCTCACGCGCTCGCACGAATTCTCTTTTTGTTCTCCTATAATCCTACTCTCTTGTCATGTCTTGTCTCTTGCCCAAATCCAACACGTCCTTTCATTTTCTCGCCTTCTAGCCACCTGGCTCAGATGGATCCTACCGCTTTGATTTCCTTCTCTTTTTCCTCATTTTACTTGGCTGTCTGCGACACTACTTCCGCCTCTCCCTTTCTATCCTTCAATTCCCCCCTCCCCTCTCGTCGTGCCTTTTTTCCCATCCTTACCTCCACACACCCACCTCCTTCCACCACCATCGTTCCACCACTCCCCTCCGCGCCCGCCATTTTGTGCTCTTTCAACGCGCAGTCTCGACTCCTCTCATTCGGCCACTTCGCTCTTCCATGTTCTTTCCGAGGGCGCGTGCTGGTTTGTGAGAATAAAAAAAGCCACGTTTTTCCGCTTCGGTTGGATGTGGCCTTTAATATAGAAATGTATGTAAATAAGGCAAAGGAGGGAAGGGAAGGGAGCGGGCGGACCTTCGCGGCGCGGCGGCCCTTCGCGAGTGTCTCGCGCCGGGGCGTCTGTCAACATTTGCAGACAGTTACCAACTTAGATGAGAGTTTCCTTCCGGCGGATTCTGCGCCTCGGCCGTCCTCCTCCTTCGCGCTCCCGCCGCCATCGCTTCCCCCACACTTCCGCCCCGCTGCGTCGCCGTTGCGTCCTTCGTTGTTCGCGGTCCTAATCATTGTCGTTGGGTGTTGGTTCTTGTACTGCACGACGAAGCCATGAGTACACCTTGCAGTAATGAATATGAATGTGAACGCCACTTAGCTGCAGTTAGATAGATAGATTAATTAAAGTTCGCTTTGATCTAATGCTCGGTGGCAAACATGATAACAATTAAAATTAGAATTACTAAACATTTTCAACATTTACAA
>BOPP01000022.1:4684199-4708001 GCA_017312745.1 Gryllus bimaculatus
TAATAATAATAATAATAATAATAATAAAGATAAACTTCTCAGTCAGTATTATTCTAGATGATCTAGACGGAATGAAGTATATTTTTAAATTTGGCTACATTAGAAGGAAGAGCCTCTAGTGCTTCTGCAGGTACTGTGCTTCTGCAGGCAGTTGAAATAGCAAACATTCCAGAATTCATTAAACAAATGGAAGATGGATGTTTTTATAACTATTGGTAGAAGTGAACATTAATTTTAGATTTTGAAATTTTGTGTAATAATGAATCCGAGTTGAAGTACAAAACTAACAAAATCAGATAATAGTCGATGAAACATTTTTAGTTATCAGAAAAATCACTTTTATTCAGACTAAATATAAGTATCCTAGAGCTGAAACGACAGATCTGAGATTATTTTTGAGATTCACTTCCCAAGTTCTTAAATGCACTTAATTTTATCTTTTCAATCTATTTAATAGATTTCTCTGCTTCTTCAGCCTCTTCTTATTTCCCGAACTTATTGTCCTCCGCTTCTGACGCCGCAACTTTGCGGTCCTCCTCTTCCTCCTCCTCCTCCTCCTCCTCCTCCTCCTCTGCCTCCTCCTCGGCCCGCTCGGCCTCCTTGTCGGTCGATGGCCGATGTATTATCGAGTCGCCCCAGTTGGGCCATAATGACCCGCGCGCCCTGTAATCCGCCGAGGGCCCCGATGACGGATGGTGACGTCACCGTTCGATGAGGCTCCGTCTGGCGCTGGAGCTCGCGATCACCGGCGGCGCTAGGGGACGCGTCCGCGGCGCGGCGCGGGCTTACGGGCGACGCATTGCGTGGGACGCGGGTGAGCACGTACGCAGGCACGCGTCGTCTCCCGCTCCCCTCCCAGCTCCCCTCCCAGCTCCGCTCCCAGCCCCTCTTCCTCCAACGCCAATGCCCCCTCCCCTCCCGCCTCCGCTCCGCTCCGACGCCATCCCGCCTCCTTCCCGGCCCCCGCTTCCTTCCAACGCCAATCCCCTCCCCTCCCGCCCCCCGCTTCCTCCGACGCCAATTCCCCTCCTTTACCGCCCCGCTTCCTCCGACGCTATCCCCCTTCATTTCCCGCCCCCGGCTTCCTCCCCGACGCCAATCCCCCTCCCCTCCCGACCCACTTCCTCCGACGGCCATCCCCCTTCCTCCTCCTTTTCCTCGTCCTCCGCCTCGCTCCCCACCTCTCATCCTGCCGTCTCTTCATCTGACCCCGCCCACTCCACACCAGCCCCGCCCCATCACTCGCGGGCCCCACTCCACCTCAGGTCCCGCCCTCACCTCACCGCCCGATCCCCGTCTCCCATCCTGCCTTCTGATTCAGTCCCGCCCTTTCACCCCCCACCACACGTCATGTCTCCCTCCCTCCATCACCCACCCCTTCCCCCTCCAGTTCCGCCTTCACCATACTCTCCCCGTCCCCTCAACTGTCCCTCGCGCCTCCACCCCCGCTCCACCTACTCCTACCTCCGTCATGCCCTGTCATCTCTCGCTGCATTCCCTTCACATTCCATCCCGCCCCTCCGATCCAATACCATCTCCCTCTCCAAATTCTCTCTCTCATTGTGCCTTCTACACATCCTCCCGACCACTAAACTTCTCGCCCCGCTTCATCCAGTCCCCGTCTTCCCTCGTTCCCCCATCTGTCCCGCCAGCATCAGCATCTTCTCCCTCCCCTCTCCAAACCCGCCTCGCCCCCTCCAACAACCGCGCCTCCTCCCCTTCCCATCCTCTTTCTCCATCTTTCAGCCCGCCTCCCCAACAACCCCCTCCGCTCCATTAACTCCCGTCCCATCCTCTTCACCTCCCGCCTGCTTCTCGCACTTCATCAGCAGTCTGTTCTCTTCACACTCACCCCGCTTTTTCCAACTCCTTTCACTCCTACACCACTCATCTCGCCTGACTGGTTATTGCCCCACCTCCATCTCTTCCCACCACTGCCCATGCCCGCACGAACGTCGGGCTTCCCAGGGGGCAAATATCTCGTGCAGGCGCGGTTTGACATGCCTGATCTAGTAGCTTGTTTCTGATTTTTTAATTCTCAGAAAATATGAATTGTCAGAAAATATGATTCTGCAGAAAAGGACAAAGCTTCTTTATTGTTCCAAGAGAAATGATAAAGATTGCACCAAACAGAAAATAAATCAAAATGCAGATTATTGCTTGAGGCACTGTGTACTTCAAAAGCTGATTGATTGGTGAAAAAAAATGTATGCGAAGTGAAAGTGAATCTTGATTGTGATTTTCGTTTTTAAAACGGTTATCAATTATATTATCAGTTTAAATTATTGCACAAGGGTTTGTAGTCTTGTATTTGTACTCAAGGCCGGCGACCCACTCTAGCTCACTTAGTTTCGTACGAGAGGAGATGAAAGTGCGGGTCCACTGCCGCAAGGGCTTCTTTTATTGTATATTATTGTTTTTTTATTAATCTCAAATTAATTTGACATGCAAGCGGCACCCGACGTGTGCCCGCGTCACAGGTACGCGGACATTACCCCTATTCTCCTCCTCCTCCCACCTTGAGATCGCAATTCTGTTTTCCCACGTTATATTTAGGGATCTAAATAGGGTTTGTTACCTTATTATTCCCTCTTCTGGGCAACAGGAACGCGTTATGATTCCCTGCGCGTGGTGTTACAATATGTCTTTGCGATTCGACTACAGGTCTACATAGGTTATCAACTCGAAATTACATGAAAATAAAATATAAAACTACTGTCCTAATATTTACAACTGGGGCAATATAATAGTGCTAAGCCATACTAGCCGGAAAGCGTATTTATCATTTCTATTTACATTTATAAGTTATTTGAGTAAAAGCCACAATGGATAACAGGAGAGAATGCGCGGACCGACCCCCACCTGGTCAGGTACAGCTAGGTCTAAGCCTACCAGCTTCCGACCGGCCGATGCGCTCCTTGCCAAGAGAGCAGCGGCGACCAGAAAGGCCAAGCCTACCAGTTGCTCGACCAGAGAGTAACGAGGGACAGTCAGCATTCAAGTGTATACTCCAATGTAGAGCACAGTGACAATACAAGGTCACGAGCTCAACGTAGGAGACCAATCGGGAGTTTCGCTACGCCTTAAATTTTTGGTATTTGAGCACTCAATTGGGTGTCATGGTTCCCCTCTCCTTCCAGCTCGTGACCTTCAACTGACAGTATGTTTAAATAAGAGAATAGCGCTTATTTACGCCAGTCCGATTCCCGTCACGTGTTTGGGGGTGTCAGTTGTGTGGGTAGGTGGGGGCGAGGGTTGAGGAGTGACTGAGTGGACGAGACGGAGGGTGAGCGAACGTATGGACGGGCGGCAGGCAACGGAAGAAGCTGAAACACTGAAGCGATTGCTGTCTCACCCTATGAAGGGCCACCTCACATTGTTCTTTTTATGTGAGGTTACAAGCACAACCACATTTTTTATGAATTAATTAAACTATCTCTTAAGAAAAATATGATGACAATGATTTACTAAACAAATTTTAAAGTGACATTAAGTCTTATTACTTATTAATATTTTTTAATTTATTACAAGAAATATTAAGAAAGTATTTTAGTTAAATACGTTGTTACAATTACAACAAAAATTAAAAATTATGAAGGACGGCTGAAAAGAGCATAAAGTAATATGAATTTATAAACGTATAACGCATGGTTCAGGAAACACTGTATTTTAATCATTTTCACTGATCGTTTAAAAAGCAGACAAACAAGATTCCATTTGGTTTCCAGCTGCGATACATATGAATTGTGATTGCATATTTTCTCTTTTCACATTCATTCAATAGTTGGTGTTGACAACGAAATGAAAATCTGTTTACATTTGTATTCCCGAAATGTAAATTTCATACACTAATTTTCGATTTTCATGGATAGAATATTAAGAGATTAAAGAAGATCCATCTTTTATAATCTATCAATGTGTTCCATAAGTGTTTGTGAAACTCTTCATGGATGCACGCCATTGAAAGCATGAAAGTAATAGTTTATCGATTGTATCTTCGAAGAACTTCAATATTTTCCTTGAAACACTCTTCGATGAATTTGCTAAGAGCTTTTATGGTCTCCTCTTTGACCTAGTTTGCATGTGAACATGACAACGCATGCATAAGCTCCTCTTCTTTCGTGTAAAAACAATAATGAAGTAGCTGTCTTTTTGATGGCATTGTCATTTCATCCAAACTACGAAATGTTTTCAGCTAACATTACTAGAATTGCGTATGTTAGGATAAAGAGAAAGTAATTATCAAACACCCTAACAAGTGCTAGTAATTACCGACTTAATCGAAATATAAAAGAACGATTATTACAATGTAAATAAAAAGAATTGTGATATATAAATTAACTAAACTCGTGCGATTACATGTCAGAAATGGAATAATTGTAGAAAAGCTATAATTGAAAATTACTACATATGCGCTGTAAGGACAATCTATAACCTAAAAAGAGTGTCATTCTTGTTCACTAAAACCAAGGATTTAGCTGAGTCATTTACAATTTCTGAATCATGACAATCACTATTCTTTATGAACACGAATGAAATATGTTTCTCTATGTAACTGATACGAATATTTACTTAAATCTGTTTATGGACATAAAAGTAGAATATTCTAGGATATCTTGCTATCCTCCTTCACCTAAAAAAAAGCATCGCTTACAATGATAACCAATGATATGCGTTTGTGAAGGGATTTATGAGACAGACGATTTCTGGACGTTGTGTTTATATATTTAAATTAAATGCCTTCATTCACTCTTAACAGGTAATAAAATTATAACGAAATTAGTGTATCAAAAAGTATAATAAGAAAATATTTAAAATATGAAGAAAAAACGGTGTGGTGACACAGGAAATAAGAAGAAAATTAGGTTTGGCTATTGAAGACTAGAAAAGTAATGAAGGTGAAGAACGATTGCAAATAAGAACGACCATAACGACAAAGAGATGAATATAATAATTGTAAGACGGTTTTCGCTCTCTCCTTGAGAACTAAAACTCTTCTATAGAGTGGAAAAGGGACTCCTTGAGCTATGGTGAAAGCAGTCAGCCTAATGGAGTGACTAAACACTCTGTACCCAGTCAATGTAAAACCTTAATGTACTTGCTGTACTCGAAGAAGCCTCTGAAAAATCACGATATGAATGCCAATGAACGGACTTCCACTCATGGCTACGAACAATAGAAAAGAAGGAAGAATGGACATTGGTAGACCGAGAAGAAAAATGGGTGCCGGAACAGGTAACATGGCTAAAAACCATGTCGGAAAGAAGATGGTTTTCGTAGAGTAATATTTTATTAGCGAGAACGAGGGTGTGGGCGAGGGTGTGGGCGAGGGTGTGGGCGAGGGTGTGGGCGAGGGTGTGGGCGAGGGTGTGGGCGAGGGCGTGGGCGAGGGTGTGGGCGTGGGCGAGGGTGCGGGCGTGGGTGAGGGTGTGGGCGTGTGTGAGGGTGTAGGTGTGGGCGTGGGCGAGGGTGTGGGTTTGGGCGAGGGTGTGGGTGTGGGCGAGGATGTGGGTGTGGGCGAGGGTGTGGGCGAGGGCGAGGGCGAGGGCGAGGGCGAGGGCGAGGGCGAGGGCGAGCAACACCCACGGCCAAGGGTGTTGTGCTGACGGCGGCACAGCTCGTTTTCTCCTCGCCTGGGCGGAGGAGCAGCCGTGACCGGCTCCCCGCGTCAGCGGAATTCCAAGCCTGCGCTTCGACTGCACCGCCTCCGCGAAGGGCCGGCGCCCTTTCCCTGCACAAATTTTAGCCCATTTTATACCCTGAGTTTTATCCAACTTTCCTACAAAACATGATCGAACAAACTGTTAATTTTTTTGAATGGAAAAATAAATTGCTTAATTTTACTGTACAAATTTGATTACAGCGCTCACAGTACCACTCAATAACAACACAATCCTTGCCCACTCTATGGCAAAATCCTATGTGAGATTTACACTAAGATTAGTTTAGAATGGTGTTAAATGTTTAGGTCACTGGCGATTGGGTTTTGTTGCCAAAATCATTCCTCACGTATTTAAGAGGAAAATCGCGAATCATACGTCAGAATTACGAAATGCCACTAGTATAAATTTCGAGCTAACGCTTAATCAATCAAATGGAAACGACGGTTACGCAACGCGTCATAAGATATTCAACTTTGTGAAACTAGTTCTGCTTGTACTAGTCGAATATATTCATCTAATTTTCAAACATTGATTTTTATCCCATTTTTGTCCCGGAATAATGTGTGTGTGTGAGAGAGTGAGAGAGAGTGAGAGAGAGCGAGAGAGAGCGAGAGCGAGAGAGAGAGAGAGAGAGAGAGAGAGAGAGAGAGAGAGAGAGAGAGAGAAAGCGAGAGAGAAAGCGAGAGAGAGGGAGTATGTGTTTGAGACTCTGAAGATATTGTTCCTAATGTGTGAACGAATACTTTTGACTGATATAAAATGTTTCCCCAATATTATATTTCCTCGACTTACTGCGTAGGTATAGAATCTGTTGTAATTTTGCGCCGAAAAACAGCGTTTTTTTCAATAGAAAAGCTCTTACTGCCGGGTTCTGGTAACGAAAAAATGAAAAATTCTACAGAAAAACACTTCCTCTAATATCTTGTGTAGTTGGAAGCCATGTTTTGTGAGTCCTTGATAGCGAAAAATCGATTGACTGCAACATTTCTGAATCTTTATTTGTCTGTGGTCAACGCCAACGCCTAAGTAGTTCAGACGATGTTCTCCACGAGTTTTTCACGATGTTCTCCACGATTTTCGTCAAGATGTTCGTCACGATGTTCGTCACGATGTTCGTCACGATGTTCGTCACGATGTTCGTCACGATGTTCGTCGCGATGTTCGTCGCGATGTTCGTCGCGATGTTTTCCCCGACTGATGTGAACGAACACGAGGGCCTACGAGCTTGAAACAAACGTATTGTTTTAGAGTGTACTTTAGATGAAACTTAAAGATTTTGATTATTTTTGTGAAATTTAGCGACTAGGAGAATTGTAATTGAATCGCAATGTAATAGAAAACCTAGATTTTTGGAAAGTGACAAAAATGGAGACATTTTCGGAGCCTTCCTACAACTAATATATTGAAAATTTTCAATGTTGTTTATGTTTGTACTTGGCATGTCGGCTTTTGTACTTGTACGGGCAATGGCCTATTGTTCATTCGTGGCTATCCGGAATGAGCCGCATCTCGTTCAATTGTACTGACGTTTCGGCCATCTTGCTATGGCTTTCTTTTGAGCTATACTGTACAGTACACTGTGCAGTATTGACTCCGGCCGCGGAAGCCTACGAACACAATGGCCTACCAGCTACTTCCTGGCCTCGCAACCATGTTTTAAGGGGGTACATGTGGTTAGCACGAATACATCTCCACATGGTATTCTAGTCTTCTCATCACGAGAAGTGAATTTTCTCATCGTCACGGAGCAAGATATACCGAAACATTGCAAGGAAAACGCACACTAAAATCTTGCCTCATCGGGCATCTTACCCGGGATCACGTCATAGAAAAGAAGCATGTTGACCAACGAGCAAAGACGCGACTCTCTTCAATATTGAAGATCTGTAATGTGTTATTTTATCTGTAGAGAATGTTTCTTAATAAAATCTGTTGTTCATAGACAAATCTTGGATTGACGTTGATGTACAATTTTTCGAAAATATGAATAATTTTTGTTGTTTCTTTTGCATCATGAAAAGACAATTTTCAACCAATTATTTTGTCAAAAAAGGTCAACATTTTTTTAAAAATTGTTTCCCGTATGCATTAACGGATGTTAAAGAAATTGGAGCTAGTTTAATTTTCGGCGAACTTTGTGTTTTCAACAATTGGAAGAAATAACATCGCAGAAGTACAATATTGGAGATTCTTAAATTAAATTTATTGTAATAAATATATCCTTTAAAAAAGATCATGTAAAATTTTTTTGAAAAAGCAAACGACCAGTTAGCTTGTTATTTCTATTGAAGTTTTTACAAAAAAACAATTCTCAAAAAGCGCCTCAAATGTATTTTTTAAATTTTTCCACGGGTAGAGCAATGAATGCGTTAAAAATGTCGCTAATAGTTCGTTTAATTCTATGAAATTTCTAAAATAACGTATGTTAGAAATAATGGAAGAGACGTTAGTTTTTAAGCGTCGGCAAACACGAGTTTGAATGATTATGTGGGGTAGTGGTAACGTGCTTGTTCTGTTGATTTGGGAGACCTTGAGTTGTAAACTCGGCGGGGATTTTTTTTGCTGGTTGGAAACTCGTTTGCAGGTTCGTATGGTAGTCTAATAATGCATTTGCGTTACAAATAATACGAGATGGTCCGTGCTGTTTTAGCCCCACTAGTATAAAGTATGGTTTATGCAATCCGCAATGCACCTTGGTGCATTGTTGCCGAATGTAACCGGTAGGGGCCGTAAATAAATATTCGGGAACCTTCGAGTATTCGGTAATCAGAAAATGTAAAATAATCGCTGAATATTTACAATAAACAATCGTTTAATAGTTATTTATGCAACCAGGCAGGTAAATGGGTTCTAATGATCGAGTGGCGACAAAGTGCCACAGGGATTTTGCCTTCCGAGACCATTTAGAACCACTCGCCCGTAGTACATAAAATATTATATTTTTACCTAATTTTAATTATAAAGATTTATATATTTACTAATTATCTAGATGTAAAATTGATATTTGATTGATAATTGATAACTGACATTTCATATTTCCTTCTCATAATTCACTTCCGTAAGTCCCTCCATAAGAGAGCATGTAGCATCATTCTACTGGTTTCACATTTTCCTTGTAACCACGATCCTCCCTATCCAGGCACGATAGGTAGTGTGTAGCGAGCTCCGCATTGAAAACAATTACAATCAGCAACATGTCAGTAAAAAACTTAATTTAATGTGTTTCTTCGAACCCACAATAGAACCAACTACGAAAACGAAACATTCGCGTCTTGTCTTACAAACATGACTAATTGTGTATTTTTTTATTTTATCATAAATGGTTGTCCTGTAACTTTGGGGTGATTATATTGTTTAGTATTTAGTTGTTAAAGTTGTTAATGTTTAGTTTTAAAGGGTATTATTTTGTCTAGTTTTTCATTGTTTCGTCATTTGTTCAGTTTTATGTAGCAGCCATGATATGTATTTTTATCGGTCTATGATACAGTTGTTTTAAACAAATTTTACGAATTGTTGTGTCATTGTTTAAAACAAGGCTATAAATAAAAAGGGAAGGAGGTTTGGATGATGGAAAATAGACTTGTGCAATGAGAACAGGATTCTCAGTGGTTCCATTTGCGGAACGAGATAAAGCAAAAAAAAAAAAAAAAAAAAAAAAAAAAAAAAAAAAAAAAAAAAAAAACTTGATTCTCAGGGTGATGAGAAAATGGTGGGGTGCAGTCAGCCGAGAATCCCGACATATTAGTCGACTCCCCCCGGCAGCGCTGCACCCTGCCGAAGCGGAAGTAGGTCGCAGTGGGCGGAAGCGGCGATGGCGTGTCACGCTCGGTGCGGGGGCGTGGGGCCTCTTGGAATTCCGATGGAGAACAGGGAGAGGCGAAGGTGCTCGGGCACATTGGCGGCATTCGTAAGCACGTACGCTCCTAGACCGTATTTACCCGACCGTTGCGGGTTCGATGGTGTAAAGATATATATATATATATATATATATATATATATATATATATATATATATATATATATATATAAAAATATATATAAAAGTTTGCGAGTTTAAACCCGATCGAAGCCACGAATTCGTGAGATCGAAAAAATTCTTCGTACGCCTTCCTTCAGAGGGGAAGTAAAACCGGCTGTCCCGTGTTGTAGATTTACATGTAAAAAATCCTGAAGACTAAAAGGAGTTTTTGAAAAATTTCAAAATTGCCAGTTTCGTCGCCCGCGCGATACCTTCTTTCTCTGTTAGACGGTGAAAGGAGCTTAGCGGAATTTGCGTGGTTTGTATGAAAAGCAGGCCTGAAGGCTTGAGCCTAGCCACGGAAAATAAAGTATAATTGAATTGAATTGAAATCCAGTGTACATCTTGATCGGAACTGTCCTTCTGTCGGGGTATTTTTTGGGGGGTGTACTTTCTGTCATTGTGAATTTCATAGGAATCTTCTTTAGAATTACGTTGTGAGTTGGTACACGACTTGCTCGTAAGCAAATGTGTAGTTAAGGATGAGAATGTGTAGGAAACTATGAGTGCACCCTGTTTCTCAAAAAAAAAACCAGAACTCTTGAAGAACAGGATAAATGCTTTCCAGTGCCTATTTTCATTAGTATCATAATGGTATGGTATTTGTATGTATCAAAAATAAGAATACAGTAATACAGATTATTCGAGCTCATTAGTGAATGAATGTCATTAATGTACTTTCAAAATATAAAAACATATTTTTACAATGGTATATTTCCGTTCATTTCACTCAATATTTAATAACGATAAAATGTTAATAAATAATCATATATTAATATTGTACTTTCATCAATTAGAAATTTAATTGTCATTATCTGATTTGATTATATAGGCATGAACTCTATTTAATATGAACAATTGAATTTAAAAAATCTCTTTCACCTAATATGATGGCAGTTCAGTTCAGAAAAAATAAACAAGGTTGTAATAAGAAAGAATGGGCTAGGGATAATTGCCATTTCGAAACTGAGCACAGCATGACTAAATTTGGAACAAGCAATCAGTATTGTACAGGTATGACAAGTATTACATTATTACAAGTTAATACTTTTTTCTTGGATGACCAAAGATGAATAGTGATTGCCCGTGAGAGGTTGAAATGAACAAGAGCAAGTCTTGACCTGCTTGTCAACAACAATAATCAAAACAGAGTATTGAACAGTAAATCAGTCTCTGCCGCTTTCAACCGCTTTTTAATTTTTGATTTTCACTCTTCTTCAGCGGGAATTGATGAGTCAGTGGAAAGAATTTGTACATAATTTAGAAAATACTTTATTAATGCACCTTGCACAACATGCACTTCCATTACAACCTTTACTCTAAAACTAATCTGCCTGATCTGAAGTATGACAAATATAATAAAAAAACTGAGAAAGTAAAACTAAAATACCCAAATTTGTGGTACATTCAAAGGAAATGTTGCCCTGAATAAAGATTTTATCCAAAATCTACTAGTACCTCCCTTTTTTTCTTTTTAGTCAAATCGTCTGCATCGAGATCTCACTGAGAGTAGGAAAGGGGTGACAACATACGTACGTTGCAGAAGAATCGAACCATTTTTAATAATAAAATTTCATTTTAATTATAGCTGGAAAAAAACATTACTCTGTATTCTCATCTGCAATCTTCTTAGTTCTTGTATTTATTCTGCGCTTTACATCAGTTATAAGTAATTTCTGCAAATGGCTACTTCTTCCTCTTTGCCATGGAACGTGAATTATCACTCATCATATTAACTCCATTTCTACGATTGTCAATTCACTACAACAAACAAGAAAATCATGACACCACTGTTATTTTGTCAGAAAATCAAAACATCCTCGTGAATTACCATCTCAATTCTAATGATCCCTGGCCTAAATTAATCGTTCTTCATAAATTACCTCTCCCGAGCGACTAATTATCCAATGTGGTTACATTGAAATTTATACTATTTCTTAAAGAAAACCGTATAATATTGCAGAACCAACTATCTTCATTGTACGAAATAACACGAACTTAAACATTTAATTAAAAAGTGATTAAACAAGTAATTGATATGAATTTTTGGAAAGTACTATGAAATGAATTGAATGTACTTTAAAAGTAGATTTAATAAAGTCATAAACGGTAAACTTATGTCCATTTTTTAAAATGCAACGCGAGTACGAGAAATTGATTTTCACGTCCCACCACATGGAATATAATTCTTTTGAGTGCAGAACCGGACGAAGGCGGAGGGGTAATGTGCGTGGACGGCGCTAAGCCAAGCGCCGGGGTTGTGGGGGTGCGAGTTCGTGTCTGGAGCCGCCGCGCCGGCTGAGGCGCAATCAATTCCCGCGCGTCGAAACGGAAGCCCCGCGAGCTCCCATTAATTAGTGGAAAAATTGGGATTTAGCGCCCGTTCCTTGCGCGCTAGTCGCCGCGCGCCGCCCGCCCCGCCCGCCCGCCCGCCCGCCCCGCCTACTCGCCGCCCGCCCGATCGCCGCCCGGCCCGCCCGCTCCGCCCGGCCCGCCCGCCTACTCTCCCGCCCACTCGCCGCCGCCGCGGTCGCAAAAACGCATGACGAATGCCGGGGCCTCGCGCGCCATCCGTCTCGCCCGTCGATGCGGAGGAGTCGCCGCCCCCTGCCGCCACCGCCGTCTCCGCCTCCGTCGCCTGCGGCATTGCTGCTTTGCCCATGTCGTTGCCTGAGCCACTTGCGCAACGGCTACTGATTCCGCGCCTTCTCTGTCGCCACCTTCGTGGTTTTCTTTCCTTATCAGATCCATTGTCATTATCGTTATCGCTTGCCCGGGTCGCATGCCCGTGCCGCATGCCAGTGTCGCATGCCCGGGTCGCATGCCCGGGTTGCAAGCCAGGTCGCATGCCCGGGTCGCATGCCCGTGTCGAATGCCCGTGTCGCTTGAGAAGATGCCTGTGTCGCTTGCTCGTGTCGCCTCCTCTTGCCCCTTCCCCTTGCGTCGCATCTTATTTCTCGTTGGCTTCATCGCTGTTACTTTACTGCCCCGTCAAAGTTCACATTACTACTTCTTATCTTGTCGCTCGCCGCTTCTGCTGTCGCCTCTAGTCTCTTACCTCGGCGATAACCTTAGCGCATTTCTTCCACCATTTTCATAATTTATGTATTACATTTCTAAACTTTCTCTCTTATTTCAGCCACCGCTGCAGCCGATTTCTCTAAACATGTCATTGCCTCCCCCTAAAAAATTCTCCTGTTTTCCGTCTCTTCTGTTTTCTTTGCAAAGCTCATATTCTACCTTGTCTTTCTGGAACTTTCCCTTCTTTCTACTTAAGTTACTCGACCCATGTTACTTCGCTAATATAATTTATTTGGTTACCTTCCCCACCACCTTCACACTCAAATTTGTATTGTTCTTCACACCAATAGCTTCCATTCTACCTACCTGCACTTTTATCATTCTTATTCCCAAATTCACAAATCGTTCACATTCCCTGCTATTTTGTTCTACTGCACCTCCGATATCATCCATCTTGTTCCCGTCACGGTTGTAGCCAATTCCTCCATCCCGTATCCTTGCCTATCCAATCATAGCCATACGTGCCTTTTCTTCCACCGAACACTGCCTTCAGCCTCTTCGTCCTCCACCGCCTCCCTCTTCAACCTCTTCGTTCTACCCACCTCCCTCTCAACCTGTTCGTCCTCCACAGTCTGCCTCTTCAGCCTCTTCCGTTCTACCCACCTCCCTCTCAACCTCTTTGTCCTCCACCGTCTGCCCCTGTAGCCTCTTCGTCCTCTACCGCCTGCCTCTTCAGCCCCTTCCGTTCTCCCCACTTCCCTCCCAACCCCTTCGTCTTCCACCGTCTCCCTCTTCAGCCTCTTCGTCCTCCACCGCCTCTCCACACCCTCTCGCACTGCCGCTCCCGTGGGCGGCCTTTCGGGGGAAATTGATTAACGCTCTCCGGAATAATTGATACGCTTTTAAAGCCAGTTTTGAGTCGCGTCGTTAACGTCCGTCTGGAAGAATTGACGAGGGAGGGAGATGGGCGGGCGGGCGTTGGAGAGAAATCCACGCGTCTTCCCTTGCCATCGGCGAGTGGAAAACCCTTCAGTTGATGGATTGTTGATGGGCGAGGAGCGTTTTTCCTACCGGCGTATTGGGAGGGTGGTTCTGATTTGTTCAGATATTTGATAATTTGATCATGAAAATGCTGCACGAGATGAAAGCGTATACGAATTTTATGATAAATTATGTAGAAGTCCTTCATTGTACTTTGTAAGGATTGTTAATTTTTCTCTTTGGATACCAGAACGGATAAGTTGACTCGTGACTAGAATGTTTATTGTCTTTCTTTCTTTTAAACCTTGGTAATAAGGACGTTAGGTTTTATCCATCATAGGAATGGATGATTATCTGAAAACGAGGACCCTGCAAGTTTAAAGGTCAGAGAAACAATATTTCAGTGAATCCTGGATTTAATAAATAAACAGATCGCATGATAGTTAATGTCTTCATTTTGCCGATGAGAAGTGTTACCAGTCTCCTATTTAATATATCGACGCCCGGAGGAAATAGTCCATGGCGAGACTGTGAGATCATAGTGTATAAAACAACACGGGAATAACATAGCTCTTTCATTACATTTCTGCCTTGCTTTGTTTGTTCAAAAGAGATTGAAATAAGCTACTGAATATATTTATGCTGTTAGACATCCAATTAGTATTCATATTATAGTTAATAGCCATATTGATTATTCTTTACTGAACGATTACTGAGGACTTGATCCTCCGTGCATAACTATTCAATATTATTATTTCATTGTTTTACATTTATCTCTGTTTACTTTTCATTTATTACTAACTAGTGTGCGTATATTTTAGTAAACAATCGCGAAGCAATTTATCAGTATATTAATTTTCCAATATGAATTAAAATTTGCCCCAAAAAAAACTTGTTACGTTGTAAGTGAAAACTGATTTTGCCATGAGAGTAAGAATATATATTTTGAACTTCTTGATACACCCAATGGGCTTGCCGTCATCTAAAATACAAGATAAATAGTATATTATGGTAAATAAAAATCCACCTAAATGTTCGTTCCCACTTCTACAGTGAAAGAGACGAAATACTAGTAGTAGAATCCTTGTGGAAAGAAATTACTAGTGCAAAAGAGCGACTGTGTGTTTACGAATGGTGGGGGAGTGAAAATGAAAGGACAGTGTGGTGACGGCAGTCGGCAGCACGGTGGCAGCGCTGAAATGGATGCGGTGGGGGTGGCAGCGATGGTCAGGTGATGGTTGGTCACTATGGTTATCGTGGCGGTGGCGCGAGCAACCGTGTTTACGGTGGCAATGGTGGTGGTGGTGGTGGTAGTGACAGCAGTCGCGTTTGCGATGGGGATAGCAGTGGCAGTGAATGAGACCGTGGTGATGGCGGGGCGGGGGCCGAGGCAGTTACCAAGGCGATGGCACTGACGGGGGTTTGGAGTTGGCGCAGGCGACTGCGGTGGCGGTGGCGTCGACATTGGCGGGGTTGCGAGGGTGGGGCGATTGTATTGACATGACCTTGGCGTTGGTGAGGGCGGTGGCGGTGCGGGAGCGGCAGCGTTGGCGAGGGCTTTGTCGTTAGTGGGGACGGTGGCCATGGCCATGGCGATGGCGATGGGGATGACGGTGGCGGTGACGATGACAATGCACCGGAAAAAAATAACTATTGGGGTATACCAGATCCATGATAATGTAACCAGGAAACTTGTTATAGTATCATGGATCTGGTATACTCCAACGGTTCTTGTTTTTCGGTGGACGATGATGGTGGCGGTGGCGGTGGCGATGGCGATGGCAGTGGCTTTGGCGTTGGCGGTGACAATGATGGTGACGGTTACGATGGTGGTGGCGGAGACGATGACGGTGACGGTGACGGTGTCAGTGATGATGGCGGTGGCTGTGTCGTTGACGGTGGCGGTGTTGGTGGCGGTGTGGGTGGCGGTGATGGTGGCGGTGAAAATGATGGTGACGGTTACTATGGTGGTGTCGGAGACGATACCGACTGACGGTGACGGACACGGTGACGGTGATTGACGGTTACGGGACGGTGGACGAGTTGACGGGTACAGTGATGATGGCGTGGCCTTGTGCCGTTGGACGCGGGCCGGTGTGGTGGCCTGGAGCGGTGCGGTGAGGAGGGGGTGAAAATGATGGTGACGGTTACTATGGTGGTGTCGGAGACGATAGCCGACGTGACGGTGAACGGACACGGTGACGGTGACGGATGACGGTTACAGTGGTGATGGCGGGTGGCTGTGCCAGTTGACGGTTGCGGTGGGGGTGGCGGTTTGGCGTGGCGGTGATGGTGGCGGTGGAAAATGGATGGTTACGATTACTATGGTTGGTGTCGGAGACGATACCGACTTGACGGTGACGGACACGGACACGGTGACGGGGCGGTGACAGTTATGATGGCGGTGGCAGTGGCGGTGGCGGTGGCGGTGACGGTGACGAGGGCGGCTCTGTGGGTGGCGGTGTGGGTGGCGGTGTGGGGGCCGGTGTGGGTGGCGGTGTGGGTGGCGCGTGTGGGTGCGGTAGTGGTGCCGTGTGGGTGCGGTGTGGTGCCGGTGTGGTCGGCACGGTTGGGTCGGTGGGGGTGGCGGGTGTGGGTGGCATGAATCGGGGGTGTGGGTGCGCGGTGTGGGTGGCCGTGTGGGTGGCGAGTGTGATGAGTGACGGTTGAAAAATGCATGGTGACGGTTTTACGCATGGTGGTGCGGAGACGATGACGTGACTGTGACAGTGATGATGGTGGGGCAGTGGCGGTGGCGGTGGCGTGGCGGGACGATGCGGTGTCTGTAACCGTTGACGTGGCGTGGCGGGTGGTAGTGGTGGCGTGTTAGTGGTGCGGCTGTGGCGTGGCGGTGGCGGGATGGCGGTGGCGGTGATGGTGGGCGGGTGATGGTGGCCGGTGTTGGTTGGCGTGTGGGCGGCGGTGTGGGTGGCGGTGGCGGTGGCGTAGGCGCAGTCAGGAGGCACTTCGGTGTAATGAGGGCGCGCACCGACGGCCGCTTTTGCTTTTGAGCGTGCAGCCTTCTCGTGCCCTGCCCTACGCAACCCATTCCACGCTGCGCGGCCGCCGCCCTCGCAGCCTTTGCTCTGGCGCGCCAGCTGCTCGTCGCCGCCCTTCCCACTCTTCCCCGCCGCTGCTGCGGGCGCAATGAGCCGATCCAATCGCTTCCCTGCCATACACCTTGCGGCCTTGCTGCCGTTTGGCCAACATGACGATTGTTATGCTTGATATTCCTCACGACTCGACTTCCAGTCGCCCGTGTTCGCATCCCTACATCATCCGATTGCCTGTCATATCCAGCCGTGTACTTCTTGCCTCAATGTCCCGTCAATGCGTCCTCTCGACCAACCAAGTTACAAACGAGACTGTCAACTCATCGGCTGGCCAAAAGTTCGCCTGTTGCCCCACCCCTGTTCATTCTATCGACCATATCTTTAACACGTTTCCGACCTTCTCTACCCCACTTCTTCACATTTCTTTTTGTTTACTGAAGTTCCAAAGATTTCACTTTCGGCATCATCCATAACTACTATTATCGTGCTGGACACTGTGAGTTCTTTGCAGTCACAATTCTAATTTTTTTTGTTTGATCGGTTTCTGCAATATTAGTATATCTGTGCGGTTTCTAGATGTTTTCATCAATGAATATTTTTATCGCCACCTCGTGTAGTCGTATTTACAATTGCTGGTTTGGCTGTTCCACCTTCGTCAATTATTTTTTTTAGAACAAAACACCATTCTTGTACTACCATCCCTCACCATCCCCACTGCACGCATTCCTTTCAGTTATTTTACCTCTTTCATCCTTCCCCACATCTCCCTGGAAACATCATCGTCGACATCAGTCACCCCAGTTTGCCCTCATTTTTTGCGGTTGGCTTCCTGCACGTTGCCGTTTCTGCTCTTCCATGCAGAGGTGCCTTTGCGTCCGGGGCGGCCCCGTGCGGAGGTTGCTGTGAATTCACTTTTCTCATTTTCTTTCTGCGCCGCCGCTGTGGGCCCGAGCGCCCGCCAGCTGTCCATAGCGCTAATTTGCTCCTCCTCCTCCTCCACCCGTGCCTGCTACTTGCCTGCCCTGCTTCCGCGTGCCTTTCGTCGTAGCGCACGGCGTTGCGACGCACACAACACACAGTGGCCTTGGTGCGGCCGCCGTGCCGCGCCGTGCCGCGCCGTGCCGCGCCGCGTAGGACGCCTACACTAAACGCACTTGCATGCCCATCGCACACCTCACTGAATTACCCTGTTGTTTGTGTTGGAAGGGACAAGTGTTGCTGCGTGGGTTGGGTTTATGTTTGTGTTGCATTTCGATGTGTATTGTCTCTGCGCGTGTGTGTTGACATTCCTTGCGTGGGTTTTTGCGATTACTCTTGTTGTGTTACGATAATGCTTTAGGGCACGCTTTCATTGATTGTACACTTGTGGAAGTACTTTTAAAAAAAATTGGTTTTGATCCCTTCGGTTTCGTAATTTTGGTTTTGATATTATTTTAATTTTAAAATTAATTCAACATTAGCTGACAGGAAATTTAGTAAACAAAGTCCAGCGAGTAAGTGATGAAACAACAAGAGAAACAAGGCAAGCTCAAAATTTAGTAATTAATTGAAGCAAAATTGTGCAGACAAAAATACTTGTTAAAGAATGTGAATAATTTGTTTGAAAAATGATTTGAATTATTTAATTAATTAATGCTAGAAATTAAAAATAGTGATGAAATTACAGAGTTTACAACAAAAAGTAAACTACATCAAAAAAAGAAAATTAATTGTGTTAGTAGTTAATATAGTACACCTATAGATGTAATCATGTATGTAAATACGTATTTAATGTAATCAAATAGCCGAGAAAGTAGATAAATCTAATATGTCTATCTCTTTTGGTTCCAGTACTATAAAATACGATAATAATTGGTTTTGACAATTGAAGGAGCGGGTTTCTCCGAGTTTTTGATTCAGTTACCTAGAAAACATTCTATGAAGAACTGACTGAATTTTTGCACATTCATATGTGCTACACAAAATAGATAATTGTTTAGAATATTTTATGTACAAAACTTCCGTTTTCTTGAAATACAATCTTATCACATTGAACGTCACATCAGAGCGATTGGCTATTGAAACTGAAGTACTTGAATTGTAAAACTAACGAATTCAAGTAAATATATACCGATCATGTATAATACGGGCTCACATATTACATGAATGTGAATAAAGAATAATGATCAATATTCGATAATATAAAACACAGATAAATGCCTCAGGCTAGATGCATGCGCATAACTACTCGTAACTATTCTAAACCGCTGGTGCACGATGCAATTATAGGTAACCCAGTTCCAGTCGTCTATCTCGATGTTCTTTAAGGAATCAACATCATCGAATACTATATAATGTATATATTTCGATATCACGATCTTATTAGTAACTATCAAAACATATTTCAAAAAATGTTACCAACATACAAATTACAAAAACATTTAGCATTTGCAATAAGTAATATTTATTGATTAAGTTTTGTACTCAAATTAAAAGTTGCTGAATTAGAAAAAATTCAAATATTTTCGAAACTGACCTATACATAATTTCATGACATCTCCTTTAACAATAATTGGAAACATCTCACCAAAGAAAATAGAGTGGATGGTAGCCACCTACAGTACGAACCAATTCCTCTTGGAATCGCTGATGTCCACCGGAAATCCATTATTGGTTTCCTTTTGGTGAGGGAAGATAAACGTTTAATTTTCTGCCTGGTGGTCGTTGTGGAATCTTTAATTAATACAAGAGTCAAGATTTTATCATGAGAGTTACATTCTGTAGGTGAGAACCACTGAACGCCTTATATCTCTAGTTCAATTGCTTTTCTTCCGAAATTTGAAAATCTACATAATACAAGTAATGTTACGATCAAATCAAGAATTAAAACATTAGTTAATTTTCATTTAACGCGTATAAAAGTTTCGCGAGTTTCTAAATGTTTTGTTATTTGACAATATTCGAGAAATTTATTTTGACAATAAAAATATAACTAAAAATAAAGATTTATAATACGCAAATATTCTGTGCGTATTGCAAATTAGTAATGTACATATCTGTATTCTGGTGTATTCGTGCGGACTGTGGCACTACCGAGTGCCCGCGTGGCGTCTCTCTATTGCCACTGCTATATTTGTTTTTGCATTTAGTCATTATAAGTCCCGTAAAGGGCAATAGGCCTCGACGGTATTAGATCTTGGGGTTTCTATTCGGTCACACAACCAATAACCCGCAATGTCTCGAATTCGATTAACCTTCGTGACTTCACGTAGTTAACGAATTCGGTTCGCGACGCCAGTTTCGCGGTCCTGTCCTTTCAGTAGAACCATTTCAGCATTCGCCTGGATGACCGAAGGTAATCAGGCTGGCTTGCAAGGGGATTGAACCCGGGTCTCCCGAATGCTACGTCCTGAGCCACTTCGCTCGGTGACCGCAACATCCTTGTAAATGTGCCTGTTTTGAAAAATGCTGCGTGACTTCGCTGCTACTCCATCCATCTGCCAGTTTCGAAAATTCCTTGTGTAAATCGGACTGTAGCCGTTTGATTCTCCGTACCTAGTCTTTTTGGCTCGACTTGACATGAATGGTTTTCAGGGATGCGAGACGAGTGGTTATGAATGTATTGTGATAATAATGCACATTCACCTATGGAGAAATGAAAGGTGGGAAAGTGGGATTACTCTGAAGAAACCGCCGCAAACCCGCTCTGTCCGCCTCATGGATTCCACATGCATCATCTGGAATTCGAACCTCGGTACTCAGGAGTGGAATGTGAACGAGGAACCACTGCGCTACACCCCGCTTCCTCCAGAAGGAGGATCGAGGATAACCCAAGCGTTACCACAGTCGCAGGATGGTACCGTGTTAATGGGGTTTGTGTGAATGGTCAAGTGATGTACCCCATCGTATCGAGCACTCCTCTTGGGAATCGTACTATCCGGTCATACTAACGCTCTACGAAACGACACTGAAAGCAGGTAGGACACATTTTCAATGATTTTCCAGCAAGAATTTCTACCTACAAAAACTTTAACGACTTATATAAAAATGAAACTAAATAAAACGGATGTCTCGTTTTCCATTAACTTTTCTCCAAGATGTCTGTGTGCTTTTAACGTTTATCTTCGTAGTGAGAGGTTCCAAATGCCAACTCTAAAATCTTTCTCCTTTATAAACCGAACTATTTAAATACAAACGGAGTTTCGTCTCTTTTACTCAGTGATACGAGAAAAAAAAATCCAGATTCCTTTTAGTTTCAAGAGTTCTAAAGATTGCTGTTATTAAAAAAATTCTGTTTACCCTTTCATAATGTACAGCTCCACGTCACAAGGTTTAGTATGTCGTTTTCTTATTGATGTGCGCGTTCGAAATTATTTCGGTATGATGTGCGCCGCCGGAGAGCAGACAGATCACACACGAGCGTGAAGTGGGATTAGTTAGGTTAGCACCCCTGATGATTTCCACGTGAGGGAGAGATGTAATTGTTTGCATTTCAAAACTCCTCGTGCCAAGTTTGCGACAGGATGATTATGTGGTGAGTATCACGGGAGTCTGTGATATGACACCTCGCCTAGAGACCTGGTGTAGTTTTATTAGCTTCACTCATCACATTTATTTTCAACGCGTTGTTTGAAGAGATATGTTCCGAGTACAGAACATATAACGTGTTCAAATGTCGGACAAACGCGCTTGTGACATACTTTCTGTTGCCAGTTACAGGGTTTACAACTGGAGTTTTTGGTAATAATTCTTCATTCTATGAAATATTCTAAATTTTCCAGAATATTTTTTGAATTTGTCTGTTTGTGGAAGACGGCTTGTGTATGTTGCAATGGTTTAAATGGTCACACTGTATATGTGTTTGACCTGCTTATCATGTTGCCTGCAATAGGTAATTTTTTTAGTGTACTGATAAGTACGATAATAGTAATGGATAAGAAGCAAAATTTGAATATCGTTGAATTACTTATGCGACGTTTATCTTTAATCGTTTTTAACATGCTCTGCGGTTTCTTGTGATTGTTTGCCGTGTGCGAAGTAGCAAACTTGTTCACAGTGTGCGAAACATGGCGAAGTGTGTGCGAAACATCTGTAAAGATTCGCAATTGTCCTTCGTCTTGACGACGACTTTACTTATTATTTATAAACAAGTGTTACGACACTGACTGAAATCCATTTACTTTTGTATAAGTAAGATGTGTCAAGTTATTTGATATTAAATGTATATTCCTCTATTATACGCATTGCGTTTCGCTCATGGCTTATTAAAAAAAATACTAAACGCAACACGGGCGCAAGGTGATTCCCACACTCATCTCTTGACTCGTTGACACGCGCCCTTGTTACATAAACTACTATTATGGCAACATTGCGTGGTGAACAGGAAACGAAAATAAAGTGTTGTACGTTTGTGAGGTAGACTCCAGATTAGTCTGTCGATTTTCAAAATCCACAGCTTTTAAGAAGTAAACAAATATTGTAATTATTTAAGCGATTCCTCTATTAAATCTCAAATTGTTATGTACCTAATGCGAAAGAAACTATCAGCCTACTTTCGACATCTATTCATTGTGTAACACATAAGAGTTTCACTCATTACCTTCACATTCTTTCCTCCAGCCACCTGGTGATACCACTGCCTCAGCAATTACTTTCTTCGCGAATATAGAGCTGCATAGCTTTCCACAATTCACCTCCCAACACCCACGTCCTCTCCGCCCTCGACCCTCACACCCTGTCACGCACGTTCAGTTGCGTCGTCTCAGCGGATCACGCGCGTGCGATTAGCTGCTGAAGGGCACTGCTGGCGCGTGGACGGGTCCGTCCGAGAGCGTTCGCCGGAAGGTGGTTACGGGCGAGGGATGGAACAGGGGACTTCCGAAAGTGTGCAGACAAGGGCGTGCACATTGAGAATGCCTATTGAACAAGAGTACGGGCCTAGTGTGATGACGAAAAGAACTGCAAAGGCCTGCACGGGGGCTGGAACGGGTCGAAGTTGAAACCGGGCGAGAGGCGGGGAGCGAGGGCGCGAATTCCGGGAGTAGAGAAGGATTTTCCTAAGGATGGGATGATTTGACAGCTAGTGCTGGCAACACAACTGACGATTTATAATTTGTAGTTTGGTATTGTATTGTATTATATATATTTAAATTTGGATACAGTTTGATAAGTTTCTTTTCTTTGCCATAAACATATGTTTGAATAATTCTTTTAAAGGTATATAGATTCTATTTTTAATATGTTATAAATGGTGCTTTTCTAACCATATCTCAGAATTTTTGGTTCATGTCAGCTGCTTTGAACTGCACTCCAAGCAAAAATAAATTCCTCATTCAGGTGCAACCTTCTGAAGTCATTTAGATTTATGTGAAAATAAATAAATATTACATTTTATTATTATTATTGTTATTATTAAATCGTGTCCCAGTGAAAATGGAATTAAACAATTCCGCACCTTTGTCAAAGTGCTACATAAATCTAGTGAAATTACATATATTTATGTACCTTTACAGGACATTTTTAGATACCCCATCCATTTATTCTTTAACATCGAATTTCTATCGAGATTAGTATTTTTAAAATATTTATTGAAAAATGAATGCCTTGTTAAAGGAAAACCAACTCTCCCAAGAAATTTAGTAAAGCTTTCCCCAGTTGTAGATCCAAAGCATGCCATTGAAAAGCCATAACCCAATTAGTGAAATATAAAACAATCACTTAAAACACATTGAGTTATGAGATCCATAGTACCAAGTTATTGATATACGGAATGTTTAATTATAAATAAGCCCACCCTCAACACCCCAAAGTGTTATTAGCAATTTGCTGTGAACGTCCAGAAAAGTATTTATTTGAACATTCCCCTGAAAAAATCAAATTTCGTACTAACTTTACATTCGCTGGCAGTTTTCTTTTATTGCAATGTGATATACGTTAAGCACATTGCCCATTTATGTAAATAAATTTCTATATTTTCCCGGACTCGCGTGCGTGCAATATAACTAAGCGAAACTCAGGACATTTCTCGTCAGTGATGTCTCGCGTGAACCGTAACAAACCCTACGAACGGGGCGTAACTAAACAAGCT
>BOPP01000022.1:4708026-4724793 GCA_017312745.1 Gryllus bimaculatus
TCATGGGACGGACACGAGGCTGGGAAGTATGAGGAAGAGACGAGCGAAAATTAAGAAGAGCGCGAGGATGCCAAGAGGTGAGGGTGTGGTAAACGGGGTGTTATAAGGCAGTCGGTGGGATGTATGAAGCGGAGATGTTTGAGGGGAGAT
Organism: Gryllus bimaculatus; assembly: GCA_017312745.1. Classification (NCBI taxonomy): domain Eukaryota; kingdom Metazoa; phylum Arthropoda; class Insecta; order Orthoptera; family Gryllidae; genus Gryllus; species Gryllus bimaculatus. Next base: position 4,708,177 of record BOPP01000022.1, read on the forward strand.
GTTTGAAGCGGGAGATGTTTGAAGCGGGAGATGTATGAGGCGAGATGTGTGAGGCGAGGATGTGTAGAGGCGAAGATGTGGGAGGCGAGATGTTGTGAGGCGAGATGTGTGAGGCGAGATGTGTGAGGCGAGATGTGTGAGGCGAGATGTGTGAGGCGAGATGTGTGAGGCGAGATGTATGAAGCGAGAGATGAAAGCGAGATGTATGAAGCGAGATGTATGAAGCGAGATGTATGAGCGAGATGTATGAAGCGGATTATGAAGCGAGATGCTATGAAGCGAGATGTTTGAGGCGAGAGTTTGAGGCGAGAGATGTTTTGAGGCGAGAGTTGAGGCGAGATGTTTGAGGCGAGATGTTTGCAGGCGAGATGTTTGAGGCGAGATGTTTGAGCGAGATGTTTGAGGCGAGATGTTTGAGGCGAGATGTTTGAGAGGATTGTATGAGAGGATGTGTATGAGGCGTGATGCGTGAGGAGCGATGCATGGGAAGGTGGATGACTGAGGATAGGTGTGGGATGTATGAGGCGGGACGGTGTGAGGTAGGCGCATAAGGAGTCGGGACAGAGCGGGTTAAGTGAGACTGGAGAGGCAAGGGGCGATGGGGCAATGCGAGACGAGCCGTGTCGAATCTGGGCTGGACCGGGATGAACGGGGGGGACGAGGCGCGTGGGATGGAGCAGAGGCGAGGTGAGGGTGGAGTACGTGCGGAGCGGGAGGGACGGCGTTTATTAATGTATGGACCAGTAGAGAACCAAAGCACGCTGCCGCGCATTTTTGCCTGCAGCAATATCCAGTACCGACCCTTGATCCGGGTGGAAGCGGGAAACGAGCGGGTGCAATGGGAGCAACTGCATTGTGCACATGTCTAGACTAGGAATGCATGCTTTTGACGAGGCGCACTGAAGGGAGGAGAGAGTATTAGCCATGATGAATAGTTTGAAAATAAAAAACAACAAACAACAAATAAAATCGGTGTAATCTATTTAATAATACTTGTACGTCCAATTACAATTTGGTTAGAATTGTCTAGCATTATGGTAGTAAATATTCACTTGTATAATTAATAACACTGAAATGTAAGCATTTAGAAAACAAGGACTATAATAAGAGGGAAACTACTGGTGTTAAAACAGCACTATTTTCATGCAATCGTTCGTATTATCATGCAAAATTACGCGAAAAGGACTCAAATTTTTGAAAAATTGTAAAATGACATTATTTCAGAATCTATTTTTAAGGAACGAATTAATTACGGGAAAAAGTCTCTACTTTAATACTTTAGTTGTAGGAAGAATTCCGACAAAAGTGTGAAAATTTTGCAATTTTAAAAATCAGGGTTTTTAACGAACATGAAATCCTCACCATTCCTTAAACGTCCTTACATTATCCAACAACAACATTAATCAGAATTTAATGAAGTAATATGTTATTAATTTGGAAACTATTATAGGGGATTCATTGTAAAGTACCTCCCAAAATTAAAAATATCTGTTTCCAATTCAAGGACCGCGACATATCCAGATCGATTGGGAATATCAATTTTAGAGAAAAATTGGCTGATCGGTAGCGCGCTAGTGTGTTCACAGACGAATGGACACACTTACGAAGAGACAGGCGGAGGGAGCGGACCGACGGTTGACGACGGACATTTTGTCGTCATTCAATTTTTTGATATTAGGGATCCACAAAACATGGCTTCTGGTTCACCGCGTGACAGATGAAATTGTTACAAAAACTAGCAAACTGGGTTTATCTACTTTTCCGTTAAGTTCTGCCGAATATTCCGCCGTTTATTTCGCCCAGCATTATATAACTTTGTCTTTACTCCGTAGCGAGGAAGTAAAAAGAGTATTTATTAGTTGAAATTAAATTTACGGTGCTTCACAATTCAGATATCTTCTAAAGATATTACTAATGTCAAAGAATGTCTGTTCTGTCACGAACGTTCCTTGAAGTTCTATTTGCGGGTTAGGTAATGATTCTTTACTCTAAACTCGAAATTCTCAAATACTTAGTTATGTTCTTAGGAGTAGGCATAGTGAGGACAGCGTGGCATGACCCTGAACATTTTAAAAGGGGCCAGAATGATTTGTAATAAAACATTTTTAAATCCGTTATTCTGTTCTATCTTTTATTTCATTACCCTTTTTACCTGTCGATTTCGGAAATGGTTTTGTAAGGGGAAAAGCTATCAAACTATTTCGCTGCCAGTAAATGGTTCAACATTAAATAAATATTTATTAACTATCATTTAAGTAATATTCAATTTTTTTTCTCCTATTAAAATCTTTTAATTAGTATTATGAAAATATGCAAATGTAAGTAAAAATGGTTTATTAAAGGGGGTGCCCAGATATGAATTGGCCTCTTCTTTGTTTTAGCTGTGCATACCTATGATTATATTCAGGAAATTTTTCTGAAAGATATTTATCGCATGCATATAGATTTCCGGATATTGGTAGTATTATTCATAGAAAAAGCAAGCCACAGGATATGTACTATTTAAACTGTGCATTTTCTGGACGGATTAAATAAAACGAATGGCAGACTTAAAATTCGGCCTTACTGGTTTGTTGTGGAATAATAAAGAAAACGAAAATGAATTAACGCAATTTTAGCGGCTTAGATTACGAGTGAAAAAGGTCAAAGTAGAAAGGGAAAGGACGGGAAATATTAAAACAGTTAAAAAGATCAAAAGGAAATCATCTCCTCTCCAAAACGACGTGGAATGTTAAAATCCGAAGAGCAGCGTCTCTTAGAAACACTTAACGGCTCATCTGGAACATGAATGTATATTGCCCTTTCTCTTGTACCTGAAATATCGTTTTCGCGAACCGCACATTGTTAGTTGGCTGTACCTTGGTTATATCGTGGACAAAAAGGACTACTACTTGTCTCATCTTTGAAATCAGCATTCGTGTTTTCGCTTACCCTCAATACATTCTTTCATCAATACGTTAATTAAAACTTCTATTCGTAGAAATCTTGCAGTAATGCAATCACAATTTCATTTTCATCAAGGATCCATCCCAACCTTCACTTTAATGCCTATATGTTTTCGCCTGCATTTTCCTGAATGTGTGGACCATTTTTCTACTCAACGGGTATGTATTCAGATTCATATTCCAATTAAATATCATTCCGTCGACACATGAATTTCAAAACATTTTATTTTAATTCTCAGGGCAAAAAACACGAGCAGTACTCACCGTTTTCCACATCGTCATTTTGCAATTGGTCAGCTGGAGAGGTTTCAAAAAAAAGGTATTTTTTTGTGGGTTTCATTACTGTAATGGTACTTATCGGTAGGTAGGATTCTCCCACACAATTTGGTATTGGCATAAACTTTATTTCAACCTTCTATCAAGTTGTACGTCATTACCTAGTGATATTTTCTTTTCTTAGCCTTCCTTTCCACATTACATATTCAGCTCACCCCGAGTCGCGTCAGCCTGTACCCTGGCTCCGTTTTCTAAACATCCAGTGGGGACAACAGAACTGCGTATCAGTACCTGTTCGTCTCGTACGCATCGCAGCAAATAGAGACCTTGTCCCAATTTTCCTCTAAACCGAAGGCTTTCAGACTGCGAGACACCGCCAGAAGGAATAGGGGTAACGAGATCGATGGGAAATGTTAGAGAAACGAAGAAGAAGAAGAAAGAAGAAAAAGGAAGCGAGAAAGAATGAGATACATAAAGAAAATGAGACCTATATGACATAAGTTATATGCGGACTGACGCGGCGGAGGGATACTTCTCTGAAGTAACGTGATGTTCACTTGTTTTTTCCGATCTGTCACTTAATCCCATCGTTAGGAAAATTCTTGTTTATCATTGGGACGGGACACGAGGCTGGGAAGTATGAGGAAGAGACGAGGCGAAATTAGAAGAGGCGAGGATGCAAGAGGTGAGGGTGTGGTAAACGGGGTGTTATAAGGCAGTCGGTGGGGATGTATGAAGCGGAGATGTTTGAAGGGGAGATGTATGAGGCGAGATGTATGAGGCGAGATGTGTGAGGCGAGATGTGTGAGGCGAGATGTGTGAGGCGAGATGTGTGAGGCGAGATGTATGAAGTGAGATGTATGAAGCGAGATGTATGAAGCGAGATGTATGAAGCGAGATGTATGAAGCGAGATGTATGAAGCGAGATGTATGAGGCGAGATGTTTGAGGCGAGATGTTTGAGGCGAGATGTATGAGAGGATGTGTATGAGGCGTGATGCGTGAGGAGCGATGCATGAGGAAGGTGGGATGACTGAGGTAGGTGGGATGTATGAGGCGGGACGGTGTGAGGTAGGGCGATAAGGAGGTCGGGACAGAGCAGGGTTAAGTGAGACTGGAGAGGCAAGGGGCGATGGGGCAATGCGAGACGAGCCTGTGCGAATCTGGGCTGGACCGGGATTGAACTGGGTGGGACGAGGCGCGTAGGATGGAGCAGAGGCGAGGTGGAGGGGTGGAGTACTGCGAGCGGGAGGGACGGCGTTATTAATGTATGGACCAGTAGAGGAACCAAAGCACGTGCCGCGCATTTTTGCCTGCAGCAATATCCAGTACCGACCCTGATGCCGGGTTGGAAGCGGGAAACGAGCGGGTGCAATGGGAGGCAACTGCATTGTGCACATGTCTAGACTAGGAATGCATGCTTTTGACGAGGCGCACTGAAGGGAGGAGAGAGTAATTAGCCATGATGAATAGTTTGAAAATAAAAAACAACAACAACAAATAAAAGCGGTGTATCTATTTTAATAATACTTGTACGTCCAATTACAATTTGGTTAGAATTGTCTAGCATTAGTGGTAGTAAATATTACACTTGTATAATTAATAACACTGAAATGTAAGCATTTAGAAAACTAAGGACTATAATAAGAGGGAAACTACTGGTGTTAAAACAGCACTATTTTCATGCAATCGTTCGTATTATCATGCAAAATTACGCGAAAAGGACTCAAATTTTTGAAAAATTGTAAATGACCTTATTTCAGAATCTATTTTTAAGGAATCGAATTAATTACGGGAAAAGTCTCTAACTTTAATACTTTAGTTGTAGGAAGATTCCGACAAAAGTGTGAAATTTTGCAATTTTTGAAAAATCAGGGTTTTTAACGAACATGAAATCCTCACCATTCCTTTAAACGTCCTTCACATTATCCAACAAGAACATTTAATCAGAATTTAATGAAGTAATATGTTATTAATTTGGAAACTATTATAGGGGATTCATGTAAAGTACCTCCCAAAATTAAAATATCTGTTTCAAATTGAAGGGACCGCGACATTATCCAGATCGATTGGGGAATATCAATTTGAGAGAAAATTGGCTGATCGGTAGCCGCTAGTGTTGTTCACAGACGAATGGACACACTTACGAAGAGACAGGCGGAGGGACGGACGGACGGGTGGACGGACGGACATTTTGTCGTCATTCAATTTTTTGATATTAGGGATCCACAAAACATAGCTTCTGGTTTCACCGCGTGACAGATGAAATTGTTACAAAAACTAGCAAACTGGGTTTATCTACTTTTCCGTTAAGTTCTGCCGAATATTCGCCGTTTATTTCGCCCAGCATTATATAACTTTGTCTTTACTCCGTAGCGAGGAAGTAAAAAGAGTATTTATTAGTTGAAATTAAATTTACGGTGCTTCACAATTCAGATATCTTCTAAAGATATACTAATGTCAAAGAATGTTCTGTTCTGTCACGAACGTTCCTTGAATGTTCTATTTGCGGGTTAGGTAATGATTCTTTACTCTAAACTCGAAATTCTCAAATACTTAGTTATGTTCTTAGGAGTAGGCATAGTGAGGACAGCGTGGCATGACCCTGAACATTTTAAAAGGGGGCCCAGAATGATTTGTAATAAAACATTTTAATTCCGTTATTCTGTTCTATCTTTTATTTCATTACCCTTTTTACCTGTCGATTTCGGAAATTGTTTTGTAAGGGGAAAAGCTATCAAACTATTTCGCTGCCAGTAAATGGTTCAACATAAAATAAATTATTTATTAACTTATCATTTAAGTAATATTCAATTTTCCTATTAAAATCTTTTAATTATGTATTATGAAAATATGCAAATGTAAGTAAAAATGTTTATTAAAGGGGGTGCCCAGATATGAATTTGGCCTCTTCTTTGTTTTAGGCTGTGCATACCTATGATTATATTCAGGAATTTTTCTGAAAGATATTTATCGCATGCATATAGATTTCCGGATATTGTGTAGTATTATTCATAGAAAAGCAAGCCACAGATATGTACTATTTAAACTGTGCATTTTCTGGACGGATAAATAAAACGAATGGCAGACTTAAAATTCGGCCTTACTGGTTTTGTTGTGGAATAATAAAGAAAACGAAAATGATATTAACGCAATTTTAGCGGCTTAGATTACGAGTGAAAAGGTCAAAGTAGAAAGGGAAAGGACGGGAAATAAAACAGTTAAAAAGATCAAAAGGAAATCATCTCCTCTCCAAAACGACGTGGAATGTTAAAATCCGAAGAGCAGCGTCTCTTAGAAACACTTACGGCTCATCTGGAACATGAATGTATATTGCCCTTTCTCTTGTACCTGAAATATCGTTTTCGCGAACCGCACATTGTTAGTTGGCTGTACCTTGGTTATATCGTGGACAAAAAGGACTACTACTTGTCTCATCTTTTGAAATCAGCATTCGTGTTTTCGCTTACCCTCAATACATTCTTTCATCAATACGTTAATATCTTCTATTCGTAGAAATCTTGCAGTAATGCAATCACAATTTCATTTTCATCAAGGATTCATCCCAACCATTCACTTTAATGCCTATATGTTTCTGCCTGCATTTTCCTGAATGTGTGGACCACTTTTTTCTACTCAACGGGTGTATTCAGATTTCATAATTCCAATTAAATCATTCCGTCGACACATGAATTTCAAAACATTTTATTTTATTCTCAGGGCAAAAACACGAGCAGTACTCACCGTTTTCCACATCGTCATTTTGCAATTTGTCAGCTGGAGAGGTTTCAAAAAAAAGGGTTTCATTACTGTAATGTATCTTATCGGTAGGTAGGATTCTCCCTACACAATTTGGTATTGTCATAAACTTTATTTCAACCTTCTTTCAAGTGTACCGTCATTACCTAGTGATATTTTCTTTTCTTAGCCCTTCCTTTCCACATTACATATTCAGCTCACCCCCGCGTCGCGTCAGCCCATGTCCCTGGCTCCGTTTCCTAAACATCCAGTGGGGCACACAGACTGCGTTCAGTACCTTCGTCTCGTACGCCTCGCAGCAAATAGAGCACCTTGTCCCATTTTCCTCTAACCGAAGGCTTTCAGACTGCGAGACACCGCCAGAAGGGAATAGGAGGTAACGAGATCGAGGGAAATGTAGAGAAATGAAGAAGAAGAAGTAGAAGGAAAAGGAAGCGAAAAAGAATAAGAAATCATAAGAAATGAGATAATGAATAAGTATATGGGGAAGACCAAGCAAGGGCAGACGAAAAGGAACTCACAAAGAAAGAAAAGTAGATGAAGGCCAGGCATGCGAAGAGTTGAAAAACAGGAAGCAAAAAAGCAAGATGAGTGAAATGGAAGTGGATGAGAAAACGGAAGACGAGGTATAAATGAAGATATGCGGAAGCAAGCGGAGAACGGAAGGGGACGTCGAAGGAGTACAAGGTACACGAGGGGGGGGGGAAACAGATGAAAGCAAGGGAGGCGAAGGCACGACAGGAAGTGGCGAATGCGAGGAAGTTGAGGGGGCAAAATATTGAGCAGTGTGCATATATAAAGGAAGATGAAGGTGGAGACGAAAGAAAAAGCCAGGAGCAGCGCAGGTATGTGTATCTGCCACGTCGTCACGACCCGGCCGGTCCAACTCTCCTGCAGTGCGGCGCGCCTGCTTGTGGAATAAGGGCGGCTCGGAGCCCCGTAATTGAATCGAATGCCGCGCAACACGTCTGCCGCGAGCCGCATAAATAAGTGAGAGCGCCCGCGAGAGCGCATGAATATTCCACGGCGCGGACTTTATGATTCGGCATTTGTCTAAACTGGAGCGCGGCGGCGATCGATGCCCGTCGCGCGCGCCGAGGGCGGCGAGGGCGGCGAGGGCGGCGAGGGCGGCGAGGGCGGCGGCACCCTGCAGCACGATAGTTGTACAGCCAGGTGCATATATACAGGGCAACCCGTGCCTCATACACCTTATTAATCTGCAAACCCTAGTGCCCCTTGCGACTGAATATGCACATCCTTAACTCTCAGGTATACCTCTCAAGAAGATACGAGTGCCATAATATGTCATCGGGCGTAGGTAGAGGCGGCATTCGCCTTTATGTGCTCCTCTTCCTTTGACACATGTTTGGAGGGGCGGTTTACCAATGTGTTACTCTGGGTCCTTGAATGTGGGTGATGAGGATAAGTGACAGTATGATACGTGAATTACTGTAAATTAGTTGATGGTTTGGGTAATATATGGTTGTATGAGAAGTCAACCAAGCAACATTGGCGCAATCACATGGCGAAATTGAGCTTTCGAGAAATTTTTTATTAAACGTTTATTTACAATATGTTCATAAATGAGAACAGTTAGTAAATTTGTTGCCTAAATAATTAACATTGAATGAAAATATACTCACTAGTAATCTCCATTAATATACTTGATTACTTATATAACTACACATCAAGTCTGTGAGACTAATCTAAACGTTTAAATTTTTTTAGATGCCAAACTGTTATCTTATAAATTTATAATTATAGCATTATTTCGAGAAACTTAATCTTTAAACCAAATCTTCACTGCGCCGATGTAGGCTATGCATGCTCTCACATACATAAAATAATATTTCGTTGATAGCCTGTGGTAATTATGTCTCAAAATAGCTTTCTATAGTACAAAATTATGTCTAAAATATAAACCTTTGCGTTTTTATAAATATATTTTGACTTCTTGGTAGCAAATTGAATGAAAACCTTGTTGTACATATTTAATATGTTTTTTCCCAATATGAATAATTTGATACAATTCTTTATTCATGGAAATAAATATGATTATTTACTGTGATTACTATTTCTAAGAAATTTCCCAGAAAAATGTTTTTCAGTCGTGGCAAAATGAAACTAAATATCAATAATGCGCGGAGAGATACTTGCGTGGAGTAGCTCTCTTTTTTTTGTGCGAGGTGTGATAGATTAAGTGAATACACACCGCGCTACAGGCCACCAACTCTGTGCCATTTCTATGATGCGATATTGCTGCGACATACATATGTCTCATCACGTTATGTTACACTCCGCGCTACTCCGCACTACTGCTACAGTATGCATTGCGTTACGCCATCACACGTCTTGTCGTGTTATTTCACGCTCCGTACTGCTCTTTGTGGCACTAGATGCACTCTATTTAGTGATCAGGCGTTGAGGCGATGGTATCCCCTTTGTTCTGATTTATGCGACAACATTTGCTGCGACACGTCCGTCTTGTAGCGTATCAGGGGACTGTATTCATGGCTGCATTGCACCGTCACCATGTTGCATGACGTAATATGTGCTCTACAAATGTTAAATCACACATTGTGCCGTTGTATCTTAGATCCGGCTTGGCGACACGTCACGTCACGTCACATACCGTGTCACTTATCGCTCCATTCGCAGTCAGATGTTGAGGCATTGATGGTGTCTCGTAGCACGCGTTTCATGTAACTGCACCATGTTTTGCTAGACACTAAAACACTCTTGTTTACTACTTACTAAAACATTCTTGTTTGAACACTGTTGCTTTGCGTTATACTCTCCATATACTACATGCCAAATAAAACGCCTTTGACATACTTGCCGTATGAAACAGTACTCCCTACGCTCTAATTCAGGGCTCTGTGCATCATTCCATGGTATTTATTCTTTGTAATCTTCTGCAACCCAAGGAATATACTTCATTGCAATAAAGTTCGTGTCACTGGCCGTAATGCAGAATGATTGGTTGTTACGCTCAATCAGCGTGAAATTACGCGCCAAGTTACCACACATCTCACTGCGTACCCCAGTGTGAAAGCACCTCTACCATGGTATATATATTTGCCAAATATGGACGTTAAACTTTGAATTTAAAATTTAACTAATTATAATCATTTATTTAACAAATTCAGTAATACAACTAAGATATTAAAAAAAAGAACAAAACAACACCATTAAATTCCCCTTTTGAGAGAAATACGTCCTCTTAAATGAGAAAATGAAGTCATTGCAGACGGCAAGCGTTGCACTCTGCATATCCCCGGTATTGCACTTTTCAGAAGGACGCATCTTACAAGATATTAGAACCATTGTATGAATCATGCATTGAACGCTAACGGTTCTACATTGCCCAGGTACAACAATTTTCAAAAAGATACGTCCTATGAATCATTGTAAGGAGTAAGCGTTTAACGTAGCCGGTCTGTATTGTCAGGGCACTACATATTTTTTAATGGACACGCCTTTCGAGATAGTGGAATCATTATAGGGAGCAAGCGTTTAGCGCAGACGAAGCTGTAATTCCAGGTTAGCACTACGAAAACACGAGGGTAGCACAGTTTTTAGGAAACGGTAACGAATTGTAGGGAGCAATCGCCGAACGCAAACGCGGCTGTTTTTTGTAAGATACTACAGTTTTCAAAAAAAATATTTCTCTTATGTCATAACAGAATCATTGTAAGGAGCGAACATTGAGCGCAGGCGAGGGTGTATTTCCCGGGCACCTGGACGGGGTGAGGTTGCGGTGGCGGTGGCGGCGGCGGCGGCCGCCTTGCCGGAGGCGCCGTGGGTGCGGGGGCAGCTGGCGGCGACTGCTGGCGGCAGGTGGCCCCTGCGAGAAAGGAGCCCTAATGATTCCTTTACCTAATTTCCTCCCAATCTCGTCTAATTCTCTCTCGGGTCCAGCGGCCGCTGCTGCAGCCCTTGCCTGCCTCCGTCTCGCGCGCTCCTGCCCGCCCCCCGCCCCCCTCATTCCAGAGTCTCCACCGTTGCGCCGCAGGCGCCTTAGCCGCCTCTTGCTCCTCCTCCTCCTCCTCTTCCTCCTCCTCCTTCTCCTCCTCCTCCTTCATCTTCTTCTTCTTCTCCTCGACGACGCGACGGGACGTTTCTTCTACTTGTGCTACCGCAGCGCCACTTTGGCTTCGCATCGTTCAGCTCAGGGGTCTAACCATTTCCTTGTTATCTCAACTCGGTCTACGCATAGGTTTCTTCGTTTATCTTATCACATTTTCGTTTTCTTAGCCTCGGTGTTGACGTTGTAGACTTACTTCAAGGATTTCCATCTTCTTACTTCAGACATTCTTATTAATATTCTCATTGTTTATATTGTTAGTCATTATTATTATTATTATTATTATTATTATTATTATTATTGATGTTGAACTAGATGGGACACTGAATGCAGGTCTGGACCATACAGGACCAATCCTCAAATAGATACCAGGAAGCGTATATCTTGTTTATTTATTTGCGTCTCGATGTTTCATATATTTTGTATGCTCCTTTTCGAGAGCACTACGAGTTTAAAAGGCATTATTGATGAACCAATATCTTTGAGTAGGTAATGCAAAATTCACTGTTTACTCCATAAAGGCCATACTTTGTAATCACTGCTCGTCCACTCCTTAACGTACCTAGTTGTACACTGCCTGCCACAGCCGGTACATGGGATATTTTTGCTCCAAGTTGACTCCACATGTGGCACACAATAGATTTTAATCAAGTAAATATGAACATAAGGGTTTCAGACCAAGAAATGTAAGTGAATGTAAGACTAAGTGTATGGACGTAAGGGGTGAGGAAAAGACAAGGAAGAGGAAGGAAAGATTGCGCGTCGTCCATGACTCGTTTGTTAGGGTGCTGCTCCACCACTTGCGTGGTGTTGATCTCAGAAACCATGGAATACTACCGATCAGAGCAGTCGGCCGCTACAATTCTTCTCCAGAAAGCGCTTGAAAACGACCTCTCTATCTTATTATTCATTTAGGCTCTGTGTATCCCCCTCTGTCAAATGTTTTTTCTTTTCTCCTTCATTTTCTCTGCCAGCACTCATCTTTTTGTTTTTTTCATTCGAATAGTTTACTCTGTTTCCAACTTTGCGTTACATTTATCTCATTTTACAGTTTATTTCAAACATTACTTTCATTATATTGAGATTGTGCGTCGCATAGGTATTCGGAAGGGTCCCTTCTAAATTCCCTTCTTTACATAGTTCTTCATTCCCTTATGCAGTACTTGTCAATAGTTCCATTTCACCAGCTCCTCCGACTCATTAACGAGGCTAGCAGATCCGCTGTCGTCTTCAGCCTGCTGTCTTCGTCTTCCGCCGCCTCTGTGGCTATCTTCCGCCGCTTCTCCAACCTCCTTCCCGTCCTCCGCCCACGCCGCTCGCCGCAGGTGCGCCCGCCCCCTCCCCGTCCAAGCGCAGCCCCTGCCACAATGGCCGCACCCGGCTCGCCCTTCGCGGTCCCCGGATCGGCTCCAGGTAGCATTAAGATAATTGCCCTGTAGGCTGCCCCAGCCGCCTCCGCTCTGGAGGGCCGCTAAGAAAATCCGCTTGTACACAACTGCAGCGGCGGCCGAGGGGACGATGGGAAGGCGAGCACGCGGAGGCCGGGGCGGCGGCGGAGAAGGAGGTGGCGGTGGAGATGGCGGTGGAGGCGGCGACGGCGGAAGAGGCAGAGGTGACGGCGGAGGTGACGGCGGAGGTGGCGGCGGAGGAGGCGGCGGAGGCGGCGGCGGAGGCGGCGGAGGCGGCGGCGGCGGAGGCGGCGGAGGCGGCGGCGGCGGAGGCGGCGGCTGGGTCCTATGGATTGGAACAAGTCACGGAAGCGTTCGCCATTAGCGGAATTGGACAGCGCGGGTGTGGGGGCCGGGTGCGGCCCGAGGAGGGGGAGGGGGAGGGGGCAAGTGGCTATTGCGAACTTTCACGCCAATCGTTCGACGGCGGCGGCGCTCCGTCCAAGAATGTGCGTGTGCCGCTGCAGCCTTTGGCCTGCCTCCGCGAACCCCTCCCTTCCCTTGACGCGCTCTGCGCTAAAAACTTTGTCGCCTTTGCGCCGCCACTCGTTATGTTGCGCCTGTCCCCAGACATTTCCAATCGCACAGATCCAGCACAGATCCAGCAACCGCCAATACAGAAGGCACAGGAGGGAACTGTACATTTTCATAAAAAAATGCGCAAAAAATCCTTTTAATGCACGAATATTATAATAAATTATTATTACACATCACTATCGATTTCGTACATCCGATTCAGTTTATCGTTGGAAATCTAATGATTCCAAATTCAATAATGTATTCGTTATTTCATCATAAGTTCATTCAGCTACTTTCGCAGCATTAGGTATCGTGTAATTGAAGATAAGACCATCGCCACAATACCACCCATTACCGACAGCGTTAGTTCTAGAGCATGACAGGTTACAATTTTGCTTAGAGGTGTCACTTATGTTTAAGTTTTTTTAATGACGCACCATCTGCTACGTAGTACAACCGGATATAATTCCTTTTCAAAGGAAGGTGCAGGAATGATATTGTGATCTTTAAAAAGTGATGACTTCGTCGCGTCGCATGACTTCGACGTAGTTAGGTTCGGTTGCAACAGTTTAATATGCCAACGGTAGTATCACCGCTGCCACCGATATTACAATTCACATGAAGTACATTGTTAGATCAGATTTTATTAAGAGGGGAATGTGTGTTTTTTTCTAGTCCAGTTTGTGCATTGATCTACGCACTTTTCTTTCACTCCTGGACGTATCAGTATCCAATCGCGATTGTCTGCAGTCACAATCATTGCAAAAGTCAAACCTTCCCCGTGTTTTCTATACTACAGGATTATCCTTAAGAGCCCACAATTACTGTTCTTTTTTTACTGTGTTGGAACGCATTTCATGTCAGGTACCATCTATATATTGACTCTCATCTCTAAGGTTCCTTGTTTCTGGACCGTCAGCAAATAACAAATGCAATCTCCATTCTATCCAATCTAGCTACCTTTATATTACTTTAATTTCGTTTTATCAATATATTCTATATTCGACTCATTTTTATTATTTATTTCTATTGTTTCTTTATCTAACACAATGTCATTACACTTCGTATAATTTCTTTCACCTTAATGGATTTTCTTGCATCGCTATTGGTGCAGTTTTGCTCATCGTTGAATTGTCTTGCATCACAAACATTTTTCCTTATTTATATTTTTTATATAATTGATATTAGGTGGATAATGAAACGTGATATTGTCGATCCCAAATCATTTCTGACTTTCTCCCAGCCTTGACACAACCCACTCATATAGCACCTCACATTACGTTAGTCGGAATTATATATCACTATACTGCCTTTTATATAGCGTCAAAACGGTTGTTACACTAGTAAAGACGTTCTGGAATTCATTAGAAACGCGAGCAACATTAAAATCCTTTATTAAGGAACTGAGACACCGTTTTATGAAAGCTTCGGGAATATACCACTATTTCTGTCTTCCATCTGTGCCATAGGCACCTCCACGACATGCTAATCAAGTTAATTTTTTTTCTGCCCATTGAGGTCCTACCCGAAATATCAGGTCCTGTCTTTTCTGCCCGTCGCACTCACACCAACGTCCGACTACATCCAGAGGTACCTACCTGGGGTATTAAATATTCCGAGACTACGAAGGGGCTCCGTAAAATTTTATGTGCCACGGGTGCGCGCGCGACACTTTGATGGAGGTAAAGTACTGGGAATGCCCGAGACGACAGAACGTCTGGCAGCGCCTTTGCCGCCACCCACACCGTGCCCACCAACGTCGTCCTCTCCTACCCTGGGGTTCTCTGTCACACCTTAACGACATCGCTACAGCAACCGACACAGCCATCACGGCTTTTGGGGAGCGCATGGTGCAACGAACCGCGCATATGTCTTGGCTAGGGTTTGGATACGATCGTTGGCCAATTTAAGTCTCATTTGTAAAGTGTGTTTTTACGTGGAAAGAGAGTCCTCGACAGGTTTTCCCGGGGTTGTCCTGTTCGTATGCATCTCATTTCATCATTCATCTAATCATCGTTATAGTTATCTACCTGTTAAATAACACTCTGGGGTCTCAATCACCTTAGAAGTTAATAGTTGAAAATCCCTTAAAGGAAATGAAATAACTCTTATCCTCTTTTCTTATCCTCTTTTCTTACACTTAGAGTTTTCCTCATTGAGTAGAGTGAAACTGCCATCGCCCAGCATCATATGATAAAGTATAATGATGTGAAATGCAATTCAATTTCTAAATATATAAATCTATATTCATTTCTTCAAAACCTTTACGCGTGCAAACCACAGAAAAAGAACTACTTTTAAGGTAAAAATCTCTTAAATTAGTTAATCTAGATCGCGTGTCTATTGTCATGAGACTTACACACTTTCAATCCTCCCGCCCCCACCCTCGACTTCATTGCCGCTTCCGGCCCCTTGCCGCCCCTTCCCCTGCTCACCCTGCTGTTACCGCCGTCCCCGCCCCCCGCTGTCCCCGCCGTCCCCGGCTGCCGTCCCCAGCCGTCCACGCCGTCCACGCCTGTCCGCCGTCCACGCCGTCCACAGCCGTTCCCCGCCGCCCGCCGTCCCCGCCGTCCCCGCCGTCCCGCCGTCCCCGCCGTCCTCGCCGTCCCACGCCGTCACTGCCGTCCACGCCGACCGCCGTCAGCCGTCCCCGCCGTCCCCGCCGTTCACGGCCGTCCTCAGCGTCCCCGCCGTCCCGCCGTCCCCGTACAGCCGTCCACTGTGCCGTCCACGGCCGTCACACAGCCGTCCACCGCCGTCCGACGCCGTCCACGCGCCGTCCACGCCGTCCAGTCGCCGTCCACGCCGGCTCAGTTCTCTCCTCAGTAGGCCTATGCAATGAAATGCAAGCGGGCAGCGCACCACAACCCACACCGACCCCTACCGACGCGCCCAAGAATCAGAAACGGGAATTTAGTCCCGGTCCGTTATATACCTGGTGGCCGCCTGGCCCTTCCGCTCTCTAGTTGCCCTGTGTTCACCCCGGCGTTCTTCCCGCCAGCGCTGTCCATTGAGCATGGAAAATGCACGTGGCTAATATTTGTCAACTTTGTACAAGTGACTGATTATGACGCCACATCCCACACCTCCACCACTACCACACCACACGACCACCACCACACTACACCACCACCACCACAACCACCGCCACGCACAGACCATCACCTCACTCACCTCAGCACCACACCACCACCACCACGCACACATCCACCATTCTGCACGCATCACTCACCAATCACCTGCACCACCTCCACCAACCCCACACACACCACACCACCACACACACTCACCTCACTCCACCATCACCCCTCCACGGCATCACTCCACCCATCCACCTCCAGCCACACAACCCACGTCAACAGCCACAGCCAAAAAGCCATACTCGCCAAAGGCCGTAGCAAGAACGAGGGCGCCATCGCTCGCGCAACGGCCTGTGTTTGTCTCCCGCGGGGGTGCGGCGGGGAGGCCAAACAGTTCGCTCCACTTTTTTCATATTGTGCGCTAGAAACGGACTGACCCAGATGTGCGCGCGACGGACACTGGGCGAAAACGGCAGGGGGAGCGGGCGAGGTTCACGTCCGCAG
>BOPP01000022.1:4726333-4750210 GCA_017312745.1 Gryllus bimaculatus
GCGGAGCGGGGCGGAGCGGGGCGGAGCGGGGCGGGATGGTTCTGAGGTGAAGAGGGTGGGCGGAAACGCAAGTCGATGGGAGTGATCGAACGTGGGACGAAGGAACGACGGCTCCGAACGGGGGGAAAAAAAAGAAAAACTCCCACAGCACGCGAGGCTGTCAGTTCGGTGGATTTATTTAATGTTTGCTTTGGGCTTTCTTCCTGGTGGTAAACATCCAACCCCCTCATCGATTACATAACTCTATAAAACGTATTATCATTTGAGACGGCATGGCTCTAGAGGAAAGAAACAACAAATGCTGCCAAACGGGTAATTTTAGTAACTGACGAAAGATGAACAGTAGGCCGCCAATGTACGCTGATGTCAGCATTTCTTACTTAACTATTAATTTTTGTTGGAATTTGTTAGGCAATTCGTTAATGGCATGTGTTTTTTTAACTTATAAAGTTTGATTGTTGATCATGTCTATTTTGAAATTTACATCAACACGCCTAATTTAAAATACCCAATCACAGCAGTATGGAACATATGAAATTCCAGTTTATTTATGTTTATTCATTTTATTTCACATTTTAATAATGTTTTAAAAACTCCTTAACTACTGAAAATGTCTGCAAAATTCATTAAAAATCACCTTTCATCTTCTGCTTTTATGTTTAACTATGATTATGATTACGAGTAAGCAAAGGGTACGTACTAATATTTATGTGAAACAGGTGTAGCAGTAATTAACCCGAATGTGAATTCGAAGAGTAAAAAAATGTTGGGAATCAAGTGTTGGTTATTATACAAATTAGTGGATTCAAACAGTTTTCTATTACATCAGTTGTTAGATGTTTAATTATCATGCAATTATGTTCATAAAGTGGCAGATAACTCATCCTCATCATGAATTATCATTTTTAGAAGTCCCATGCCAATTAGTATCCCATTGCAGTTCGTTAGGTATTTAGTTCAATTAGGTCGTGTTGGATGCCTCACGAGATATAGTCTGATCCAATTGAGTTCCAACTCAGCTTTACACATTACATTCCCGAGTAATGGGTTTTAGTTTCAAAGGATTTTGTTAACTGCTTTCTCGAGTGACGGATGGTAAATCATAAGATAATTTAAACTAATTTTCTTTGAAGTGTTTATAAATACTTTAAAAAAAGTTTCATTATAGCAATAGATGAATAACGGAAATAATAAGAAGGAATCACATTTTTTATCCAATAAGATAACTTTCTTCAGTTTTAGATGTTATCCCGAACTTCATTGCCGCAAAATTCTACCTTAAAGTTTGTGATGCTGCCAGGCAAACTGTTCTTCTATCATGTATGCCAACAGGAAAATACCTCTAAAAAATACCAAAGATAAATATTCAGGTTTCAACAAAATTCAATTCATCGCAAATATTTACTGATTTTACACAGGAAAGTTATAAAATACTAAATATATGTCAGATGAAAAAATTGAATTGCTTATTTTAATACATTCCTTTAAATTTTCAGTTTCTGTAGGAATTGTGATAAGACACATATTTATTTTATTCTACGGTACACATTAAATAACACACATCATAAAGAATGTAATATAAAATACAATAATAAAATATAATATACTCCTATAATATAATATAATATAATATAATATAATATAATATATAATATAAAATGTACATAAGGGTCAAAACCGTATTTTGATATTATATTGTATTTTCAATACACTGTTTGCGGGAGTATGATTTAGAAAGAAAACGCTGAATACACCGACGCCTTATTCCACCACAATGCTACTATTGTGATTTGTCTTTTTTGTTTTTCTTCCACAAAAGAATTAAGTCATTTGTCATTTTTCGCATTAAATATTAATTTAATCAAATGTCTTATTCTTGATTTTTCACCGTTTACACTTCGTATTTGTAAACAGTAAAGTATTTATGTGGAGCAAACTGTTTTCCTTCCTTCCTACTACCATTGTGCTGTCGCAGAAATTTAAGTGAAAATTATGGTGTGCAACGGGTGGTGTCCCTGTTTTTTGTTTGTTTTTTTCATAGATCAGTAGGCAAGACAGAGGAATTTAAATGCGCCATGTTGAAGTTCGTTTAAATAGCTTGATTATGGGTAAATATTGTATTGCTTCATTTTCAATTGTTTTTCCACTTGTGCAAGGATTGATAGATCATTTCGTGTATACGACCGTGCCAACTCAGCTGGGTATTGAACCCGTTGGTGTAGTCTGCGGGTTCAACCGCTGCCGGTGGTGACTATGTGCCTCCCCCTCTAAAACGTGAGATTCGGACAACCTACAGTTGAGATTGTGAGATTCGGACAACCTACTGTCAGCTTGCGAATGTTCCCCCTAGGTATCTCACCCAGAGAGGCACTGCCCCATCCAGGACAAGCTATAAGCTGTTGACTGGTTCCCCTATGTGTGATACTTAAGTCCATGAATGTGGTGTAAGTGATGTGTGTATAGGAGGAGAGAGGAAAGGACAAGGAACAAGGAATGAAAAACCATGGCCCGCTTTTTAAGGTACTACTCTTACGGGTGTTTGATATTGATAGGAGAAACCAAGGGACACTACCGATCGGAACACCCGGCAGCAAGCATTTTCATTAAAACTGTGGTTGAATTCGCATGTATTGAAAGTCCGTCCGAACACGAACCCTTGGGCCTCTCCGTCAGAGACACTTCAGCCACAACAGTTGTTGCTTTGAAATAAGTCGGACACTCGTGCAAGGAATTACTATGACTGCTTCCGAGCGTTTGAAGTTCTAATTCAGACAGCTTTGCTTCTACTCAACGGATGTGCCGCCGTGTCTCCACGACGATGTGAGTGCCGCGACCCAGAAAGGTTTGAGAACGCCTGGTCGAGACCAGGGGGTGTCGGGTGCTTGCTGCGGGAGCACCGAATGAAGCGATTGGGCGCCGCCGGGCGTGCGTAACGTCGTGGAGGCGGGTGGGCGGCGGAAGGGGGAACAGGTGGAGCTCCCAAGGGCCCAGTGCACCTTGGGCGTTTCCCCATCCCCCTCCCCTTCCCACCCTGCCCCATCTCCCTCCCTCCCTTCCACCCTCCGGGACACGTGGGTCGATCGGCGCCGACCTCGCACAGCGCTTACTTTTCTCATTAGGCGGTGGTGGTGGCGGCGGCGACGCCCGGGGGCTGTG
Organism: Gryllus bimaculatus; assembly: GCA_017312745.1. Classification (NCBI taxonomy): domain Eukaryota; kingdom Metazoa; phylum Arthropoda; class Insecta; order Orthoptera; family Gryllidae; genus Gryllus; species Gryllus bimaculatus. The sequence continues at coordinate 4,729,490 of BOPP01000022.1, forward strand.
TTGGAAGGCGGTGGTTGCATCTACGCGTCCGGAGCCCGGCTCGTATGGTATACGAGAGAAAATACGTTGTTGACCCACGAAATGAGTCCGCTCTGAATTGGGACTTTGGGTTGAGATTTTAGCTAATGTGATTTGTGTAACGATAACTTTGTGTGTGACAGTTATTAGTGTATTGACTTGCGATCAAAGCCAAAATGGGAATTGAGAGGTAAAGGTGGTAAAGGAAGAAAAACTGATCAAAGAAAAATATATCATACAAACTAGTGATTTTTCTTCAGTGTCTCTTTCGAGAAACGTGCTTGAAAGTTTCAGCAATGTTTCAAAACATTTTCTGAGCTTAGTACTGTACAATAATAGGATGTTTTGGATAAAAACAAAAAACAATTATTTTATTGTAAATGTAACGACTACCGTTTTACATAAGCTGAAATGGCCGAGAGATTCATTGTATTTAGTGTGTTTTTGGTAGCCCCAAATACTATAAGTAACAGGAACCCTTTGAACAGAAATTGCTGAAAGACTTCGAATATTCACTAATTTCAGGCGCACGAATGGTAAAATCGTAGACTTCAGTCTTACTCAAATGCTATTAAAGTAGATCATGCATAGCAATCACTTTTATATTTCATTACATTTACCGAATCGATTTCTGAAAAAATCATTGTCAACAAATTTGTAAATTTGCTTTAGTTTTGTTTTACATTCTATGACACATTATTCAGAAATTTAACTTGAAAAGGGTGCAATGAAAATTGCTTCGTCATTTAATATTATAAATGATCATTATCTAGCAGAATTCAGAATGCCTAAGACTTAAAATGAATCAAAGGTTTACGTTATAAAGAATTGCGTTCACTACCCTGAAAAATCTATTCAACATTATTGGATTTTTTCAAAGAAAGAACTTTTTGCTGTTATGTTTTCCATACAATGTCTATCAAGTCGTAGCTATTGCATAGTCTCTTTTATATTCACAAGAGATGTCATTAATACTTGTCGCTGATTAAATAGAAGTCTTTTTATTGGAGATAATGCAAATGACAAAAAGTAGCACAGTGTTCTTAATGAAATGTATTCGTTGGTTGACAACATACAAAACTATAATTTGAAATAAATATTTACTAGGAAATTTTTGTGAAAAAATCTAAAAGCAATTTCGGACTTAGTGACAGAAATAAAACTGGTCTACAATTTCTGTGGACAAATGAAAAAGAAAATCATGCCTAGACTTGTTCTGGGAACTTCCATTGCCTCATTTATGTTTCAACTCCAGGATGTATTCTCACGACGTTCGAACCTCGTGAAAACCTACTTACACATTTCAACAAGGCTTCCAACAAGCAGTGGAATATTGTCGACTCAGAAGTTTTCATTTGTCTAAAAAAATTACTCTATTGTTCAAAATGTCATTAATAATTTTTAGCAATTATCATCACTTAGTGTCCATTATTTCTTGGCCTGTCAGACTTCATTTAGAAAGAGAGGAAGAAAATTCGTTGGGAAATTCATAATTGACCATCTGTGATCAACATATGATACTAGCACAAGCACCGAATAAAACACTAAGAACATCCTACACGAGCTACAAATAAGAAATCATACGAATTGGATAAAAATAACGATCTGGCACGCGTCGAGGTTGGCAGAAAACGCTCCATCCGCCAGCATCATAACGGACTCTTACATAACGCCTCTCCCGGCGCACCGCCAGACGGCAACCGCCGCGCAGCGCCGCGCCCGGCGTGAAGGAAGAGCGCCATTCCCCGCGCCATTGTCCTCGTTTCACCGGTTCATTGCGGGGCCCCGTTCCAACGGATACCTCACACATCACGCGCCCGGAATCGCCCCTCTCACGAGCTCCTCCTCGTGTGCTCTCAGGGCTCCGTTTCCGAGTGGTTGCCGCCCACGGCGCCTCGCGGTTCTCGTCCACCTCTGCGTTCCAGCCGCTTTTATCACCCTTATCGATTTCGTTACCCTAGTTTCTCTCATTAGACCCGTCAACTTTGTGTCTCTAGTCGTCGTCATCATCATCATCAACCTTTTTACTCTCATCAGTATCGTAAATCTTGTCACCTTCATCGACTACCTCACTCTCGTCGTTCATGACCCGATATCGTCAACTTTTCCAGGCTTTGTCAACCCCACAATCCCACAGTTAATCTCGCCACCATCGTCAACCCCGCCCCCATCGTCTACTCCGCCACCATCGTCTACTCCGCCACCATCGTCCACTCCGCCGCCATCGTCCACTCCGCCACCATCGTCCACTCCGCCACCATCGTCCACTCCGCCACCATCGTCCACTGCACAACCATTGTCCACTGCACAACAATCGTCAACCTCTCCACCATCGTCAAACCCGCCACCATCGTCCACCCCACCAACATCGTCCACCCCACAACCATTGTCCATCCCACCACCATCGTCCACCCCACCACCATCGTCCATCCCACCACTATCGTCAACCACGCCACTATCGTCCACCACGCCACCATCGTCCACCACGCCACCATCGTCAACCACGACACCATCTTCAACCACGCCAGAGCATCGTCAACAATCGTCATCAGTCATATCTCCATTGTCAATCTTGCCACTCGTCAACCTCGACTTCCTCTCGCCTGAATGTAGCCATCATCATGTTCTCTCATCAATGTCACAACCAAATCCTCCGTATCGCTACCCTCTCGTCAGTCTCGCTACCCGCACCGCCATCGTCACATAATCGCTGGCATCACCGTCCTTCCTATTCCTTCAAGCCCTTCCAGTGTCACCGGCCTCGCTGTACATGATACACCGGCTAACATTGATGCTTTCGCCATGGGCGATATTTCTTCATTCACAACATCCTCAATATTTTCGATGCTTTCGTTGGCTTCACCACTATTGTCGTGCACGCCCTATATTATACAACCTTTCTTGAACCTTATTGTAGTATAACGACGTTTCCTCTTTACTTACTGGCATTTCACTTTGTCTCCATGTATCTAGTTTAAACGCAATTATCTCTTTACATTTCAACGTTTCTCTTTCCTTGCCAGTAAACACATTTTAGATCGAATGTGTCATCTCTAAATTATCTCTAATCTACCAGACCTTCAGAAACTGATTACAGGTCGGCCTGCCAGATTTTCACCCAATCCTTTCCTGCAGATTTTCTTCCGCGTCTTCTAAGTACTCGCTAGTCCCCCTCCATCACTCTCCCCCTCTCAACCACTTCTCCCAACTTCTTGCTTCCCCTCCTCGCCCCACAACACTGTACTTACCCGTCTCCAAGAGCCTGAACCTTCTTATCAGCTTGCATCCCGCACGTCTTCTCCGGTGGTTAAGCTTCTCAAGAGGATTTAGCGCGGAATGATGGCGCCTCCGCCGCCCTCGACACGCGTCACTGAGGCTACCTGTGCGCTTACGCTAATTTAATTATATTTTAAATTGGGCCCCGTCAAACGCCCACGCCCCCTCCCGAGGACAGCGGTGGCGACAGCGGTGGCGGCGGGGGTGGGGTGGTTGTGATGGTGGTGGTGGTTAGGGCGGCACGAGCCGGGGAGAGCCGAGGGGAGGGCGTCTCCCCCTTGCGTTTAATTAAAATGTTAGTCGCGTTTTCTTCTCGTGGACAACGCGCGCAGCATTAAAAAATAATAAACCCCGTTCGCAAAGCGGCGCGTCTGTCATTTACCGGCGGGAAAAGCTTTAATCCGCGTTCCGCCCCGCGCCCTTCCCTCCGCTCCCCCCCACAGCGTTCGGCCGGCCCACGCAAACCCGACGGGACCTCCCCGCCTCCCCTCGCAGCTCTTTACCAGGCGCGCCCCGCTCGCCAGTCACTCGCTGCTGATCCCCGCCGCGCCGAGCGTCGCCTGCGCCGCAACCGGCGCGCGCTCAGCGCTTCCCTGCCCGAGCCTCAACGCTTTTGCCAGCGCTCGACTTGATTCGTCACTCTCTTCCCCTTCCCTCGACCGCCCCCGCTGCCCATCACTACGCAATAATCTATACGTAAGCATTACCTTTTGGTTTCTACTCATTGCTACTTCCTTCGTGTTTTGGGGCTACTCAATAGAATCGAAAAAATAATTGATATTAATTTAATTTTTTTTATTTTTATTTTTTTTATTATTTTTTAATTATTATTTTACTTTAGGTCACACCCATTTTCCTTTAGCTCTAAATTTCATTTGCTTCTATTTTGTTTGTCATTGATTCAATCACTTCTTCTTTACTAACATTTATATCTTATATTTTTTTATCTTATTGTTGTCGCCATATCTGTTTTATCAGGTATTCATTTCTCCTACTTTATATTAACTCATTTTCCTCTGTTCAACAGAAATGCGTGGTTATGGTCAGACTGTATTTCGAGTTCGATACTTTTTATTTTATTGCTTAACGCAACTTTCGGTAATTTTTTAAGCTGAATAGTTTTCATTTGTCATGCAATGTGGGTTTCATTACTTTATCCCTCGTCCCGATTTCCTTCGGTTAGCTCGAATGCATTGTTTCTGCCGCTGTTGTCATCCCCAATCCTTCCATCAATCCATGTCAATAATAACCTTCGTCCTCTCCCTCTTTACCGTTATTGTTGTTGTCATCATATCTAACATTTCAACGTCATCCTCAGCTCATCCGCTTACTCAACGTGTTTTGTGCTTGATATTACAATCTTCTTCATCGTCTCATCCTCATTATTCCATTATTCTTGTCAACTGACACACAACATGCCCGTCTCACACAACATGCTCATCAATCGCTCATCATCTTTTTGTTAGTTCTATCTTTTTTGTCTCCCCTATCACTATTATCATCACCGTGACTCCCATACCTCTATTATCATCACCGTGATACCTATTGCTTGGTCGTTGGGCACCGTTCGAGCGGCGGGCACGTTGCCGGATTTCCGCAAACCCTTTCATGACCTACGGCTTGGGTGAATAACGGGCTCGCCCGAGGACTTGGGCATCTTGATAATTAGCGCTACAGCTTCGCCGGGGACTCGGCGATCAGCGTCCCCCGGGACACTTGCTCCGCCGCGCTGTACAGTGAGCCAATATGGCAACAAATTGCATGTTTTGTCATCGAACCTCATGCTTTACACTGACAAATTTTTAAAATGTGTAACACGTATAAATAAATAAGTAAATATATAAAATATTTCCAGTAATAGAAACATTGTCTTCGGGGCTAGGTGTTGGTCAGCGTGCTCGCGTTCGACTACGCGACCCCGGGTTCTATTCCAGGTGAGGCATGATTATAGTGTACGTTTTCCTTGCAACGTCCCAGTGTATGTTGCTGGGTGACGATGAGAAAATTCACTTCTCAGGTTAAGAATTCCGGAATATGGCGTGGGGATGTCGACGTGGTAACCTTAAATCATGACTACGAAGTAGGGACGTCGCCGGTAGGCCTCAGATCGTTCATGTGCTGTCGCGTCAAGTACATATTACATAATATACACAATAAAAATATTACTTACATATGAGAACATCACATTTATTATAATTTCTTAAGAAATATTTCTTTAACAGATTTTTCAGTTTTACTACCACTCTCATGATCTCCTCTTGTGGTGCCGTTGATATTTTCATGGGTTTGTATGTTAGGAAATAATTTTTAAAAGTTGTTTCATCACAAAATTAGATTTAATTATTGTCAATGTGCTGTATCAAGCAGTAACGATTCACGTCATGCCGAAAAGACAGTTCATAAATTAACTGTGTTACACCACCGAATGTGACCAGAAACCCTTCAATACTCGTCTTTTACATTACATTCAGAATATTCCAGAAGTACTCGGCTAAAATTTGTCATTTCCCCATCTCCCTTCGGAGGTGTATCGGATGACTGAAGACCGTTAAAGAGCTAATCGTGAGTCACATTCATATTTTAGAAATATTGTGTCTAAATTTATTCATTCTAGAGTGACTCAACTACAGCATGCTATCGTTCTGTGTGGATTCGATTCCAGGCCATCACAAAATGAAGCTGTACTTGTCTCATACAAATCGTGTCAATTTCTTTACCTGGGCGAGAAGAAAAAAGCTCAGGCAGGCCACATAAGCTAGCAAGCCACTAGTCGCGGCGGATTTATCTGACCGTAAATGGAAAACACATTCCTACATTTATTTATATATTTGTTTATAAATTTACTTATGTATTTATTTATACACTGGACTTGATTTCGGGCGGAACGGCGTTTTTATACCACGGGAACAAAATAGAAAAACAAACAAAAAGCAGAGGACAAACGCATGGCTACGTCGATTTGTAGTTCTATCAACGTTTGTAAACTCTAAATTAAATATTTTCATGTCAATATTTTAAATATTTTCATTAAATATTCCATCACTTGTAGGGATGTAGTAAAATTATTAGTAGAAACAAAATACTATTATAAACTATTTTTTATTTCCTTTTTTTTGATTATCGTGATTATTTGTTTAATTTATTTTTGTTGTTACTATAATTATATTCACATAAATCCAGCTCCATCACTGTTACCAATTGTTATTAATGGTTTAGTAAATGTTATATTATATTATGAAATATTACTATTTCTATTAAATTATTAACTAATTTGAGCGGTTTCCGGGACCTAACATTTAACAAATCAAGCCCTGTTTATACACATTTATTTATTTATTTATTTGCGCTCCGTGGTTCGGTGCGGTCCAGTGTGCGGCGCCTTCGGTCTTTCCCGCGGCGGCCGCTCGCTGTGATTAAACTGAGCTCCGCAAGCGAAGAAGAGCGGAGCCAAGATGAGTTTGCGGCGGCGGAGATACGTTTCTCTAAGCCCGCATTTGTGGGGGCGGCCAAGGCAGGAAGAACGAAAGAAAGGCGAGAGGGAAAAGTGGAAGGTGACCCATGTCGACTTTTTGTATTCATTTTCCCCCCTCCGTTTTGCGATTCATACGGTCATGCATTTATTGTGTGCGTTTCGTACGATCCAAGACACGCGTAGGTGCTGTTTTATCAACTCCAACTCCTACTTTAGCAATAAAGCATGACATTGAAAATAAACATGTTCCATATGACTATTTAGTTTTTTGAAGATGAAAATGATAGACTTTTTGAGTACCGTTCGAAAGCTTGTGAAAATTGGAATCATAATTCATTCTTCACATCAGAATTAATTGTTCATTTCCTTGTTTCATTGGGGTTTGTGGTAAATGAAACGAGGGTAGGGGTTTGGCGGTAAATACGAAAGGAGATATTAAATTAGAATTTTATGAAATAAAATTGATTATGTAGATATATTACCGGGTATTCGGTATTCCTGCTAAGGAAATATCTAGAAACAATTCGAAATATTTTATATTTATTTTCATGCAATATTTATATGCAAGTTTTTCATTTGAATTTCACTGTCCTTACAATTATATTTATTGCTGTCTTTGGCACAGGCAGGTGTTTCTTGTCTCTTCTTACACATCGTCATCAGTGCATCGTCGCATGGGCCGACGACTCCTTTATAGGACGATTCGCGTCCGCAGCAAAGCAGATGTGACACTTTCGCTTTCTCGACCCGTTTCCTCGGCCACTCTCATCGCCCGGGGGGCGATCCAGTTAAACTCCTGGAAGGCGCCCGCAACGGTCGTAGGGGGACTTTACGGTTTCCTTCGTCCCTCCCCCTCCACCTCTCCTCCCCACCGTGAGACGCCACAAATCGCGGTTACGGCGCGCCAAATCATCGCAGCCCGCTTTACGTTTGTTTTCGCGGCCGTAAAGATCAGTGATTGTCCTTTGCTCGCGCTGTGACGTCTCGCGAGGGCGTTCTTTCGTTTCACAGACGCCCCACGTCTTCGTGTTCGTCTGTTCAGTCTGGGGACCTACACCTACAGTACTGACGCAACATCTGCCACACCCGTTTTCGTAAAACCTTTGATGTAAAATTGGATGATTATTAAATGTAGTTTTGAAAATAAAATGCTCTCCGAACGAGACATTTTTATTCTACTTTCTTAAAATAATGCCATATTCTTCGTGAACATAAAATTCAAATTTATTGTAGCTGGTTCAGGTTTCGTATACTAAATGCTTCACACTATATATGATTTTAAAAAAATTGGTAAAATGCAAATTAATTCATCGTATATTAATGTTGTGTAAATTCTGGAAATGTTCAGTAATATAAGGAGCGTCTGGTAAAAAAGACCTGACTAAAACATTTACGAGGGTATTGAGATCGTTTTTGGGGGGAAGGGGTTGGCGTTCTAGGTGCTGGGTGTTTGGGACATTTTAGGAATCGGGCGTTTCCGGGAGTCGGTGGCTTTCCGGGGAGTCGGTAGCTTTCCGAGGAGTCAGTAGCTGTTCGGGGAGCCGGTAGCTTTTCGGGGAGTCGGTAGCTTTTCGGGGAAGTCGGTAGCTTTTCGGGGAGTCGGTAGCTTTTCGGGGAGTCGGTAGATTTTCGAGGAGTGGGGAACCTTCCGTGGAGTCAATAGTTTTTTGGGGAGTCTGGGGTTTTGGGGGATTACGGGGCCGTTTGGGGAGTCTGGAGCTTTTTGGGAGTCTGGAGCTTTTTGGGAGTCTGGTGTTTTTGGGGGTGCCCGGTGTTTTTTGGGGAGTCTGGTGTTTTGGGGGAAGTCTGGTGTGTTTTGGGGAGTCTGGGGCGTTTGGGGGAGTTGGGCTTTTCGCCAGGTTGGTGGATGTGTCCAACGGAGGCACGGTTTAATCGACGTTCGTCTCGACATCTGTGCTGTGTGTGTTACAGGTGTCTGCGCGGTCGCACAAGGGCTGCACTTTGCGTTCGGGAGCGCGGAGCAGTCGACGCCGGAAGTTCGACGCCCTCGCCACACCTGCCGCTCTGCGACGCGTCGCATCGGGTGAGTCAAATGGCGGTGCCTTTTGGATTCATTTCAATACCTATCCTACACGTGTCGAAATGGTAACTTCCAACGAAATTAAGTATTGGTGGGAAGAATTTTCATTTTATCTTTCAGGAATAGGTGTGTAAAAGGAGAGGTTCCAACAAATAAATCATAGGTATTTTTGGAATATATATTTATCAAATGTAAAAAATTGAACCCGTAGCTCTCAAACTTGAATCTTTCAGAAGATATAAAACACTGTGCTGAAACTTTTGAAATGGTTGATATCATTTCTTAATGTGTTGTGGAAGCTTATGAGAGCTGAAGTCAATTCATAAATTTATGTTTTCTTACGGAATTGAGAGCATTTTTCTCGCGCAATTGTCTGCGTGATTTTTAGTTGAGATTTGACATTGTTAGCTACTGACTTTCTATAATGCACGAGGAAACGCGCGTACTCTGGCATATTCACCAACACGTGGCATTATGTAGAAAATACTACTACGTTTTTAGTTAAAAATCTTTCCGTTGTTCATACCATAAACAAGAGAGCAGTACATTACCTCTCTGAAGGCTGCGCTGTGTTTTTGTTTACATTTCTTTATTCTGTGTTCTGCTTGCGTAGAAAACGTAAAATAAAATAAATATACTCCTTACTTTCCGAGCAACACACACATTCTCAACCTTTTAAAAAGTTCAAAGCAGAATAAAATTAAGTTATTCTGACAAATAAAGTATAATGTTTTTTTTGTGTTATTTAAGGTCGCATCAACTTAAAGGTCATTAGCGACGACTATTCCGAGTAACGGTATGGTAACTGTGAGGATGACACGATATGACGATAATAGGGGGTGAAAGGACGAACACAATACAACCATGTCCGAGGCGGGACTCGAACCGGAGGTCCTTCGGTCCGAGATCACTATGGGACTACTGCCTTAGCGATCTTGGTCATCCGGTCCGGCTAATGTATAATGTTGTATGTAATTTTAATACTGGATTAAAATAATGCTTCGTGTTGGTTGCGCAAATTATGATTAAAAAAGTGATTTGAAAGAAGTTATTTTGGCAATGAGTGATTACGCAGGATGTGAAAAATTGTTAAATCGATGTTTTAATATTGCTGTATTAATTGTTGTGTGCATAAATATTATGAAAGTAAATGAGCAAAACTTTTGTGAAATGGGGGAATAATACATCATTCACAAAATGACAAGAAAAATTTCTTAAACTATTATAAGACTTTTAACCAATCTGCAAATGTACCTTTGAAAATTACACGTATAGCACTCAGTGCTGCGTCTTTGAAGTATATATTTTTATTGTTTTAAAGGACGCGAATTCGTACGCAAATTTCAATAATAGCACAAGACTCTTAATTGAATATTATGTCCTCTAGCTTGAAACCATCCGAACGCATTTCTAATGAGATATAACAATCTGTTCGGTGTCAGGAAGAAAGAATAAACCTAAAAACAGAACATGACCGAAGGAGATTTCAAGAACTTATCAATTCGTTTATTCAACGAACAATAATTGTTTCAAAGTATGTATTTACGATTGAGAAAATTGTAAAAATTACTGTTCTGTATATTTAAACATTTGCATATATTGTAAATAATAAGAAATGTATGTTATATTAATAACCCTGTTATTGATACCGTGATATAGTTTATAAGATCAAAATAATTGTTTTAAACACACGTGCACCTAGAAAAGCATGTTCCCGAATGATAACCTAATATGCAGCACGGAGTGTTGCCATGAAATACTGTTCACTAAACATTTACTCTTTTTCGAGTTAGCACCAGTAAGATTCAACTATGTATGATGTAATAATGGTAGCCGATTCTCCTAATGAGAATATCTCTTATTAGATCTTACAAACAGCAACACAACTCTTAGAACTTTACAAAAACTGACCATGCAGCATTCAGTGCTGCTTCACTTCTGCCGGAGTGTTAACATACTTCATAAAATCTCTAAAAAATAATTTCCCATCATAACGCTCTTTCTTTCATAAATCTTCTACAAATTATATTTATGTTAACCCCATTTTCATGTGATTTAATTCATTTACCTATAATACATTCCATTTTAATTGAAAACTTTCCGTTTTTCCGTTCACTTTCTAATTAGTTCTGTAATGTGCAATTTTTTTGTTCCGTTCTGTTAAAATGAATGCAGGTCTTTTTAATCAGAAAATTCCCATTCCATTCGCATGATGTGTGATGAGAAAGTGCCGCCGTTAATGTTATGTAGAACAGAGAGTTCAAAAAGTTTCACAGCAGTGGAAAAAGCGATTGTGATCCTTTACTCTCCGAACTGGCTTCATTTTATATTTCAGAACTAGAATGTTACATTAATAAAAACAGATTTCAATTTTCGAGGCTGTTAAATTCCTTCGATTTTAATTTTTAAAATTGTGAAAACGTGTAAAAACAATATTTTTGTTATTTACATTTCACATTGTGTTTACCCAGTATTACGTTTCGACGAGATTTTTGTTCTCTTCAGGTACAAATTAAATATTTTTCATACCATTATCGTACGTTTGTTATGGTTGTAGTATTGAGAGTCAGAAAATTCAAAAATTAAAAGTAAACGAAAACGTAAAATTAGCAGAACGGATACTCACAGATACACTCTGGTGTTGAATCTGCACATGCACCTTGAAGTTTCCTTATTGGATTGACTGCATAGAGTCGTTAAGTGTATTGAAAGACTGAGGGGCTACGCAGGGCGGGAATCAGTGGTATGGGAGAGGGGAAACGTCGGAAAGTATTGGTGAATGGAAAAGGGCAATTAAGGTGTATACTTCTGTTACATCGAATCAAAGTGGAAAGGCTGTATTAAATTATGTTGTTACAACTTTTTGAATTTGAAAGTATTGTGATATTTTTCGTTGTTAATTTATTGCATTTTAAAACCAAATTGAGGACATTATACGTTTTTAATTCAATGCTTCCAAGTTAGTATATCATAGTTGACTTATATACTAAGAATTTTATGGTTGTTAAAATCAATAACATTTTTAATAGTAAGTATGTGACAAGTTACTAAATTATGTTTCGTGGCGTGTTCCGTGATATTTTGTATATAGGAGGAAGGGAAGATCGCGTTCGTAGCATTAGTGAAGGTATTGATTCATTATTCGCCGGGCATTGATCGGAAAACTTATGAAGAATCACCGATCAGATCAGTTATCCGCTAGACTTTCAGGCTGTGGCTGAAGTCGATCTATAGAGCGATTTTTAAACGAATTGACCGCTTTGACAGCTAGTGCTGGCAACATAAACTGAAGGTTTTGTGGTCGTTGTGTCCTTCAGCCCATTTCACTCTCCTTCCTTCCTTCCTTCCTTCCTTCCTTCCTTCCTTCCTTCCTTCCTCCCTCCTTCCGATCTACTGTGCTCTTCTGTAAATATTATTTTTTCATATAAACATTACATTGAATTTACTTTTTTTGTGGTAAGTACAGGGTGCGCCAGAGAAACTTACTTATTTGAAAAATTCCCGCGCGGTGAGTTGGGCGGTTAGAGGGGCGAGAGGGGGCGTATCTGGGCGTATCTGGAGGTTTCATGTGGGATATCTGGGTGTTTCATGTCGAACATTCGTGGCCCCACATGAAACCTCCAGATACGCCCAGATACGCCCCCTCTCGCCCCTCTAACCGCCCAACTCACCGCGCGGGAATTTTTCAAATAAGTACATTTCTCTGGCGCACCCTGTATTATGTTTATTAAAAAACTGAGTCTTGAATGTGAGATGCGCACAGCTCACTGTTTCCTGTTCCTGTGTGGTAAGGTGGCAAGCTGGGATCGAGAACGTTCCGTGATTTGCGTTTTATAAATTTATTTTTTTTATATAATTACACAGTTGTGGACAATGAGGAGCCATGATGTCTTAACTGGAGCCATGCACAAACATAAACACTACGAAGAGGTGTGACCAACGACCTAGAACATTACTAGCATATTCTAGCTCGTTGGGTGTGGCTGAACAGCTGTCACGGCGGAGCAATACTTCTCTGAATTTCATGTATTGTTCATTTGTCTATCGAACTGTCGTGTTGACTCGTTCTTAGACCGATTCTTCTATATCTCCCTTACTAGAGTCGAAAACCCGCCGGCGTCAGGACTCGAACGCTAGGACATCCCGGTCAGAGAACCTACAGCGGTGGCAGTTATCGCCCCGAGCCATCGCAGCGTGTTTCTGATCTACAAAACGCGCAGCGCGTGATTCCTACGGATCCCATCCGGAACGAATCGCCTCCCGATTGCTGTGCTCCGCGTCGACATAACTTGTCTCAAATCTCATCCTTCACCCGCGGCGCGAGGCGACGCGACGCATCGCTTCGAAACGCGGGCTGTCGTGCGAATTAACGCAGCCCCCCCCCCCTGCGGGCGCGATGTACTACGCACTGCGGCGAAATTCCGTTGGCAGCGTGTTTTTTGCGACTGCCAGCGTGCGGACGGGGCATCGCGCTAAAATCCCGTTAATACGGAATTACATGGCAATCTTTATGAAAAAACGAGCATTTAAGCGAACGCTTGAATTTAATTACGCGCGCAATTGATGTCCTGGCGGCGGTCCCGAGTCTCGGTGCTGGCTGCGGAAGATTGGTGAAATGCGGCGAGGTTGCCGTGCTGTTTCCGCTGGCGACAGGTGAGCTTTGGAAATGTTAAAACTTTACGGCTTTACGTATCAATGCGTGTATTACGTATCTGCAGGTATTTTGTCTGGGAAGTAAAATTACAGAAGGTTGATGATAAAGCATATTCTACGAGTAAACTGGTACACGTTTGACACCGCAAGTGACATTTTGCGAGTTTATTTTGCACAGAATAATTGTGATATATACTAAGAGTTGAGATATTTTAAAAAATGTTACTTTCTTAAGTCGTAGTAATTTTACATTGAGCCCTACTTAATAAAACCTTCGACAAATGGAAAGAACATGTATTTAGAGTTCAATAATGTTTTATTAATTTCTAATAAGGATACACTAAATCCAAATTCATGTTCTCTTTGATAACAACGACGTGCAAGAAAAAAAATGAATTTTACAATGTAATGCATTTTTATAGATTCCTCTCCAGCCACAATATGAAACTAACCACTCTTGTGTATTCATAGAATTGCAATACAAATTGGTAGATTCAGTGATGACATTTTTTATCCGGATGCCTTTGTAGTGTGGATTAACTGACTTCAAACAGTTATTTCCGTCGACGATGCCCTGTGCGACAAGTTTTACGAGTTTCCGATAAATTGACTGTCGGAGAGCTGCATGACCTCTAGGTAGTTACAGCACCGTCGCAATCACCGAAACGAACTAGAAACGATTGGGAGGAAAGCAAACGACCCATAAAACAACGGCCGGGGTAAACATTCGTAGCCATCCATCATTCTCTTTGGCGACTGCGTGAGCGCTGTGCCGACCGTAAATACAAGCGGTCATTACTACGTCTCCTAGATCTTCATCCTTGCATTTCCTCTTTGAGGTTGATTTAAGTGAATTGCTACTTCAGCATAGTCTGGTTATGCAGCGGATGTATCAAGTGCTTTGGAGGTCAGGTTAAGTGTGTGGTTTGTAGCAATAAACCACAACGTGGTGAAGGTTGAATTTCTTTCACTTACAGCTACTGAGAAAATTTAACAATTTGCGAATTAATTCTTTAAAAAATTAAAATATCACTGGTCTCTGTTCTTGAGCTGTTTCCAACCAAATAGCGCATGCTTTTCTCTTACTTTTTAAATTGGTGATTGTATGAGTTTTGCGTCAGGTTTTTAATATTTATATTGTAAATATTAATTTTCGGGAAACCTTAACTTGCATCCAATGTTAATAATTCACGATCTTTGCATTTGTTCAACTATGCATATATGGTCTTTAGAAGTATGTACTAAACAGTCTTTAGACTTTAGTTCACATTTACTAATTGCATTCTGTGAGATCCATGACGATCCAATTTTTTTACAAACATGGTTCCATGTTTTTTTAGAACAATTTCAGCAGTGATTTTCGTGCCGTTTATTGGCATTTGTGTAAATTACTAATTTTCAATGCGCGCAGAAATTGGAATAAATGTATACAGCCACTAGCCATGTGAGAGGTGTCTATCGTTTAATTAGATACACAGGACCTCGGGAAAAACCCCAAAACAATTAAACAGTTCCCATTGACTGAAATGTGGAAATATTTGATTGTGATATTCTGCATAATCTCATACTGCATGTACCGACTGAACTCTCCCACTCCGTCTCTGCTTGCCAATGAGAAGTTAAAGTAAGAGGTTGTTGGGAGAGTTCTATGACACATGCACACAAAAGATGGTACACCGCATACATAAATGCATCGATCACAATGTTAATTATGGACATTAATAGAAAAATGTCTACAACACCGGTGACGTCATGAAGCAGCAAGAATCCAAGAAAGAAGTCATAAAATATTTTCTATTCACACACTGCGTTATGGATCAGGAACTTTTTTGACATTCTTGGTGTATGAAGAATCGTACTGATTACTGTTACACTGCACTGAATACTGTTCCGTTCTCTCTGTTATCGTTAAAATATTTGAATTATTGAAGTGCTGTACTAGAGTAATTTATTTATTATTCTTGGGCAGCGTGTGTGCTACGCTGGGAAATATATTTTGTGTGATTTCTTCAAAATTTTTGCTGCTCCAGACCACTATAATTCCCTCCCTGTTTTTATCTGTTCGTTCTTCGGAGCCTCCTATCTTAATTTTCCCTCGAGTACAGAGAAATTAGACATTACATTTTAGTGGGAGTTCCCCGTCGTTCATAATAGAAATATTATATTTTACTTGTATATCAAGTCATTTTCGTTATTAATAGATGGCATACGAATTTACTTGATGATTTTTGAATTAACAAATGACTCATGGTGACTTCACATAATTCTAATTTACAATTCTTTTCCGTGAGAAATAAAACTTACTTCTACCCAACATCTCGAAATAAGTAGGGTTATATTTTTCTTCTCGGTTGAGGTGAGTTCTTCCATTCCTTAATACTTGAACCAATTACGGGAGTATTATGCTCGAAGAGCCAAACGCTCTTTTTGTGTGGTTTAGTAACAGCGTGGGAGTCACATTTACTAGCAAATAATTAAAAATCAATATCTAGAATACTAATAAGAAAAAGTATGTACTTAGGAGCCAAATGACAATTGATTTAGTTTTTTCTCCATTTACGTTTCCGTGACAGGAAGAAACAATTTTGGGTCATTTATTACTTTTTCTGCTAACATACACTGAAGCAATTGATCTTTGATTAGGGCTATTGAACTGAATGTCATTTAGATACATTTCTTACTGAAGCGACAATCTTATTTGCAAGTAGAGGAATTTTAAGGGAGCTTAAGGGACCTCACCCTTGTCTTCCAATGTTCGCGAGAGTCGTGCGGGAAGCCTTCCCTTCCGACTGACTTGTTACGGTGGGGTGGGGTGGAGGGAGCAGGAGCTGCGAGCAGGGTGGCGCGTCGTGCCGGGTCTGCGAGGCGCGCTATGACCGACGCGTCTGAATCCGCGCGCTTTGCCGCCTCATCGCGCCGCCGCTCAGCGCTGAGTCCCCGTCACGCGGAGGCGCTCCCGCTGCGCCGCTGTCAACTCACCCCGTTCCGCCCTCGGGCACAGGCACCACGTCCCGCTCTCCACCGCCCGGCCCCCGCCCGGCCCCTGCCCGGCCCCTGCCGTCGCCCCGCCCGCGCCCTGCCGGCCCGGCTCGCCTGCCCGGGCCCCCCCTGCCGGGCCCGTGCCTGGCCACAGCCGGACGCCGCCCCTGGCCCGCCCGGACCCGCCGCGCACGCCCGGACCGTCCGCCCGGCCCGGACACGGCCCAGCCCTCGCCCTACCCCCTCAGCTCTCCGCCGGCCCTCTCTCCGGCCCTCTCTCCCGGGCCTCTCTCCGCGTCTTCCCGCCGCCTCTCTCGGAAGTCTCTTCACGTCTTCTCGGCGTCTCTTCCGGTCTACGGCTCTTGCTTCTCGGCCCTCCTTCGGCCCTCTATCCCGGCCCTCTCTTCCGGGCCCCTTCGCTCTTCACGCTCTCTCACCTCTCTCCGGCCTCTTCCTCGGCCTTTCGCCTCTCTCCGGCCCTCTTTCCCGGCTCTCCGCTTCTCCGCCCTCTCTCCCGCCCTCTTCTCCCGGCCCTCTCTCCTGCCCTCTCCGCCCTCTCTCCCAGCCTCTCTGGGGCCTCTCTCCACGCCCTCTCTCCGGCCTCTCTCCGGCTCCTCGCCCTCCCCCGGCCTCCGCCCTCTTCGCGCCCTCCTCGGCCGCTTCACCCTCCTCATCTATTCAATCTCCCGGATCCCAGGCCCTCCCGCTTGCTCCCGCTCTCCATTTCCCCCTAATTGCATACCCTCCTGCACTCCCGCAACGTTGACATGCTCTCCTATCTTTTCTTTTGCTCTACTCTGTTCTTTTCCAGCTGCATTAATGTGGTCTCGCACACTTCTGAACCTCCTCTCACCCACCCCACGAACCCCGCAAAACTCCGATCACCCCGCCCCGCCCCGCTCAAGCTCCGCGTTCCCCGCCTCTCCCGCCTGGCTGAGCCGCGGCTCAGCCACGGTGAGCGAGACGCGATCTCCGCGACCTCCGTGACCTCCGCGAACTCTCTGCGACGCGAGCAGGGGAGGAGAGCAAGAGCTCAAAACACAGTGATATGAAGCTGTCTATTAGGAAATAATATATACATTTTCGACTTACTACGAATACGTTCGTTTAGTATACATTTGTTATTGGATCAACTCTCCACCAATACACTTCAACTAATTCTCCTTCATACACTATATTTTTAATATACATCTGATTTTGAAAAAGTGATCTGATTTTATATCCGGGAGAGAAATTACTATGTTTTGTTTATTGACATCATGCCAAAATTTTAATTCACTCAAGAAGTGATACCTTGCATTTATCTGCAAGTTTTCGCTTCTTGAGTTACTGCTTACACTACCTGCTGCGGTAAACCCGATAAGAAGGTATGCAATGAATCGCAGCTGTAAAATTCGTAGTATAGTCGCCAGGACCGTGATGTGGCAGTGGCGTTAAATTGATCAGGAGAAATCCAAACAATCGGCCAGAATTCTTGGCCTGTACAACACTCAATCAGAATTTAAAACCCATTCAGCTGTTCGGGTGAAAAACTGCTCGTTTGGAAGACATTCCAAGGTCTGCCCGATCACGTGCACGCCACGCAGCGACCCCCCCCCCCCGTCCTCCAGCAATCCCATCACATCACACCCTCCTTCTATGTGCTTTACTGCTCGTTTACGCCTCCTTTCGCACTCTTCCTTCACCGTCGCGTCTCCGCCGTCCGCCTCTGGCCGCCAACGTTCGCCTCTTCGCACGACGCGACCCACTCGCGCCGTCGGAGGCGTCGGGCCATACATCATCGCGTGAGCCGGCAGCGGCAGCGACGGGGCGAGAGGTCTTCGGCGGCGGTCGTGGAGGTGGCTGGGGGCGGAGAGGATGGTGGGGATGGTGAGGAGGGTCTGTGGAGGTTAGGAGGCTAGGGAAAGGGGCGCGGCGGGCGGCGCAAGGGTGGCAGAGTAGACGGAGGCGGCGTAATTAATTGATTGATTGTAATTCCGGGCGCGTCAACTGTTAAGGCCATTTGTCTTGTAAGTGTAGAACATGTATTTTGCTCGGAAGGTGGCGGTGGTCTTAACTCCCGCAGGATATTTCCGATCTGCGGGAAAACGCCCTAGGTGGGACACGCTCTAAGCTCCCGACCGGTCTTTCGTCACGTGTGTTCGTGTAGTGCATGTAAGTGTAAGTAAATAAGTGAGTAAGTAAGTAAGTAAGTAAGTAAGTAAGTAAGGGGTGAGGATGGTGCAAGGAATAGGAGAGAAATATCGCGCGCGGTCCGTGGCCCGTTTGTTAGGGTACTGCTTTAGCATTGGCCTGGCGTTGATCGGAGATACCACGGAAAACTACCAATTAGAGCAATCGACCGTTAGAATTCTCCTCCAGACAGCAACTGATGTTGACCTTGCTTATTTATAATATATCAAAAATGCTGCGAGTGCGGGACTCCAACCCAGGAACATCAGGTCAGAGGCACTGCAGTGACATCAGTTGATGCCCTGAGCCACCTCTCCCGGCACGGAGGCGACGTGGAAGGCAACCGCGTGGGCGGCCGGCGGGAGACGTCGAGCGTGGAGAGAGCGACGCGGGTCACGGGGGCGACGGGAAGGATGTCAGAGCGACGGCGACGGAAGCGGCGGGCGACGGGGCGAGGGCGCGCGTTCGGAGCCCTCTGATGGGTCGTTAGAGCGACGCGACTCAGGCGGCGGCGGCGGCGGCGGCAGCAGGTGTCCCGGCCCCGACGCCGCCCGACGCTGCGCTGGCGCCGTCGCCCGGAGCAGCGCTGCCGCCCGCGCCACACATCACTCGGTCGGGGCGACGCCCCCGCGCCTGGCGACCCGGGGGCCACGAGGAGGGCGCTGCACGGAGCGGGCGACGCGAAATGGAGATGAACGGTGACAAAATTCGCCGACGTTAGCAGATCGAAGTAGTTATACACGTCGTGAAGCAAATAACAGATGCGATTGAATGTTTTTAATCGAGAAAATAAGCAATGGCTTTAACAAACCGAATCTGTTAATAATTGTGATAGTGGCCGTAGGTCGTTCAACACTTTGAGTCGTAACTTTTTCTGTCAAAAAATTATATTATCAAAAGAAATAAATATTGTAAAAAGTATACTCTTACAACATGTTTGCTGCTAATTTGTTTATTTTGATTTCTTAACGGCCAGTGAACTGTTAAACCGGGCCGTTAAGAATGGCGTTTCATTCCTCTGCTTGGTTGCGTTAGGTCGATATATTAACAGTGCAGTATTACGAAAAGTTTATACAGTATACTATTAAAGGGGCCTAAGTACAAGAAGGACATAAAAAGTTCTTAAGTTCTTTATGTCCTCATCAATAATGTTTGTGTACTAACAATCTAGATGTTCGAAAGATAACTTAAAAGGTCGAAAGTCCTACGTTCCTGGAACATTGATGATAGTCAGGTTCACCCAGTGAGAACAGCAATATTGGTCGCCTTGCATTGAGTAGCCTTAGAATATGCCCATTATACTCTATGGTTAGTTGGGGAATTTAATATGCAAATTAGTGAAGTGCAAATAAGCGTTCTGTGCAACTGTATACGTGTAGTGAATATGCAAATTATTGAATTATTTTAAAAATGACTTCGAGAAATGTTTTAAATCTTTAAAACATTTCTCAAGGATCCACGCATGAATAGATAAATAACATGACGTGTGACAGTAGCAAACTACAATAATTATTTAAAGCATTGTCGAACAGTAAAAAAATAAACAAAGGCACAAAGTTACACGATTTAAAGTTTGTTTAAGAGATTATCGGTATAAAATATCATTGACCTCGTAGAACACAGCGGAGAACTCGGAGACAACGCAGCCTCCAGAAGTGTAACCCCCACAACGCCTCTTTGGCAGCGCAACAGAAACTTAAGCACAATGAAGAAGCATGGCATCTAATTTATAAAATTTTCTTGGCGGCGTTTACTGGGCCGTAATGTCGCGGAAAGTGTATCTCATTACCACCCGGAGAATACTCTTCCATTGCCCATTAGCCTTTTGCCCTCGCTCTCGAAACTTTGAAATATCGCCCACTTTACGCCTGTTAGCCCGCCGCGCTCATTTAAAAATCCGTCTTCGCGGCGACGCCGCCTCCGGCTGTGCGGCGACCTGAGCGCGTAGTTTATGCCGCGCGAGTTTCGCTCCGCTTTGGGACCCGCGAGCGACGCCACGCCACGCCACGCCACGCCACGCCACACACCACACTCCATTCGACACGAGACACACGACACGAGTCACACGACACGAGTCACACGACACGAGTCACACGACACGAGTCACACG
>BOPP01000022.1:4750931-4773553 GCA_017312745.1 Gryllus bimaculatus
GACACGAGACACACGACACGAGACACACGACACGAGACACACGACACGAGACACACGACACGCCGAGCTTCCCGTATTATACGCGTACATTTTCTTGATCCCCGGAATACGTTTCTCTAGAGAAAGTAGATTTTAGCAATTGCTAAAAATGAGACGGGATTATCTAACACTGAAAAAAAAAATTGTATATTTGACGATCGGTGCAGTATATAACTGAGAGGTTTTAATTTGCAATAAAATGCGAAATCGATCGCAAATTGGGAAAATATGAACAAAGTGTGAAATGGTCGTGAATCTATGATATAATTGCTACATTGAATTTTATGCTTTCCTGCGTGTTCGCTCACTAACTAGGGATGTGAGTGACATCGACAGCAACATATCGATGTTTTAAAAATTATTAATTTAACTGGCGTTAAAAATGCTTAGAAATGGCGAAATATTAAATTAGTTTCTTATTTTATGATTTTAATGCGAAAATGTTGTTCGAAATGCGATTTAAAAAAAAATTAAAGTGCTAAATTCTACCAAAATCAAAGCTCAAACATAATCGACTCATCAGTTAATTCAGAATTAACATGGAATGTTCTTGAATTTTCCGTGTAATTTCTTCATTCTCGAAATTTTTGTTATAAATGTCGCTTTATTTCCCCCAAAAATCACACATAGTTCATATTTTTGGTTTGTTCGTTCGGCTCGATCTATCATCTTTACTTGCCCCCATTGTAGATGTTTGACTCTCTTTACTTTGGTTCATCCTGTTTCCTAAATTTCCAAATTCCAGAATACCTTTTTGATTCTTCCTGACGCGGCCTATCATTTTCCCTTCGATTTTCCTCTACAGATTTTAACTCTCCTCTTCTCTAGTAACTATCCCCGAATCCTGGTTTTCCAATTTCTCCGTCGACCCAGCCGTCTCGCTCGCCGCCGCCGCCTCCTCCTCCGCTCGCTGCCATAGTCCCCGGGCCCATGCTTGGCGGAGGGGAACCCCCCGAGCGCCGTAATGGCCTCGGCTCGAGATTTTAATCCAGAGTCTACAAGAGGGGCAAACACTGCACCCGCAGCGATGGCGATGGAGGCGGAGTGCGAAGCGCCGGCTTCGAGGCGAAGGAAGCTCAGCGATGCGACGGAGGAAAGGGCGAGTGCCACCTTGATTTGCGGAACTTCGTCGTCGCGATGAACAAGGCGACAGGATCTCGGTATACGTGCATTTATTTATACATTATTGATTGATTGATTAGTTATTCTGAGAGTGTCAACGGTAAAGATCATTAGTCGCGTAATTGTAGCGGGAGGTGGCGGTGATTTTCCCCAGTTGGATGGTGAGATTCGGTGCCAACCTACATGTCGGTTAGGGGGATTTTCCGCAAATGGGTTTCTCTCCCATCGGGGCTCCGCTCCAGGCGGGCCGGAAGTTCTACCGTAGTATGCCGTAAATTCCAGTCGGAAGTTCTACGCTCCTGACGGTACTCCCGACTTGTGTGGCAGTGTAGTGCATGTAAGTGTAAATGTATATTAGTAAGAGGAGAGGAAAGGACAAGGAAGGGGAAGGAAAGATCGCGCGAGGCCTGTCTCCCGATTGTTCTCCGGCATTTGCCTGGTGTCGATCGGAGAAATCACGGAGAACTTCGATCAGAGCCGCCAACTGCTAGAATTCTTATCGAGACAAAAGGTGAATGCGACCTACTAGCTATTTAGCATTCAAAAATCCTGGCTCCCTCATCACCCAAACGCTAAGGCTTCCCGGCCATAGCCACTGCAGTGACAACAGTTGATACACTTAGTTACCTACGATATATTTATGTACTATGTACAACAGCATGGGTTGACGTACAGAGCATTTGATAGCGTTCCATTCGCCTGGTGCGAATACACCAGGTGTTGTTGCTAGGCCGTGCAGCACTTGCGCTTCGTAGCGGACATTGACTTGTGATATCATTCCCAGAATATTGAAAGAGCAACTTGGTCGAGCATCTATTTGTAAAAGAACTGTTCTCTTCCCCGCTGTTATCACTTGTTACAATTGCTTTTAGTAGACATGACCCCGTGCTCATCGATTTCCGGTCATCGAGGCGAGACCTCTCATTGAAAGATGTCTGCATCGCTCATTGTCTGTGACATTACAATTCCCTAACCATAGGGCGATCACTGCGAGTTTTGATTTTTTAATTTTTATAATGAGATAGTGGCCTGCAACAGCAAAAACTTTGCTGTAGCGACTGTGTGGAAAATGAGATCCTGAGCAAAAATCGCCTGTTCTGAAATGGCAAATGTGAATACTGAAGCGTCTTTCTTCTTCATCGTATGAGTCAGCTGTGTCATTAAGTGTTGCTCTAAGTATGAGAATTCATCCGGTACGCTCAGTAAAAGAACAGCCGGATTATCAAATACATGAATTTTTCAGTCAAATTCAAAACTATTTATTTTCGGTTTTAGTTTCAGGGTATCTAACGAAAACGTGCTCACCTCTCTATGGCCAGAGAAAAAGACAGTTTTCTTTCATTTTCTGCACGCATTCGAAATTAGTAATGTAGTGTATTAGTTAATTACTTGCTGTGCCAAGAGAAAACAAATAGGTAGAGCAAAATGCATGAATAAGTAAATGTTAATGGAAAACCTGCGTATTAACTCATTATTTGGCCTATTTTTTAAAACAGAATTGTTAATTGATCCATCCGCAATTCTGTTTTTCATCATTATTTGTATTTTCTTAATATTTAAAATTTATTTTCTTGAATATAATATTTTTAATCTGTTTCAACATTCAGGTGTTATCACCAATCTGTTAATTAGCCGAAAACCACCTATTTAAATCAAAGTTTCTGAAATTGTAATCTTAATTTTCACAAGATATTCGTACGCACTTTTCTCATCTGCTTTACTAACATTCAAACTTCCTCAATAAGTTTAGAGAATAATACGTATTACTTAATTGTTCTTTTTAAGTTTTCTTTATTTAATTATTAGAACTACCGAAAATATTCCCCGACACATCACTTATACATCGCTTTTCTCAGTTTAGAACAAACATCTTTTTTCGATTTATTTTAAATCCTTCATTAAACCGTTGAAATATTTACGAGCACTGTAGGTTAAAATATACGTTACAGTGATTAAGAAACAACCTCTAACATTGTTTCTGAACTTTTGTTTGGTATTTAATTGTATTATTCATGTGCGCATCGTATTGTTTAAATTCAACGAGAATGTTTTGGTTCAATGTGGTAATGAAGTTAAAATACCCTATAATGTGAAAAAGTCAAATGAACGGCCTCCATGGAACTTCCAAAAGCTCGTTGTTTTGTCGCTGCTTCTTTCGGCATACTTGAATAAATTCTTCAGAAACTTTGTTCCTGACTCTGTCACGAGTTGATATACGAAATTCAACCATGCCAGGGCGGCGTTCGCTTAAAGTCGATGAAGGGGAGTACAGCAGAAACCTCATCTAGTTCGCCGGTCTGCGAGTTATTACACGAGCGGGATTAAATTGGGTGACCTTCTTGCTCGTAGAACGCGGGGGCAGTGTGAATGTCACTCCGTAGGTCGCCTGGCTTGCTTTACTAGTCATGAAAGTTTATTATGGGCGCGCTCCAAGCCAGCTCGGATTTTTTGTGTGGAAGTCATTGGACTAGCATGAAGTGTGGACGTGCGGAGTAAAGGGGGGAGAAAATGGAATATATGCATTCTATACCACGGCGTAGTAGGGTCTGTGATGTGCTGGTAATGCAAGAGTGGCGTATAGAAACTCAAGGGGGAATGAAGGGGAAATAAAATTCGAAATTTAGTAAAGCAAGTTGGTAATACACTAATTTGTACTAGATTTCTTATCAGGTATTTCCATAATACTTTACCAGTATAATATTATTTTTTCTCATTGTTTTGGTCGCGATTTGGGAAATAACCTACTATCCACCAAATACAGCAGCTAAAACTACTCATATAATTTAGAGGTGCTTTTCTTGTATGTTCTTTCTTATTAATTCATTGTTAATTATTACTATTGCAAATAAAGTGATAGTTATTGTTTCTTAATACGTTTTGAGCATCTGAGATTGAGCACCAACAAGTCAGCAGAAAACATCTAGATCCATTATTAATTGTTAAGAAACTAAGTGCAAGTCGATTTTTGATTGTGTTTGATTAATTTAAACATTATTCAAATTGGCAAATGGTAGTTGACTTAATCACTACTTTTTTGGGCTACATACACAAACTTATTTTAATCGTATTTGCTGCACTGTATTGCAAATAAAATTAAAGGACTATAAACATTCGCATTTCTGTTAACTTTATTGCCTGTCTAATTGCTAGCATTGCCATGTTGTTAATGTCAATGAACTACTGAACTCTAGCATACATAATATACAAAATTCTTGTATTAGAGTTCGCAAATTTGTATTTCAAATGCTTACTCTGCGTTAATTTTGCACCATGGCAAATTTATATACGTGTGAATTGACACAAAGTGGAGAGTACAAAGTGACCTTGCTGAACCCCTATGTTTTTTCGTTTCATCATTATCATTATAATAACTTTTATTATAGAATTATAATTATCTCTAATTATCTAAAGTCTTCCTTTGTTTTACGGTTTTCTTATTTAGATATATCAAGTTTCGTTTGAATGAAAGAGATATCAAATATTTGAGTGTAAATCTGAAGAGCATTGGTCTAAATTGATCTTTTGAATTGCAACCTTAGTTAATACAAATTTCAATAAGAAACAACAAATAGCTTTCCTGATTTTAACCTGTTTCTCGGTTCCACGTCAAAATGTACGGGGATTCAGAATGTATTCTGTGTTCATATTTTCCTTACAAACAGGATTAGAAATTTCAGGCAGTAAAAAATACATTACCGCATTATTTTTTGCAAAATGCTATAGGAAACATTTGTTCATTTATCCCTTTCGTAATTCTGCACAACAGTTTCATTCTTCTTCATTGTCCGCAAGGGTGTCTTTAAAGTGAGTGGTATATGTCAGGGTAGTTATAAGAATTACAAACAAAAACAAAGAACATCACTGTTCATACATGACACTAATGACCTCCAGAGTCCCGAGTCTCGGAAATGCGCGTAAAGTTATGGTGATACACAGGCTGCGATGAAATCGTAAAAATTACAAAACGCACTTTCTACTGAAATCGAGGCCAAAATGACAAAGGAATTCCAAGTATTTCTGAATGTACTTCTTATCTATTTCCTTAAATAAAAGGCACTTCATACTCTTTTCAATACTTCCTTGCAGAACTAATTGCTGAAATGCTGGAAAAAGATGCCATTGCTTAGTAGATGCTACCTCAATTTACCTACATCACATTTCCGTCAAGTGTCGTTACCATAGAATGATCATATGTTTAGGATATAAGAAAGTAATTTCACGGATCCATTGTTCAATTCCTAGGAAAAGGTAACTGCAATAAATTATGGTATTTTCCTGGGTTATTCTTACAATCCAAGAACTGAACAAGTAAACATAGTTTTAGAAACGAATTTTTCGATCATTTTACTGGTTGACCATTTTGTCTATAATCACATATTACATTTCATACCGCAAAATGTAAAGAATTTTTACAAACATCCGGCATTCATTACTATACCGAAACCAAAACGTCCCTCTAATTTTTCTAAAAGCTGTACTGAACCAAATGTATACTTTTAAGTACAAACAAATGAATAATATGAACATTTTCTCAACCGTCTGTCGTTCTGTGCGACAGGAAACCCCAACTTCTACCTTACTTCGTCTTCGTACCTTCTTCCCCCAGAAACAACACGCAACGTCACCGCGTCCTAAAGACACAGCAATAAAGGGGGAACAAAGGGCACTTTTGCCCCAAAGTTCGTTAATAACGCCCTCACTACGGGGGCGATGATGTAGTGCTTGTATCGTAGGCAGAGACACGCGTTTTATAACGGTGATTACGGTTGTTAACAGATCGACCGAGGGGAAGCTACGGCTGCAATGTTCGGTTGTTGCAACTCGCAACAACTAATTGTAACGGTGGTTTCACTTATATTAGGGGGGAAATGTACGTTGATACTGTATAGTTGACAATGCACACGCAGCTATTAAACAGTATATGTGTAGGAAAAAATGTAGTTATTCGTTGAAACCATTCTTTGTTCAACAACTTGCAAGCTATTGTTAAAAAACTTAACACGTCCTGACGTTGTCCATTCTCTGCATGTTTTCATTTGTTTGTTTCAAGTGTCATTCATGATTCGGGTTTCTATTTTTCTATTTTTGAATTATTTTCTCGAATGCAAATAGTTCCGTTCTACCAATCCTTTAATATCTCTTCAGCAATTCGCAAAGACAAGGAAGGGGTGAGGGAAGAACCAATGAAAAGTCATTCATGGTAATTTTTAAAAAATTAATGCAGAATTTATACAAGATGCAAATGAAAATCCATTACGGAAATATGATGGTAGTAAGTAACAAAAAATAACAAATAATTGGGGGGAAATGATTGAATAACTGTTTTACTAAGTATAATTTATTGATAAATGAACGATTGATAAACGAATAGTTGACAAACAAAATATTAAAATCATATTAGTGACTAATGACTAAAAAAATAATAAAATGTTGTCTTCATAAACAATGGATTGCTTGTTCCCAAAAAAGTTATCAAGCAATTCATTGCTCAGTTATCGTTTATGAATGAACACTGAAGGACTGACAAAACTAATCATTGGTCAGACGGGTGGCGACAACTGAATTGGCTACTTCGTGTACTCAAGAGAGACATGAAAATGCTTAAAGGAAATGAAGTGATCGGAAGTTAGAGTGCATTCATAATTGACCAACAAATTTAGGAACTACTGTTACAGCAACTGTAGTTGACGAACGAGACTGATTGACAAACGAAATCGATGGAATGATGACCGAATGATTAAAGAACGAATGGTTAGGGGGACTAATGTTTTTTTAACGAAGGGATGTACTGAGGAAAGATAAATGACGAATGAGAACAATGACCAAATGTTATTTTTCATTCATTTATTCCTGCACAGGATACAAGCTTTTAAGGAGTTTTGGATTTTTTATCATGCACCGCAAAGTCCTCACCATATCCTCACAGTACTGGATATTTTTCTCAATTTTTTATATAAATAGTTTTTTACGAGTACAAGTGGTAACCAGAGGATGTCAATTACTTTATAGTAAGGTGATTGAACTTGTACGTGTCTAGCTATACTTCCCTCAAGATGTATTCGTCCCTGTTGATCCGAAAATAAAGATATGCAAAGGGAGTGCTGAAAATAAATTATGGGAATACTTTTGTGAAAGTTGTTGCAACTATACGTAGTTTAATTTCTGTGTGGATTTATTATTTAAAATAAATCAAGGACGTTTTCTATGTTCCTCAAAATCTCTTATGAAAAATATTTAAATTTCATTTTGAAGTTTGACATTGAGGTTACGTAAATAAGTGTAATCCATTTACAACTTAAAGGGAGGGATTATTTTTAATTAATGAAAACAGTTGAAACATTTATCTAGTTTTTTTTCCCCAGCCATATATTGAATATGTGCTTTTTGAGTAAGTTCTTTATTGATCAGAATTCTCGTGTATTTCAAGTAGTTGTCTTGAAAAACAATAAAACGCTAAGCCAACAGCAACTGAACACGAAGATAATAAATATTGCTCAGATAATGATTGCTATTAAACTGGAAGGAGTTAGTAAGGAATTAGTCAATGGTGAGGTGCATGGTATTATTGTGTCGACTTTTGAAATTTTACATGAATCAAATGGGAAAGCATGATGGAAATGTCACGGTAGGTATTTATTGTTTATAAACGTTTGGCAAATAAATAATCGAAAAACTAATAGATTACAAACGATAATTGACGAGTCAATGATTTACGAACAGTCGATTTATGAATGAATGTTTAAAGAAAAACAAATGATTTGTGAATGAATATGTGGCGAATTAATTCTCAAAGAACAAGTGATATACGACAAAGGCAAACAACGACCGAACAAAAAGTTTTCATAAAGATAGTAAGCGCGGCTCAGTTGTCATTTGCTAATGGACTGTAAAGGCCTGCGCGTGTGCGAGTGTGAAGAAGCAATCAAAGGTTTGGCACGTGGCGATTATTGAATCGGCCACCGCGTTTACAGAGGTAAACAGGCGCCGGGCGCGGCGCGCGGCCCAGCCAGCGGCACGGGCGGGCGGGGAGCTGCGGTGCACCGCCGAAGCCCAATAGGAATTTTGATTGCCGATTTGTTATCCGGCAGGCGGCGCGTGCACCCGGACGCATATTGATTTCCTCGGGCGCAACGCTCGGGAAACGCGCCGCCGGATAAAGGCCCCCTCCCGGATTCTTTGTACGGTTCTGCGTTTGGTCACAGGGCGCAGGGTGGAGATTTGCTTTGAAGAGCAAAACAAGGCTCTTGTTCCAAAATGGGACACTCGGCTTCAATACGCGGTGGCGACGGCAGGGAAGGAATTTTGAAGTGTGTTCCATTTCTCTTTTACCGCGATGGAAACGTATGACAACACATTTTCACGCAGATGAAACAAACGAGTGAGCCGTGAGAAGATAATTAATGACTTTCTGAATTGAAGCCTTATTTCACGTGTCGAGACTCGTGACATCAGGCCCGCTCTTCCGTCTGACCACGCAAATTTCGCAACGCTCCTTTCCCCAACTAGCGGAGAAAGGAGGTATTTCTTAGGCGACGAACAGGAGATTTGAATTTAGCTCACAGGCGTCATTGAGGCTTTATGCAATCAAATATACTAACATGAGACACCCGGCTTTACTTCCCCTCCGAAGGAAGGCGAAGAATTTTTTCGCCCTTAAAAAAACTACGGCTTCCATCAGGTTTGAACCCGTCAACTTGTGACCGTCCAATATGCTAACCGTTACACCATCGCCGCCGCCAAACGGAACAGAACTGAACGGAATAAGGAAAATGCAGACTTTTTTATTTATAAAAAAAATAATTTAGAGAAAAATAAGTTGGAAGATATCGCATTAGTGGAAAGACAGATACAGAAATGATGTCGTAATCAAGAACTCCGCGCGACGGGAAAAAGGTAGAATACTGAAGTTGAAAGTTAAATCCTAACAAAAAATGTTAGTTTTACTAAGTAGTAAATGTAACACAGTGAATAGCGACGGGGATGAACATAACAGAAAAACGTTTTTTATTTCTACTGTTTTATGTGACAATGTGAAATTCATGATTAGTTGTGATCTTTATTTTAATTGTGGCAGCTCAGGAAGAATTTTATTCTTTTTTCTATTACAAAATCATTTTATGTATAACGGCATAAAAAACCATAACTCATCATCCCAAAGCTAGTCTTAAGAGCTTAAGGCGCCTCGGGTTAATGTGTATTGCAGCGTATTATGGGTTGCGGATTCTTATAGCAGTTTGATGCAGGACTAAGGAGTAGTTCTCTAACTCATGGAGTTTATGTTGATTGGTTCTTCTAAATGTTACAAAATCTTCGTATTTCCTGAAAGTAACGTATTATATATAGAGTGGTGGTCTCTAAATCAATATTTCCGGTATAAATTGTAAAGTGAATAAATGTTAAAACGTTTTGGGTTTTGAATTATTACATTTGCAAAGTGATTATTAGTAATACTTTATTATTCTCTTGAGAAATGTGTGTCGCCGTTGAAAATGTTAATTGAGAAGAAAGAAATCAGCTGGTCGCATTCAAGCTGAACTGCGACGATGCCAGAAATGCTGCAGAATTACTCATCAGCGTTGCGTTGCAAAGCAATCGATCGGAGAAAGCCGATAACGGTTTTCTGAAGGGAATATTAAAAGAGAAGATGAGAAAATGATTTTTGAGAGAAAAACAATTTTGTCTCGTTTTCACAATAGTGAGGCTCTTTGAATAATGGTGAACAGAATCCATTAGGTACTATGTTACGTAAGCATTAAGAAACACTATGGACTGCGGCAGTAAAAATAATATTGGACAAAACTTCTTTTTACAAAATTCTCGTGTACCTTTGCAGTACATTAAATATTTAAATGAAAACCTTAATGATTACTGCAATAATATAATAAGCACACGTAGTAAAAAACTTCTTTACATACGAAGTCACCAAGAAAATTCCAGTTCCTTAATGCAACACATGAATATCAAGTATTCAATGATGCTCGTCCTCTTCCTTGGGGCCTCTCCGTAGCAGGGCGTCAGCTGTGACGTAAGAGGACGAGAATTCAATAGTACGCTCAGTATGAGAATCATAATACATCATGACACAAGCTCAGTATGAGTAACACAATCATATATTTGCATTTTTCAGTCAATATCAAAACTTTCATATTTTTTGAATTCT
This sequence comes from Gryllus bimaculatus, assembly GCA_017312745.1. NCBI lineage: Eukaryota > Metazoa > Arthropoda > Insecta > Orthoptera > Gryllidae > Gryllus > Gryllus bimaculatus. Next base: position 4,761,253 of record BOPP01000022.1, read on the forward strand.
CCATAATAATGAGTATCTAAGGAAACCATAAACACCTCTCTTATACGAGATGCCGCACAGTTTTCTTTGAATTTCTGCACAGGAAATGTGAATTTTCTTCGTAATGTACAGGTATCTGTGTTTTTGAATTTTTTTCGGGTTCCTGAGTACCTTTTAAAAGGGAGGATGGAGGGTACATACCTATTTTTCCGTGTGTGCGCGGAATGAAAATAGTGATATAGATTATTTACGTGCACTTCATACCAATTAAAGCATTGTTGAACAATTTCCGTTCAGTAGTTTTCAGCAGTTTTCATAGCATTACTTGTCATAACAGAAGTATGATAAATCTGTTTTTGATAGAATCTGAAGTGCATATTCTTGTTATCTGTCTCGTTCTATTACTCTGCTATTGTGGAGTGTACAGAGCAGACTTGTCTGCAAATAATGCAATTCAGAATAGAACATCAATATTCGTAGAAGTTGCATTAGGTCACTTGCAGATACAATCAATTGTGTTGGAAAATTGAAGTCAATCAATATTAAAATTTTTCGAGGACGTCGGTGTATTACAACTATGACATTAGTATTTAGAGCTCATCAATTTTGCCCATTGAACAGAAATGTCTGTATAGATCCACAAATTATGTTTTATACTCATTATGTTTTTCACAATTTACACTCTTGTTTTATTAAAACTTTTGCACAATGCTTAATACTAGAGACAAAATTAACCATAAGCATACCATTTTATTTTAACTGAATATATTACTGATGATGAATGAACCTAGTTTAAAACAAGAAATAGTTTTATGAGAGAACTTACATCGTCCCTCGTAGCACAAAACCACCAGCAATATAGACCTCTTATACTTGAATAGGTACATTTGTACTTGCCCTAGAACATGGCAACCCTCAATTACTCTGTCACGAGAAAGAACATTCTAACAACTCTTCAAATAGATAAATGCCATCATGATATCGTTTATGCGGAAAGAATGGGGAATAACTCGTAAGAAACGTCGGACATCGCGATCGAGGACCGAGCTAGTTTTTCAACCAGAAACTGTCGAAGAGAAAAATGGTAGATGGTTTTTGAGTCATCATTTTGGCCGCCTGGCACCGAGGTGAGACGTCGTGGAAAGGGCGGGGATGAGTGGAAGTGGAAACGAGGGCAGGGGATGGCACAAGACCGAGGATGGCGGAGAGGGCGGGCGAGAGCGGTCAGCGAGAGTCTTGCGTTACGAGGCCGACTCGCCCATCAGTCTCGCGTTTTTGCCGCTGGCGGTTGCGGCGGTAGCGGCGGAGGTGGCAGTGAAGACGGCGAGGGCGGCGGTAAGGGAGGTTTTTCCTCCGACGCGTGCTCGGCGCAAGAGCGATCGCCCTTCAGGCCGGGCAGGGAGGGGCTAATGGAAGGGTTGATGTAACAACATCAGGGTAATTATGACAAGTGGACGGCGGACGCTGGGAGGCGCGCGGACCCGCCCGGGTAGCGCCGCTCCGAGGAAACGAATACAGAGTAGGAATTTAAAAATAAACATGGCCGTGGCGGGAAGGGGCGTGTCCGTGAGATAAGGAGCCGGCTGCGGGGGCCGATGCGAATTTTCAGTTTGGTGGGGGTGGGGTGGAGGTGATAGCGGCATCGATGGCGATGGCGGTGGCGATGTCGAGGGCGATGTCGAGGGGCATGTCGAAGGGCATGTCGAGGGGCATGTCGAGGGGCATGTCGAGGGGCATGTCGAGGGGCATGTCGAGGGGTATGTCGAGGGGTATGTCGAGGGGTATGTCGAGGGGTATGTCGAGGGGTAAGCGGGAAACGATAAACTGAGACTCACGCTTGTTTGCTGTCAACATATCCTTGTATGCTGCATGCAGATGGTTAGTGAAAAGCCACCAGTAGTCAGTTGGTTGTAGCAACAAGAATGTTTGTTGCACACAATCATTTAGGAATTATTTTCATGCATTCTTTCCGTTTTTCATACAAGCACGTTCATTCCAACTGTAGCGGTGGTGTAAGTAATAAATTTCTTTCTCCTTAGAGGGTGTTGCGGAGACGATGATATTGAAGCTAAGGATATGTAACATTACACATTTGGTTACTGAGTCGTGTTACGACGCAAGGCATCACAACTGCTTTAGTAGTCACTGAGGAACCAATATTTTTACGTGAGGGTAGAGATGCAGAAACGTATGACATTTTCAAAGATGGCCAAACTGAGGGCGATGTTTGTGACCATGTTCCTGGTGGCTAAGCTGAGTGTGACAGGGTCTCAACTAGTGAGTGTACCGCCAAAATAAAGGTAAAGTCTTTGGGGCTGTAAGGTCCAAGGTTTGCGCCATTAACTGGGGAAGTATCGGCATGTGCAAAGAAGGTTTGTAGTGTGACACCAATTGAGGTCACAGTTAGCGGGATTAGGGTTGTGGAAGCAGGAGTAATGGTGGTGAATGCGGTGGTGCAGGCAGGCTAGAGTAGCGGAGCGTTAACATATAGGGTAATGATACGATGTAAATATAAAGGGTTGATAATGATGCACATGGTGACTAAATCTGGGTCGGCGACGGCAGTGTTACGAGGTTGATTTGATAGTCACAGAAACACCACGTTTGCAGAGGAGAAAGATGTGGGAATTAATAGCGATAGTTACAGTGCAGCTGTGGTCGTGGCGTGTGGTAATGGCAGCGGCGGGTGTAGCGTCCGGGACGGTGAAGACGAGGCCGTTTAGAACTTACAAAACACACCCCGCTTTGCAGGTGGCGTAATTTCGGGGGAATAAATATGCCCGCGATGATGAAGAGCTGGCTTTCCTACCGCCGACTAATAAAATCCTCCACTGGCTCACCTCCGCGGTTCTGCCGCGGCGGGTGGCGAGATAGGGGGCTGCGGAAGAAGAGGGAAGGTCGAAAATCGTGCGCTGCGGACGAAGGCGGGGGCGAGACTGCAGATGCATCGATTAGATGTCCGATGGAGTTGTAAAGAGAGGCATTAAAACGGCAAACCTCTTGAAGGTAGCCATTGATAATTATACTCGGAAACAACGTCAGTTTTCATCGGAAGTACTCAATGTGATTTGAGGAGATTTGTGGTAACCAATGTGATTGCATGAACAAAAACGCCACAGCTCCTTTGCGAAATAATGACAATTGACTGTTCAGGCGATTACACAGTTTAGTTTCTATTAACTTTCATAAAATGTAGTTTCATTCGGTTTACGAATTACCTATCAATAATGTTAGAACTTTTGAAAAAAAAAATTGGAATCGAATTCAATTAACAAAACTGTTTGAAATGCTTTCCATCCGATGCTATAATCTACTGGAAAAGTAATATGTAATGGACACTGCTCTTAGAAGTTGACTGCCGCTTTGAGATTTTCCTGGAATCCCGGTGGATCGCATTGAGATTAAGGAAAGCTAATAGATCAGAGATCGCCGCGGTAGGTCGGAGAAGAAAGAACTGAAGGTAAAAATGTGTTGCCAAAGGCAATCAACATTATATATTTGTTACATTTCAGTGGTAGGTAAAAAATATAAAAAATGTAAAAACAATTATACCAGTTTGTTGCCGCCAACTACCTACCATTAAAACTATTTTTTAGTTTTTGAAATAATCCTTTACATTCAGGAATCGAATATTAATTAACGAAATAGTTTAAAGTACTTTCCATTGGACATAATTTACTCAGTGTGTAATCTGTTATTGGCATCATCCTAGACATTGACTGTTGTTTGCGATTTTCCTGGAATTCTGGTGGAACGCTTGAGATGAAGAAACGCTAATAGGCCAGAGGTCATCCCGGAAGAACCGAAGGGGACCGATGTGACGTCCAAGTAAACATCAATAGATACGTTTCATACCCACGGTAGATAAAAATTATAAAAATAGTGTACAAAATTTGTCATGACCCTTGGAAACAATTAAGCGTCTACTTTTCCAAAGAAGCTATTATTTATATTCATGACTTGTTTTGTTAGAAACTCAAGTGTGCATTAGTTCGAACTCTGGATTTGCTAAACTATTTTGCAAGGAAATGTAAGGAAAAGATTGATTATTTTCTACAATGCAATATAATCTCAGTAATATTACATTTGAAGAGGTTTCCCCATATTTACCTGCAAAATTAACTTCAAATTTATCCTCATCAAAAGTTCCTGCTGTACTACATAATGTTTTCTCTCTCTTTTCGTTCTTTGAAATTATTACCAGAAAATCATTAACTATTGAAAACTTAGAATGCTTTCTTCTTCCAATTCATATAAGGATGGAGAATTTCAACAGGGTTCCAAATCTGATAAAATATGCTTGAATTGTTCATTTTGTTCAGATGTACAGTAGTATTTCGAAATCCTGTCGTGTACGGACTAATGTAATTTAATTTATTCCACAAATATTACATCAATCATCTGCTGAATGATGTGTAATGCCATATTCAGAGTACTTTCAGCTTTTTGGAGTTCATGTGAGCAACTAATTAAATTTTTTTTTTGAAATTATATTACCAAATCCATTCATTTCGTATGTACTAATTAACAACAAGAAATTAGGGCATTGAGAAGCGCATAATAACGAAGAAGATAAACATTTTGACGCTTTCATTAATGAAGAACCAATTTTTTCCTTATACTTATAAATCTATCAAAACAGCGTGTCAGCACATTTTTGACTTCTAAACATTAAAAGCAAGTATTGCTGTTGATAACGCATTGATAGCCACTAAGTGCTATTTACATATAATATAGGGAATTTAACATGAAATCAAAATAATATGAAAATGAAATTCCATAGGCTAATTACACGTCACTTATCAAAAACACTCTTCGTACGATAACAATAGGTACAGGACCAAAAAATGTGAGTATTTTCACTGATGCCATTAGGTAATATTTGCGATATGTATTGTTTGTAATGTATTGTTTATTGTCAGTATCAATTCTTTTCTCTTGTATTCATCGCAACAGCAATTTCGTTCTGGGTAGAGAATGCACTTCTTTACGTACTCCGCAAATAAAACACCTGGGAGACCAAACCGAGCCAGGTTTTCTGCAAGGAAAAATGGGCAGGAGAGTGAAATTTGTGGGCGGAGACTCCGACTATGCGGGTGCAGAATGAACTTCGTCTCCGCTTCTAAGCTGCTGTAAATGAGGTCGTTCTCCTGTAAAAAACGTGTTTTTATACGCGGCAACGCTAAATAAACTCGCACAACCCCCCAGCAGTGCACACGCGAAACGCTGCGAATTATGACACTGAAAAAATATCTCTGGTCTCTTCGTTGCGGGGAGCGGGCGTTTTTACTTCTAAATATAAACAGGTAATAGTTATTCGCAAATAAATTGTAATTAATATGAAAGCAAAAACACAATCCGCACACATCCCAGAATTACAGCGGCTTATAAGTAAGCATATAGATACAGCGTAAATAGTAATTGCGGATTCGTTCATTTCATTTCCATTTCCGTTGTTCCCGGGAATCAGTTTATGCTAATATCCTCCTTTGAAATGCACTGCGACTGCGCGGAGTGGGGGAGGTGACGACGGGGTGGGGTAGAAAGGTGGGGTGAGAAGGGGGGGGATGGAGTGGGATATGAATCGGCAGCCAACCAGCGCAGCGCTGTGCACTGCAATGAAAACAAAGTGGGGTCCCTCGGGCCGGCGCCGTGGTGTTTGCATGGTCGCGCCGTTTCGCGCGGCGGCTGTGGTTGGCAGATGGCAGGGGCTGCAAGAGCCAGGTAAGCAGAGTGGGCGAAGCGATTCCGGTGACTCAAATCGGTGGGTCGGGTGGTCGGGTTGTTGGGTGTCGGTTTGTCGTGGTGCGGTGGGTCGGGTTGGCTGTTGGTCGGTGGGTCGGTTGGGTCGGTTGGGTCGGTTGGTCGGGTCGGTTCGGGTTGGTCGGGTTGGTCGGGTGGTCGGTGGCTCGGGTTGGGTCGGGTGTCCGTTGGGTCGTTTGGGTCGGGTGTCGGTTGGTCGGGTGGGTGGTTGGTGGTGTCGGTTGGGTCCGGTGGTCGGTTGGGTCGGTTGGTCGGTGGGTCGGGTTGGGTCGGGTGGGTCGGGTGGGGGTCGGGTGGGGTCGGTCGTGGTCGGGTCGGTCGGTTGGTCGGTCGGGTCGGGTTGGTCGGGTGGTCGGGTTGGTCGGTGGTGGTTGGTCGGTGGGTCGGTTGGGTCCGGTTGGGTCGTTGGTCGGTTGGTCGGGTTTGGGCGGGGTCGGTTGGCGGTTGGTCGGTTGGTCGGGGTTGGGTCGGGTTGGGTGGTTGGTCGGTGGGTGTTGGGTCGGGTGGAGTAGGGTTGGGTCGGGTTGTGGGTTTGTCGGTGGGTCGTTGTCGGGTTGGTGGGTTGGTCGGTTGGGGTGGGTCGGGAGTGTGGGTCGGTTGGTCGTGTGTCGTGGTCGGTGTGTCGGTGGGTCGGGTGGTTGGGTGGTCGGCTTCGGGTCGGGGGGTCCGGGTCGGGTCGGGACATGGTGGATAGGATCGGTAGGATCAGGAAGGTCACCCGGTCGGTCAAGTGTATTATAAACTCAATCGAAGAAATGTAAATCGTCTTAGTGAACGAAATACATTTATTTTATAAGTGATTAAAGGATCAGACGTACGAGGTTAAGATTATGAAAATTATTATACTCCAAAGTCCCTAACAGATGTTATGTATTTTACTCATTCATTTGTTCGTTTGTTCGTTTGTTCGTTCGTTCGTTCGGAGAGATGAATATCATTGTCAGTGAAAATATAAATGAAAGGCAACAGAATTAACACATAGCGCATTGGAGATAAAAAGAAATATGTACAATCACATTAATTATTATACGCGCACGTATTCGTGAGACGCGAAGTACTTACCCCCCACTCCTTTACTAACATTAGTTGAATTAAGAATAAAAGATAGCAGGGAGCATTGTTGACAAAAATTTGATAAACAAAATTTTCGCTGAAGAAACTATTTCGCATCGCGCGACAATCTACAGATTTGATATGATAGTCCTGTTGACGATATACAGAACCCTACCACTCTACTCACATATACCGAAATGAATGCTCAAGGAAACGTGCGCTGATAATATTATTCGTTTTGGTTATTTGATGGCGTATGTGCGAATTTATGTACAAATAGGTTTAAAGGGCGACCAGAGTGAGTTGTGGGCACACCAGTGAGAGTTGTACAATCAAGTATAATAAAATATCAACATTCCCAATGGTCCCAAACCAACAGTTGCCAAGAAAATAACCCAATAGCTGAGAAACGAAATTAAAAACAAATTTTCAAATCATTCTGGTGCTTCCGGAGTATGACTTAGTGCGTACATTGGCCAAATTAGTCGCCGAGTGAGAGCAAGGCGCTGCAAGGCGGGCTGGTGAGCCCGGGCCCGGTCTCGGCAGGGCGAATGAGTGGGCGGCGAGCGGCGGGCCCCTGGGCGCCGCCGGGCTCTTGTTTACGGGCTCGTCCCCGGCTGCCGCAGGTGGGCGCGCGGTCAAAAATATTTCCGCTCTCATATTGGATCCGGCCCCGAGGCAGCCAATATCCCGCAGCGGCCGTCCCGGGCGCCGCTCGCCGCCTCTCGTCCCAGGCGACGCGCTCGTACGTGCTCTGGCGGCGCCCGCCCGCCCGCCGCCCTGACCCACTCTCGTCGCTCGCCACCCTCGCTGCCTGCCGCCCCTTCACCACCTGCCATCCCCGCCGCGTGCCATTTTCACCGCCTGCCATATTTACCGACTGCCATCATCACCGCCTGCCGTCATCACTGCTTGCTTTCATCAACGCATGCCATCTTTACCCCCATGCCATCTTTACAGTCTACCATCTTTACCGTCTGTCATCTTTTCCAACTGCCGTCTTCATGGTCTGCCGTCTTTACGGACTGCAATCTTTACAGTCTGCCATCTTTTCCACCTGCCATCTTTACCGCTTGCCATTTTTACTGCATGCCATCTTTACCGCATGCCATCTTTACCGCCCGCCATCTTTACCGCCTGCCATCTTTACAGCCTGACATCTGTACGGACTGCAATGTTTACCGTCTGCCATGCTTACCGCCTATAAGCTTTACATCGTACCATCGTTACCGCGTGCCTTCTTTACCGCGTGCCATCTTACCCGCCTGTTATCTTTATCCGGTCTGACATCCGGTATCTTTGTCCCGGTATCTTTGTCCGGTATCTTTGTCCCGTCTGACATCTTCCCCGTCTGCCATATTTATCGTCTGCCATCTTTGCCACATGTTATCTTTTCTAGCTTTCCACCGTTTGCCACCCCCGTTGCCTGTCCGGCTCGTCTTCTGTGCAGGCAGCCGCCTACTACCCCTGTTATCTGGCACTACCGCCACCATCGTCCATGTTTTCCACCTCTCCGTTCACGAATTGGTTGTTATATTATCTCTCTCAGATTAAATTGTCACCAGTGCCACACTCGTCATCCCCGTCTTTAGATCTGCCTCTACTGTCACTTCCACTATTTCTGCTGAATCTCGACATTCTCGTTTTGCTCGCAAGAAATTAGACCGCTAACGCCTGCAGGGCTCACGTCACTCATGCCGCCCACGTCACCAATGCCGCCCATGACGCCAACGTACCTGACATTGATCTTCGCCGTCCTCATCACCCACGCGGATCTCTCCTCACCGCCCTCGCTGTCCTCACCAACGACATGACTCCGATGCTTTCTCGGCAGGCTCTCTGCAACCCTACTTCTCTGCCTCCCTGGCGACATTGCTGTCATCAATCACATTCACCCCACTTACCTCTCCCATTGCTTCGACGACCCGGAAATTTGCTCAGGACATCAACTGATGTCACTGCAGTTCTCCTGATAGAGAGGTCTAAGGGTTCGAGTCCCGGCGGTGGGAGGATTTTCGACACTAGCTTCTCAGCTATGTCGAGTTCAGTCGTGTCTTCCTGTCTGGAAGAGAATTATAGCGGCTGGCTACTCTGATCGGTAGTTTTCTGTGGTTTCTCCGATCAACACCAGGCGAATGCTGGAGCAGTACTCTAACAAACGGGTCACAGATCGCGCTATCCTAACCCTTTTCTTACACACTAACATGCATTACACTACCACAATTACCGGGAGACCGGTTGGGATTTAAGAACCTGTCCCGGCTGGGGCGGTGTTCCACTGATAGGAGGTACCTGATGAACAAAATCGCTAGCTGACAGATGGTCTGCGCCGAATCTCGCCAGCCAGCGGGGGAAAATCTTCGCTATTTTCCGCGATGAAAATGTGCACTATGCTTACGGAACTAATAATCTTAGCAGTTGACGCGCGTGGAATCACTAACAATCAATCAGCTTCGACGGGCCTCTTCGCCCTCCCCGTGCCTGCTGCCTACGTCTTCTACTCCACAGGTTCATGCCGCACTGTCGCCTGTATCTAACCACCTGAATAGGCGTTGCCTCTTCGCCCTCACCAATCGGCTCTTGCCGATACCCTAGACCTCCTTCCTCAAACTCCGTTTCTCTATCTACCTTGCCGTCGCTGCGGCTCCATAGCCTGTTCATCCCCCCCCCAAGGCCCCGATCAGCTCCGCCCGGCGGCCGTCTCATCGCCCCTCGCTCCGGGGCGCGTGTGGGCGAAGCCAGCTGGGGACAGCCGCGTCGGTGGATGTCATCATGCGGGCGGGCGGCGAATGGGATTTCTGCTGTGTTCTTCGACTAAATGGAATTCATTGCGTTCTCTTTTTGTGTTGTTTTCGTTATTTTGCCGTGTGGTATATTCAGGAGTTCCACCGAACTCGTGGAACGATTCAAAACATCTTGTTTGGGAAGTCAAGGTAGGTCGATAATTCACTTTCGGATTCAGATGCGTAAACACACAGCGGAATCGAAATGAATTCTCAAGAGCATTATTATTTTTCACGCCCATAGTACATTTTCCCCTCATTCCATCATAAACAACACAGAAGGGCTTTGTTTTTAGACAGTTTAGTAGAACCATTGAATGTATGGCATACAGGTTTATTGTACTAAGTAATGCAACTCAATATAATTTTAAACTAATTGAAATTCCCCTGCAAAATTAAACGTTCACATTGGTACCTTTCCGAAGTAGGCGTACAATAAGGTGTTCTAAGCTCCTTGTTTACACTATGTGTAGTGTCCTCAGATCCTTGTTTACAGTATGTCTATACGATACACCATCTCATCTGTTTTTCGAATTTCTCTTTTCGCAAATGGTATTACGATTTTCTCTTCTGACGGAATTAATTCGGCTTTTGTAATTTTGCTATATGAATTAGATTGGCTTGCAATATGTTTTATCAAACGCACAACAGCCATAAATGCCACGAAAGATTCTATTTGTCAAGATTCTATTTTCATCCTACGTCAACCAAAACATTTTTTGTCCAATTAATTAAAAAATCCACCCACACCCTGGCACTCGCTCACACAATCATCCCAGTTACCTTGGTTTATATTTTGGTCACTGCTCAACATGAAAGTTGTATCAATCAACCAAAAGAAGCAGACGAAAGAAAACTTATGACTTTATGATCTGAAAGAACAAAATTATACACTAAAGTCGAAAAATTCAGTGCTGTCGTATTAAACAATCATTTGCCCAAAGATCGCCTAGGCTTCCACCATTTAGACTACTAGTTCTTTAACTGATATCAGAACTCTCTAAACGTTCCAAAATAAGGCACTTATACATTTACTAATGCTTCTCGATTTGTTAGCAATTCACAATTACACAAAGATCTAGGAATTCATCAATGCACTTTGTTAACTTAAGTACTTGTTTGAAACTTCATTCCCGTCGCTACACATCGTATGCATCTATCATTGATTTTCATCCTTATCTGCAAAAGTTTAGGAATAAAAAGCCTAAATTCATGTATTAAACAGAAATTTCTAAGCATAATAATAATAATGATAATAGTAATAATAATAATAATAATAATAATAGTAATAGTAATAATAATAATAGTAATAATAATATAATAATAATAATAATAATAATTAAAATAATAATAAGTCTCCAAAGCCACCTACGTCCGAGGCAATTGAGAACTTAGCCAAGTGGGAGACGGCAACGTCAGAAAATTTGGCGGCAAACAGGGCGATGGCACACCATAGAGCTATGGAGAACAGCGGAATATGCGTCGTAAGGCCTCGAAAGCAGCCCTGATGAGGCCGGGGACTTTGGAGTCACGCTGAGGTGAAGCATGCGATCGCGGTGGTGATCAGGAGTGAACAGGGGGCCCTGATCGGGGATAACCGAATATACTAAGCGACAGCAGACCCATCCATTCCACTTATAGCTGCCTGCCGCAAAGTCCCCAGAGAAGCATCTATTGCTTCCAGAGCACTGCCGAGGCAGGCAACGGCAGAAGGATGAAGTGGATATAGAAATAAATACCTTCATATGCGTGAATACTAAATCATTACAAAATGGAGACTGACATACGCCTACGACAAAGTTACTATCAAAGATTATTCACCGTTTCCTGATCTGAAGTTAGTGAGCAAGAATAGCGGACCAGCGTCGAGCAATTGTTTGAGAAAAAATCTCCTCTCTTGCACGAGTTTTGAAGCATCAAAGGAAGAAGTGAGAAACTATGCTAAAACTCTAGAACCTAGTAATCTGAGGCAGTGGAGAATCAGCTTGTGCAAACTTCAGGATGACAATGGACAGCATGTCAGAAAGTATCGGATGATAAGAGTAAGAAGAGGTGGAATTGCAATAAATTTGCAGGTCGCAATTGCGGACTTTGAAGGAACTGAACCACTAACGCTATCTCTTCCCAGACCAATTGCTCGAAAAATTAGCCAGAGCATCAGCGTCTGAAGAGAAAGTATGCCACAAACATCTACAACAAAGACATATTTTGAAGAAGTAACCACAAGCAATTTATTGTGCGAGGTTTGTGGTCAAGATGTAACGGTTCCAAGCTTTTTCATGCGCGTAGAACTTCACAATGATCGAAGTGCAAAAAGAATGCCACCGTTGGGAAGACGGTGGTGAATCGTATAGAAAAGCATTAGGAGAGATATTGGGAACTCACACATTTAAAAATGGAAATAATCTCGAAAAACTGAGGAAAGGTGAATAACATCTCATCAATACAAAAATTCTAGAAGTCACGAGCCCTTGAATTCAACAATAACAGAACATTTGGACACCTACGACAAAAGCTTTTGGCGTTAAACAAAACGCCTCGACGCTACAGGAATTGCACTACAGAAAGAACAGAATTCTCTTTTTAACAGAAACAGAAAGCATTCTACAGAATTGTCAACAGGCAAAGGTTGTTAATGAATAATGAGAGTCAAAGCTTTCCTCAAAGGCACAAATACGAGGGAACTTTTTGGAAGCCTATTGGTCTGCTGCTTGTGTCCACAA
>BOPP01000022.1:4782788-4805588 GCA_017312745.1 Gryllus bimaculatus
CTCTGCCGAAATATGTAGGTTTCCCTAATCGACTTTGAATTTCTTTCCACGCTCGAAGGCCTGTGTAGGTGTTATACATTGCATAGAGACGTGACTTTAATCTTCTCCTTTCCAGTGACTCCCATACCCTTTTATTCTTGGTACCCCTGAAAGTAAATTTTGATGGTCTACAGTAACAGTAAGATATAACAGTAAAGTATTACGCAAAATAATAAATAGCTACAAAACAATCATGAACTTAGTATTTTGTTTAAGTCATTGAAGTCATTGTTTTTATCCATTACTTTCGTTTATTTGCGGGAAACTATATTTACGTTTATTAGTGGTTAATATGATACGCCAATAATGTTATTGTCATTCGTCATTCAGTGCTAACAATCATTTTACACTTTTGCATTTTATTCAATGCTCGTCTTTCTTTTCTTCCGGACTTGTGTTTAACGAGGCGAGGGCAAACACTAGCTGCGTTGTGGGCGGTCTGGGGCGGAGCTGCTCTGTACTCTGTGGCAGTGGAGTCTGCGGCTGCGCGCAGCTGACCTCCGACAGCACACGGGTTGGGGCAGGGGCAGCCCGAAACTACTGCGCGACACGGATTTATGAACACATCTGTTTCCACGGGAGACGTGATAGATAGGTCTGTGTGCGTTCCAACTAGTTATAGGCTCTTGTACGACGCGTTTTATTGTTACGCGTTTTGAATCTCATGTTCAAGCGTCATATTAAGGTAGTAATCGTGATTTAAATAATTATCTTGGGGAGTCGGCGAAGATTTGTAAAGCATTATGGTCTACAAATAATGATATTATCTTTTAAGTACACTTTGGGCTCAATCCAGTAACATTCAATTTCATTTCCGAGAAATGTCGGAATACAGGTCCAAAAACAGTGTGTTGAGAAAAATCATGTTGAAGGTATAATTAATTTTGACAACTCAGAATCTCTTGTTAGGAGAAAAATCTGTGCTTAATTTGGACTATTAAAAGAGGAAATGATCCGTAATTTAGTACACCTAAGACATCAACGGGTTCTCTAGTAAAAAATGAAAAAAAGTCTTAGTGATGTAAGTAAATCAAAAACATAAATAATGGACTAGTGCATTTCACTTGTGCATCGACGCAGTTAACTATTTGAATCCCGCAATTTTATTTGAATCGGTGAAACTGAGCTAAAATAAACTGAGAACAGGAGTAGATATTTGATCTTAAATATTACATTTTCATTTAAATTTCAGTCAGTAACACGTGGTTTTAAAATGTGTAATACAAACGAGTTTACTTTTAATTTTATATGAACACAAATAATTTAAAATTAACAATAATTTATTGACGTTTTGAAAATTAATTAAATCATTACCAACACTTTAAATTAAATATTTAATAGCAATTTTAATCAAGAATGAAAATATGTTTGTTTATTTATTTATTAAATTTCCTTTTAAATTATTTTGAATAGCAGTATTGAATTGACATTTAATTTTGAATGCGAGTACTATTAGGCATGTGTGCAGATGTGTACGACGTACATTCCCTGGCCATATTAATGTGACCTCTCTACATTTATTACATTTTGCCATTCTGTAATTTTTTGGTAATGATTGCTGCTGGTGCCTTAGAAACAAACCTTTTCAGAAACTTGTGAAAGGGGTTCAAGTTCTAGTAATGCCTTAATTTCTCCGTTTTTTCTTTGGAGACAGGATCCTTGTCACCCTAAGCAAACAACAAATTTAGGCAAAGATTAACTTACACAAGAAGTTATTAAAAAGTGCAAATGTATGAAACAAAAACAACAAGATTAAGAAAATCTAAGATAAAACAATAAATTAGATAAACATCTCACACGTTTTGCAAATAACAGTATTACTCCATAAGAAAATTATCCAGACTTCCATTCATATAGACTCTCACAGGTTCAATGTTGCCATAGAAAAATATTGTTGACACATATTCACCAAAGAGTTGCCACTACTGAAAACTATCAGTGGAGAGAACAAATTTCATTTTAAAAAAGAGGGTAATTTTTTAAAAAAAAATCAATTAAAATTTGCACGTGATCGCAATAACATGGCCAGGCGCTGTAGGTGCCAGAGACGTGCGAGGGGCGAAGTGGGCCTTTGGGTCGATGCGCGTGGCGACAGAGTACTCGCACCCGGCGCTGGTCAGAGGTCGCGCGCCGCCCGGCAGCGGCCGGCGATCCATCAGTCGACCAATCAATCAGAAGCGCGCCCACGCCCCCTCGCCACGCCCGCCTCCGCCCCTGCCCTCTCGCCCAGCCGCCTTCGCCCGCGCGCGCGCCGCAAAAAGCTTAGCACCGCAACGTCCGGCGCTTGGGGTTTCATCTCGCCTGTCTGCGGTGCTCTACTCTCTCTCTCTCTCTCTCTCTCTCTCTCTCTCTCCTCTCTCCCTTTTTCTCTCTCTCTCCCGCTTTCTCTCCCTCTCTCTCCCGCTTTTCTCCCTCTCTCCCGCTCTCCCTCCCTCTCCCTCCCTCTCTCTCCCTCTCTCTCCCTCTCTCCCTACCTCTCCTCCTCGCTCTTCGCCTCTCTCTCCCTTCTATCTTCCCTCTCTCTCCCTCGTAATATCTTCCCTCTCTCTTCCCTCTATCTCCCTCTCTCTCCCTCTTCTCTCCCCTCTCTTCTCTCTTTCCTCTCTCTTTCTCCCTCGTTCTTCTCCCTCTCTCCCTTCCCTCTCTCTCTCCCTCCTTCTTCTCTCCCTCTCTCTCTCCCTCCTCTCTCCCTCGTCTCTCTCCTCTTCTTCATCTCCGCTTCTTTCTCTCCCTCTCTCTCTCCCTCCCTCTTTCTCTCCCTCCCCCCTCTCTCTCCCTCTCTCTCTCCCTCCCTCCCCGTCACTCTATCTCTTTATCCATCGTATTGGACTCCTTTCTACATTTTCCTGCCGTTTTGTTTTATAAATCGCTTTATGCAGGCTACTCCATTTTTTTAAAAAGAATTTATCCATTTAATTCTGTTTCTCCCCTTTTAAATGTTGCTTTTACCGCCCATGCCCCGTGTTCTCACCCTTCCTCTCCTCCATGATTCAACGCCTTCGCTCCCTCTCATTCAGTCACACTCACGGGAGTGCGGGAGGAGAAACTTCTGGTCCGATTCTCACCGCTCGGGCTTTATCTCGCATTGCTTTCCTTTTCTTTCATCTGTCTTGTTTAACTACGAACTTATTCGTATGTCATTCATCAGTTCAAACATCTGGAAATTGTGCCACGACCTGCCATTGATTGATGCAACTTTGATGTGCGGATTATTGTTCACAGCGTTAGCAATAAGGTTAATTTTTTAAATGGGTCTCAGATGTTACAAAAGATATCTAATTCGCTGTTATTGCGACAGGAGGAGAAAATATTTTTACAAGAAAATGTTGAAATAATAGATTACATGTTGCAATATAATTGGTAGAACTTTTCATTATCACAAATACGAGGAAGTCAACGAATGCATGTTTTAGCACTACTAGCCTTTTCTGCAACAACTAAAAACAAAAAATTATGTACTGTATTGTATGAATTCAGTCAAATTTGTAAGAATTTTAATTTAAAAATATCTACCCAGAAGATCAACGCTATGTCTATTGCTAAGAATCCTAGTAGGTGTAGATTGGTTGTGGATAATCAAATAATATAACTAGTTCTAGAGATCAAGTATTTGGGAAGAACGTTAACAAGCTCAGGACAAAGGGAGAAAGAAGTCAAAGAGGAAATAATAAAGGGTTATAGTATTGATGACGGTTTTAACTACCCAATATGATATAATACACATCTAAAACAGGACTCGAAGGTTACAATATATGAATCAATAATTAGACCAATATTAACATATGCAGGAGAAACAACAAGCGAAACGAAACTTACCCAACAACAACTTGATGTTGCCAAAATGAGAGTTATGAGAAAAATTATAAATCACACTCTACTGGATAAGGAAAGAAACAGAAACGTCAGGAAAGAGTGCAAAGTTAATTCCATTACGGAATGGGTAGTAGATCGAAGAAAGAAATGAAATGAAAAAGAAATGGAATATTGAGAAAAGGATCGTGAGGATTACCAGGGATGAAAGGCTTAGAGGAAGAAGAGAAGCTGGCAGACCAAGGAAAAGATGGAAAGACTTGTTATAATTCTTGGAAAGGAATAAGACCTTTTAAGAAGATGAAGAAAAAGAAGCTCTGTCTGCAACGTAATTTACTTGACAATTCGCCGGTTGTTTTTCATTATCTTTATTAATTATTTGATATTAGTTTGTTTCATCACATTTTATAATAATATGTTAAAATGACAGTGTATTAAATGCGAAACATTCCCTGTTGTTTAAGTCCAAATATTACATACATGTAATACTGTATCTATTGAGGAAAAGTACAAAATTGTGAATCCTTTAGGCTGATCTACTTCTCCCATATTTGTACGCTGTCAATTTTAAGAGCATCAGTTTATCATTTCTTGCTTCTTGTCTTGTAGTTGCACGGTTGATAAGCGTAGGATAACGTAAAAGGTACCTTTACAAACATATATTTCTGGAGCATGTAAACATTTCGATAATATTTCTCTGCCTTAGGGCTATTCAATTACCGGCATCTCGGAGAGGCATCATGCCATCCTCATCCGTTGTATCGCATTGCTTCTTTCGATTTTTTCACCCCATTGTACACATCGCAACAAATGTGGGATGAGGATGTAACCTGACAGAAATGTCAGAAGTGACTCTCGTGATACATGTAACTATTGTGCATAGATATTATTTTCAAACCGGTAATATCATTGTTTCTACCATAAAACAAATGGAAAATCGTATCTTGTAAGCCCGAGAGATATAACGTAAAACAAAAACATATTCCTAGCACAATATAAAAGATGGAAGCACAGGAAACAATCCACTTTCAGAAGTTAAGATAGATTTCTGCAAATGAATACCCAGCAAAGTTTTAGGACTATTCTGACAATTTGTACAACAATTAAAGGCTTAATTATTGAATTGTTTCAAGTAGATACTTGAATTCTTTCCGCGGGTACATAAAACTCAGCATAAACCCTGCGAAGTGCACCTCGTAAGCAGAACAACCTCTGAAGTCAGCCATTGCATTATAATACATGTGTCGTATTGAACGTCCTTCCCGTTACTCACTAATCCAGTGAACCTCTCAGAGTAGTCTGGGTATACGTATGTGTGTGAAGGTGTATATGTGTATGTGTGTATGGGTGTGTGTGTTTGTGCCCGTGAGCCTGCGTATATGTTTGGTGTGGAGCTGCGATCACATACAGTAATGCTTGCAGCAATATTGAAGTTATCGCCAATGTATTACAACAATGGCGCATCAAAGGTATTTATGACAATACCTGTAATCAACTAAAGAGCATGCTAACAGCTACGTAATGGACACAGGAAGATGAATATAACAATGAAGTGCGAAAGTTTACTTCTGCGAAAAGAAATAGCACACTGAAGACGAGAGGAACGAGTTCCATTCGAGAAGCAACATTTATATGATGACATATGAATTCATAATTTCCAACTTGATTTGTTAAACCCCATTCTGTCGTACCCTTCACAACTCAATATCAGCACAAGTACCCCCTCCAAAAACCACCACCATCCGCATCCCCCGTCATCGCACCTACCACTCATCACTTTGTCACTACCAACACCTTCCCCCACCAACGCAGCGCCACCGGAAGCAGGATGCAGCGAATGGGGGCCGAGCGCCACCAACAGAGAGTAATGTTTGCAGCGACACGCACTGTTATAAATCGCCGCACCGGCCACGGGCAGCGGATGATAGCGGACGCGTTACCGACGCAAAACTGGGGCTTTCCGCGCACTTCATTGTGCTTTCGGGCGAGCTGCGCAAAGGACCCGCGAGAGCTCCGGCGTCCGTTTCATCATTGAGCTAATCGAAGGCTTAGGGGCTAAAAATTGCGCCAGCGACCTGCAGATCGAGAAACGAGGAGCGCTCGCCCGTGTCACGTCGCGTAAAGAGTAATGCGGGCAATCGCATATTCGCGTGATGTGGCTCCTATTGTAACTCGCGATGTCGTATTAGCATACGTTTGTACGTTTATGCAACCGTCTGTGTCCCGCAAATCTGTTGCGTACCATCGATGCGCGTGATATTTCATTTCGCGGGACTGGTTTTAATATTGGCCACGCGGAGGGAAGTTGACTATCAGAGAGGCATTGGCAATTGGCTTTTGAAAACTGTATATGTTTCAACAAGAAAACCTGCGTTTCCGAAGAGCGCTTTTAAATTAAACGTCGTGGGAAAACAGACCGAAAGATGTATTTAAATAATTATCAATTAATATGGTAACTTTATAACTTGAAAGTAAACGCTGTGAACATTTTGATGCTATAACATCACATACTTCGTAACGGCTTGCATACTGTAATATTGCAATATCGGTCCAAACTAACACATCTTAGTCACTACTTGTAAAAGTCATTACCAATCGCCAAGTGGGAAAGCTAATTATTTTAAAGCAACTACAATAAAAGAAATTCATCAATACAAAGCAACGTTCCCCTCAGCGAGAAATATTGTCACCTAACAATCACAAGCCTAAGACCAGATCGCTCGGGGAATAACAGTTTTGAAAAAATTCCGAACGGTTTAGTCGACAGTGTCGACCACTGATGACTACATCGGCAACAAAATGGATTGTGACTTTTCGACATGTCGCAAAAAGTAATATACTGCACATAGGAATAAAAATTATCTACTTTTTCCCTGGTACCGATACCAGGGCCCACAAAACAAGTTTTCTGTAGACAAATGGCCGGTTTTGCCACAGGATTCCAATACCTTCTCCATCCTACGTAAGTCGCAGGCAAGAAAGTAAAATTTACTAGACCAAAAAAAAGGAAAATTAAAAAAAAAAATATTGTTACCTCAAACATACAGTGGCCTTTCAAAATAGTCACAACGAAGGAAGAATTAAAAAGCTAAAATTATTCGAGTAAATGTTTATTATTAAAATTATTTTTCAAAAGTGTAACATCAAATATCACATTCAAAATTGATTTGAAGTCAATTTTGACCGTCCAGAATTTTTATTTACAATCTTAGGCCCGAAATAGAATTATGAATTCTAACGATCCACCATTACACACAATTATGTGTTTCAATAAAAATATCTGAAGATCAGAACTGAACCACTGAGATTAAACACATTGTCCGGCATGAGAACTTTACAAATTAGAATACCTACTGTCCTTGTAATACACTTTCCAAGAATATAAAGTGTCTTTATAATTCTATGTTCTTAACGCAGTTACTTGACAGTAAACGTTTCTTAGAATTTTATTCCAAACAAAAATTTGAAATAAACAAGGAACACGGAAGTCTAGAAAGACGGAGGAAAATAATGTGTAGAAAAATACATAAGTTCTAAAAATTGGGTGAACTATGGAACTAGTTATTTCGCAAAATGTTTTAACTGCACCCTAAAAATAGGAATGGCGTACGTTAGAATTTTCAACCACAAAACCAATTTTCCGGGCGTTCAAAGAAAGTTTGAAGAGCACAGAGGAATGCATACCAGGGGAAACTGCAGACCATAAATTCCCTTTACGTGAGAAAAATAGCTTTATCGTAGATACGGAATGCATAATGCACGTTGTGCCTTTGTGTGTCAAATCGACCTCGTTTACCCCATAGCTGTATTGCGCGATGTAGCGTGAGCAACAAACATTTGTAACTTTTCCGATCCCGGTGTTTGTTTTCGAGATCGTTTTGTAGATCTGAATTTCGAACAGCTTATTAAGCTCTCTGGTTTATTGCTTTGCAACACTTTTTGGGTTGGTAAGGTAAGTAGGGCGATACGATTTTGTCTGTTATGTACGTTTGTTATTAACGACAATATCAGTTTTGGATTGGAGTTTCTAGAAACAAATAAGCGCGGAAGAATTACACTTTATTGGACGGAAAGTCATGAAATGAGGAAAGGAAGTTACACGTTGAAAATATTCAAATTCTCTCCACAAAGCGTGGAAATAGAAATGCCCGTTTGTGACCCGATTGGAAATGGTACATGTCCATAAATGGCCACTGAAATCCATTTGTTTATGTTTGTAATTTCCTCATACAAATGAAACAACTTAGTACTCACGAAACCAATGCAATTTTATCATTTTTTTCTGTATTATTGAAAACATGATTTCCATTAAATATCATATTAATGCCAAGTTCTTTAACTGAATTAGTTTACAATTTGTAATTATTTTATTATGCTAATTACATAATTTATTTCTAATTTTTTGTAAAATGTATAAAACTAGTAAGAAAGTGATTAAAAGGGCCAATTTTATCCACATTATTAAATGTATTGCTTTTGGTTTTTCCGCATTTTGCTGAGGGAAGTTTTATTTTATCTACAAAACATTCAACAAAAAATTCAAGAAAAATATAATGGCTCGATTTATAATGTTTTCATTCACACAAGAGGCCATCAAACATGAAACTCTATTTATTGAGTACAGCGCTTTCTTTTGGTATCCGTGAAAAAATAACACATTTTTCTTTGTTTTGTTTTCTTCCATCGGGTGAACAGAGTATAATCTGTCCATAGTACTATCCATACATGAATATCGCATTGTTAAAAATCCCTCCATCTTCCCTCATTTTGATTTCAAGATTTCTATTTACAGTGGCAAATTTTTGTAAACATCATGGTACCCAGAAAAGTCTGCAATTCGTAACGCTAATTTGTCAGGTGATGAGAGCTTACCTTCATTCGAACGCAAAACCTCCCAAATATGCTGCATGCGAAGCAGAACGTCCGACGCGGTCGGCGACCGGGGTCACGTAGCAGCCATAAAGCCGAATGGGTTCTCTATCAACCCTCCCTCCGTTCTCCCACCCAGTCCCGTCCCGCTCCGCGCCGTCCCGCCCTAGCCCGAGGCCTTTCCGCTGACTGCAGCCGTCGATACCGAAAGTATGTTGGAGTGTCAGCGCGGAGCCATCGATCCGGCTGGAAGGGCGGTCGAGAGACCACAGGTGCGAGATACGGCTCCTCCTCCGCTCCTAGGGCCCCCGGGCGAGCGCGGTTCCGACACCGTGGAACGCGAGATGGAACAGGAGTCGAACCGTGTAGGAAAACTTGTGGTGCAACAACAGCACATACTCTCAAGCATTAATTCTAAATTTACAGTTTTCGAAAGTTCAGAGTGTTCAGCGAAAATTAAATCCGAGACATTCTTTTAAGGATCCTCTCTTCTATCCTTGGAAAAATTTAAAGAAAAAAGGTTGAGTACTTTTTGAGAAAAAAATGTAATTGCCAATATTTTGCGCCAATTTACACGACAACTACTCCGAAATAAGTAGGTTTTTTTTTGAGAAATTAAACATGAATAGGATTAACACGTTCACTGTTCTGTGATCCATATTTGGTTCACAAAACATCACACTCATGGTTTTACTACATCCGTGAAGCGCATGCAGGTCACAGACGTTTACAACTTGTACGGCAAATATTTCCATGAAACTCTCCGTTACTGCACGGATATTGGCGTGGACTTGCCAGGACGGTCACAGAATTTAGAAATACATCGGAACGTCCTTACAAATATTTTTATTATTGAGAATATTGCTGTAAAGCTTTCTGACTGTCAGGAACGATTGGTCCTGGGGAGACATTTTATGTTTCCATAGGGGCAGGGAACCTATTAAAATACATCTTTAAACAAATTTCATTGAGAAACAAATTTCTTCAATATTATAGTTGTAGGAAGACGCCTAAAATATTGCACTTTGCAATTTTTAAAAATTTGGGATTTTAACCAACATGAGACCTTAAGCATCCTTTACGCTATCTGAAGACTAAGTTTGATCAAAAAATTTGATGTCATTTTTGAGAAAAATTTTAAAATGTTTTTGAGACTTCATGTAAGTTCCCCTCAAAACTAAAATTATCTTTTTTAAACTCTCAAAACCTGGAGTTCATTAAGATCCTTTCGGGAATATCAATTTTGAAGAAAATCGGGTGAACGGTTTAGGCACTGGCGTTGACGACAGACAGACACTCAGACAGACACTCAGACAGACAGACAGACAGACGTTTTGCTGACAATCGATTTTCGATATCCCACAGGAGGACCCACAAAATATGGATTATGGATACATCACGTGTTAGAGTATTTTTTTCTGTATTTAGCAACAAGATTTACCAATTTTGCGTTACCATGTCCGGTAATAGGAGTTTTTACCTAAACATAAATAAATAAACCTTATAAGAATAATAGTACCAATGAGCATTTACTTCAAAATATAATTACAGTTTCCGTGTACTAGAAACTATTTGCAGAGGTAAATGGGCTGCAGATTTTTGATATTACCCCTTACCGTGCCCCTCGTACAAGAACAGACATACCGCGAGAAAATGATTAATATTTTATGGTACAGTTTAAAAAATAACTACAAATTCCACTAAAACCCTCAGAACGTGCGCAGTGCGCCACGTTTATTACAACCGTTTTAAAGTTCACGTGTTGCGTTTAGGATTCTCGAATTTCCCTATTAACCTTATTTTGACGATTTTTGACTGCGAATGAGAAAATAATGAATAGACGAGCGTTGTGGAATGCAATTGCATAACTTCTCTGACCAGCAATCAATGCTCCAACGACACACCTGCAACCGTCCAGCTATATTAGTATCTGTCAGTCAACAATGGTTTTGTTGGGCATTGAACGGTACACAATAGACTGTCAATTAACCTCACGATAAAACACCAATGGTTAAAGACATAGCCTGCAATGTGAATTATCGCTTGATCAATAAATCTTCAATAATATAGATTGATTGAATATTTGAAACTCTCCATTATTCTTATATGTTCCAATATTTTAGGCCCGAAAATTCCCTCTAATATCTCCCTTTATGTCTCCCAATGTAGAACTTTGGTTGCCCATTCTGAAGTGTACGACCGTCATGTTTTTCTTGATCATATTATTGTTTCCTAAAATTTGTTAAATGGCAATTTCCACGATTTGGATTATTAGTTTGGCGTGTTGTGTGTATAATATGATAATGAAACTAATTTGTATTTAAATGTGTTAGAGAAGTGTCAATTTTCTTAATAGTATTGTTGTCCTCTAAACATATTTCGATGGTTTGGGAAATATAAAAGCCAAAATATAATTTTGCACATACCCGATTTTGTGCGAGTGAAACAACCGGTGAACCCGGTTTCACATTGAAGCCTACAAAAATTCAGATTAGCCATCATTGGCACTCAAAGTAGTAGACTAAAGCAATACATAAATAAAATATAAAAACGCTCATTAAATATGAAATTTAAGCAATATAATTTTCTGCACTCTTGTGATATTTCTTAATAATTGATTTATTAATGCATTTTAATATTTTGGGCCTCGAAAGATAAATTCCGCCTTCAGTGCCTCCGACTGCACAAAGAATTGAAAAGCAGAAATAACGCACAGAAGAGAAGCGCAAACGCTTGGACAAAAATATCAACGAATCTGATCACACCGTGCGACCGACGCTTTTGAGCACGACCTGCTGGGCTGCGAAGGGCAGGGAGGCGGCACAGCACCACAACGCGGAGATAGTGGCGCGCTCCCCCCGGCACACGCGGCCATCATCTCAGCTGCCCTGGAAGACACCCGCCCACCCGCTCGCCCTTTCCGTCATTTCGGTCCACCCGCGCTACCCGCCATCCCACCTACCTACCCACTGACCCACCTACCTACCTGCCAACCTACAACCTACCTGCCAACCTACCTACCACCTATCTACGCTATCTACCGTACCTACGCCGTTCCTCTGTCACCCACCCATCCTGCCCGCATCCCATCTGCCCGCCCATCCACCCTATACCCGCCCTCCCGCATCCGCGCCCATTTCCGGCCCTTCGCCCCATTCCGCCCCTTCCGCCCATTCCGCCCCTTCCGCCGCATTCCCCCCTTCCGCCCATTCCCGCCCTTCCGCCCAATCTCCGCCCCTTCCGCCCATTCCGCCCTTCCGCCCCTTCCGTCTTCCGCCATTCGCGCCCATTCCGCCCATTACGGGCCCATCCCGCCCATCCCGCCCATCCCGCTCCTTCCGCCCATTCCGCCCATTCCACCCCTTCCGCTCATTCCGTCCAGTTCCGCCTCATTCCGCCCATCCCGCCCCATCCGCCCATTCCGCCCCTTCCGCCCATTCCGCCCATTTCGCCCATTCAAGCCTATTCCGCCCACTTCAGCCCCATTGACGCCTATTCACGGCCATTACGCCATTACGGGGGCCCCATACCCGCCTCCCGCCCATCAAGCCCATCCCGCCCATCATTCCCCGTGTCCCTCGCCCCCTCCTGTACCCCTTACACTGCCCACCGTGACACCCGCCACGCGCTCTCTCGCCAACGGCCCCTTCGCCACCCACTCTTCCACCTACCCTCCCACCACACTGCAGTCACCTCCCTACGTCCGCCTCGCACCACCAGCTACTCACCACCCATCCGTGAGAATGGAATGTAAGTCCACCGCTCGCCCCCAAGGTTGGGAATGAGGACTATATTGAGAATGAATAATCTGAAGAGTAAGGTACTGCTCCGACAGTCTCCTAGAATTGATCAGGGGAAAGCCCGGAAACGGCCGATCGGCTGTCTTCGATCCAGCTATTTAGCTGCTGTTCAAAATCTGTTTCTGGCGGGACTCGACTCCACCTGATCTAAGAAACTGTTCTTTTGGACACAAAACTCCATACGCCTGGGATTCTCAATATTTTCCTAGCATCGACCCCTTTTTTGAGAAAAAGATTTACTTCATCGACCTCAACTCCTTTGATATTTTTCTATAATATTCAGTGTACAAAATAATCATAACACAAATAATTGAACCTAAACTACTTTTTTATATTTGTACTATTAACATTTTCAACTTTTAAAAATATAAACACGTGTTTTTGGTTACTCTGAACTTTTATATAAGAAAATAATAACTTCATTTATATTTTTGTAATATATAGGATATTGAAAATTTGGATCATTTGTCAGTGCATCGACTGTCGATCTCCATTCGACCCCTTGATCACCATCCATTCCCTTTAACATTTCATCCATTCCAGAGGGTCGATATCGATCCCATCGGAAAACTGCCATACGCAATCGCAGTCGTGCAGTTCTGCATTTAAAGCCACACTCTACACTGTAATTAAATTCATTAGTGATGGCGGATTTAAGGACATTTATATTTAAATGCACATGCTTTTCATAAGTGCTACGTTTCAAGAAAAATGGCTGAAACAATTCTATGGCTTATCTATTCCTTTCAACGACAATCTTAATATATTAATAGCATTAAATAATTTTGTACGTCCGATAAAACGTTAGCTCTCTATTTCTGCAAATTCGTGGTTCAGTCATTTGTTCGACATTTGTTCTCAGTGCCTTAATTATTCACCAACAAAATTATTCCAACAAGTTCCCTCATGAGTATTCACCAGGTTACTAGTTAGTGAATACTTTTGGCACTCATTCATGTTCAATTTTATGTTATTTTGTATTGATCCTTTTTGTGAATTTTACCGGAAAATAACATGACTATTAAGATTGATTCATCATTTGACATTATCTTACGGACATTTTTAGGGAGATATTAATTTTTTATTACGATTGCTATTTTTTTATCCGATCTCTTTACTCAGTAATGGCAAGTTACTATCTGTAAAGTACAGGTACGAAATATTCTGTGTCTGGAAAAATTAACAGCAATACCGTGTTGTCTCGGGTAGTGCGAATTAGTCTCTTCTAGAATTTTTCAGTTGTTAAATCGCATGATAGCATTGTGAAACACAAAATACTGCAGAAAAAATAAATAATAATCAATCTCTAATTTTTTAAATGTTCGGAGATCGGTTTTACTCAAATTACTGTGAAGCATATGTAATGGACTTGAACCGTACGTAAGAATAACACTTCAGGCTAGTCTGTTAACTTTCTTATATCGGTTTTGGAAGAGGAACCACTGTACTAAGTCTCTTTCACCGCGCGCCCGCGACAAACCGCCTGCCATTCAGGTGTCTCCGCCGCCATTCCCCCTGCGTGACCACGCAGCCCACCCCTTGTGCCGAACCAGCGTGGCGAGCGATCTGCCTTTCGAGCCCATCCATTAGTTCTCAATTTGGGGACTCGGAGGTCTTAAACGTTTCATATTTTCGCCTTCCCGGCTTCCCTTTGGAAGATGAAGATAAGTCGCGCAGCTGGCCTGCCGGCGACGTCGATGCGTCCACGCGTACACGCATTATGACGGCTGCGTTTTGTCGCCGCCTGCGCGTTGCGCACCGGTGCGCGCTCCTGCCTGCGATCGTCCGCTGTCACGGCCCCGCCCCGCCCCGCCGCCTATTCATGTTTTCGCGACGTTTCCTAGGAGACGTGTGGCGAACCCTGGGGTTGTTCATCATTTATGAAGGCTCTATTTCGGCGCGGGCTTCATCAAAAGCGGTGCGCGACGTATGCGCAGCGTCTGGAAGGGAGCGGCCGAGCATATTTCTCTCTGTGAACTTCCTTCAGAAGCTCCCCTTCTGTCGGGTGATGGACGTCGCTTTCATACGGGGGGCTCTTCGACATTTTACGTCACTTTGTGGTAGTATTTCAACGAGGAGAAATGTACCTTTGAAATGGTTTTAAACGTACATCATGTGTGGCTTTAACTTTGACTGTAGGTTTCGACGAATATTTGATATGAATGGGACTGTATTCTCGAATTATTTCGTCAATATTTGAGTATCTGGACAAATCTTGTTGCAGAATGGATCAACTTTTATACATTCTAAGAAATCCTCTTTTCGATAGCAAAACTTTTTATGTCAAAGGCAAATAAGAAAAGAGCATTTATGGAAATGTATTAAGAAGAAATATCCTTTACAAGATTTTAAAATCCATTTCAGGAACTATTTGTATGCATTAAAGAATGGTCAATGATGATTTTAGCTTTTAATTTAACATGAAAGAATAATCGACTAGAAGTTATTTAGAAATGTATTGCTTTTCTATAAATGATAAAATCCTTTATTTTGACATAAGAATATTTCTGATGTTTCTCTCCCGTATGTCTACCTTTATCTCTCCACTTACAAAGTAGTCAAATTGTCTTCCAAGAAAGAGAATAAAGTAGTCCCTTGTATTTATTTAATTCACGAAACTTCATGAAGTTTTCAAAATTCTGTATCTTTTGATAAATCCTGTTAATCTAGAAGGAAAACATTTTCCTGGAGTACTCTATATGACCCCATTATCTGTCTTCTCAGATAATAATATATATTTTTTAGATGTAGTTGACCATTTTCCTTACATCATTTATTGTATTGCAGACCCCATAAAATAATTTGAACTTTTTAAAATCAATGCCTTGATTATAAGACAATTCGACTACTTTGTAAGTGGAGAGATAAAGGTAGAAATACGGGAGAGAAACATCAGAAATATTCTTATGTCAAAATAAAGGATTTTATCATTGAAAGAAAAGCAATACATTTCTAAATAACTTCTAGTCGATTATTCTTTCATGTTAAATTAAAAGCTAAAATCATCATTGACTATTCTTTAATGCATTCAAATAGTTCCTGAATGCTTGTAGAAGCTGTGCTCAGAGGGTCTGGTTGAACCGACGAGATAACAACCGCAAGACACAGTTCCCACATTAGAAGTACACAAGTGTTTTAACTGTAAGTTATCACTATTGGTTATTCTGATTACATTAAACATTACACGAAATTAAGCTAGTCATTTTGTCTTAAATTTTGAGGAAGAACTTCGAAGTCTTGAAATTTTTCTTTTCCTTTGACATCATATCCAATAGGTAGTTGCCAAATACAAACTTTGAAATTTGTCGAACAAAGCTTGGATGTCAGTTTCTTGTGTATTCCGGATAATACGATTGAAGTTCTTGTGTGTACCCGAATATTATAATAAAAAAGTCTTCGACATTATTTTTTTATTGATATCAATAACCACATCTTGGAAGTTATTCCATGAAACACACACAAAAAAAAACATTGAAACTGTAACAAGTCGGACATTTTTATTAACAGTATGGTGCACGTCTGGAAATGACTTCCAGAAATCATTGTGACACCCTCCACACTAGGTTACTTGAAATAGTATATTTCCATTTAATCGATGGACCTTTTTCGACTTTCAAACGAAAATCCTATGTACACACTGCACATACATACATAATTACGTAAATACACGTAATTACTTAAATTTGTAATTTATACAATTAAAAATAAAACAATATTGATTAAACAGTAAAAGAATATTGTGTACATTATTATATCTTCCCAGTATTAGCACATATTTTAATCCTTTGAAATATTCATCAGTTACTAATTTCCGTATTCTCTGAAATCTAGGAAAAATAATACAATCTAAATCATATGTAATAAATTAAAATACTAGCTAAATACTCTCATACTGAACAAAACAATGAAGTTTTCAAAACCAAACTTAATCTACTATTATTGATTCAAAAATATAATTTATTAAATATTAATTGCAGCTTCATTAGAATATTCCTGATAAAAACCTCGCAGCGGAAGCCAACACTTTGCACTAGAGCCACCGCCCTCCGGGGCTCTTTCAAGGCCCCGCGCCGGCGGCGACAGCAGCGACGGGGGCGGTGGTGGGGAGGCCTTCACACACAAGGGCTGTTGTCCCATTGTGGGGTGGCTGGTAGAGAGACCCACTCGATCTGCGGGTGAAGGCCATGGCCCCCATCCCACGCGACCGCAAACGGCTGTCAAGGGGGGGCCGATGGAT
Organism: Gryllus bimaculatus; assembly: GCA_017312745.1. Classification (NCBI taxonomy): domain Eukaryota; kingdom Metazoa; phylum Arthropoda; class Insecta; order Orthoptera; family Gryllidae; genus Gryllus; species Gryllus bimaculatus. The sequence continues at coordinate 4,799,544 of BOPP01000022.1, forward strand.
GCCGGCTCGATACTTTGCACTCGGCCCAATGAAGTGCGGCGACGAAAAGGGGACGGAGAAGGACGCGGGGAGGAGCGGGAAGGAGCGGGAAGGAGCGGGGAGGAGCGGGGAGGAGCAGGGAAGAACGGGGAGGAGCGGGGAGGAGCGGGGAGGAGCGGAGAGGAGCGGAGAGGAGGGAAGAGGAGCGACGGGGGGAGGGGGAGGTCGGCGAGACGTCACGTCGAGGCACACGCTGCAAATGGAGTTGGGCGCTTTTGTCGCTGTGTGTCGCATTACATATCGATTGCGAGACCTGCGATTGTTCGCTGTATAGGCTCTCGAAATCGTAAACAGTTCGCTGAAGTAGTTTCCTGATGGGTCCCGGGAACAAACAAACAGATATGTATTTTTTCCAGTGTTCGTGTGTTCGATTTTATTGTGGTTTCTTGGAAGTAAAACGTATCGTATTACCAATCCATTGGTACTTATCGTACCAATCCAATCCAATTCAATCCAATCCATTATTATCATACATGAACAATTTTGAATCTATTCGAGGTGTAAATGGCTTTGGTTTAATAAATATGAATGTACACCGTGAAAAAATGTTTAATTTGTGTATAAGTTAAAAATTGTAGTCTGAACAAGTTTAGGATGATCATCAAGGAAAAATCAACACTGTTGTGGAGACATGTCAATTATAACACATTTCAACGGATGTTAATTGGTTAAATTAATTGAATATGTATCATTTGGTATTGGTATTAACAACTTGAAATCTAAATGTCTTGAGAGATTTTTTAGGTCTTAGGAGTGCCTTGGAAAAAATATTAAGGGCCTATTTAGCATACTTTGGCCTGAAATTGGGTGATCAAGACACAAGCTGAACTCCTCATAAAATGTGAACAAAATGTGAAGAAGATAGTCGTTTTTGGGTATAGACAATAAACATTTTAAAGTTTTGTTTCATAATATGATGTGGCGTGATTAACGAGAATTACGTATCCCAACCTTGAGGGTGTTATTCAGACTAATCCTCACAGCAGTGATACCCTAATATAAAAATCACCGACTAGTTACTGTGATTTTACCTACTGCATTTGTTTTTTTTCTTTCAAAATGAGCTTCATGTGATTCTTATGGTCCTACAATTTAATGATAATGTCCGTCATTTCCTTTTGAACATTAAAGCTTGCGTTGCCAGCAATGTAAGAGGAAAAAAATACATGCATCATTAAAATTGTTTGAAATTTCACAGCCTTGTCCGCATTTCCAAAAGTCGGGGTAGGTATGAATGAAAATCAAACAGAATTACTATCCTGACAATTAAAAGTACGACAAAATAACATTCAAATGTCAACATTTTTATATACCTTTAACATAACAGAACAAAAGCACAAATGCCACTGTTATTTTACAAGCGTGTTGCCCACGTAGATTTGGGTACATATAACAGCATGTTATAAAGTTACAACTATATACTATATGCTTGTACTAGCAAATATGTCATTCTAAAAATGGTTAAGTACATACAATGGTTAAGTACAATCGTAGTTCATGAGGTTTCCTTTACATGATAACATCACATTATTTTAACTTGCTGAAGATATCTTTGGAATATGTGGTTTTAATAGGCTGGGAATATTTTTCCTTAAATAACATCCTAATCCCATGGATGTCAGGAAATTTCGGAAAATTTCGTGATAGTCTAAAGAATCGTCCCCTAGACTACTCTTTAGACTATAGACGAGAATAGTCCAATCCATATTTGTACTTCGGTGTTTTTCAATGTTTGAATTTTGTTCTCGAAGATGGATACCAAAAACCTATTCAATTTACGTTTCACCAGCGCTATGCGTGGATCTAGCATTTGATTGCAATGCATTTGGAGTAATCTTGCAAAAGATGGAGGGGAGTTGTTCGTATCTAAGCGAGAAGGTTAAAAAATGTACTATGGGATACATCATTCTCTTGGTGCAGATGATCGTGAGAAAATTCGCTCCGTATTTAGCCAAAGAACGCTATCTCCTTTACTGCCACAATTTTTGCGTTCCATCGAAGAAATTCAAAATATCTATGAAAATTTTAAAATAATAACTATATTTTTATGTCAACTGTAATGGAACACCAAATATCACTGCTTTTTTTTATTTCTGTGATGGTCGGATAAAGGATGTTCACTAGGAAAAATGCAAATGGCTTCTTCGAGAAGCTCTCAGATCTGACGAATAAAATGTCAATGTAAACTTGGTGCAGGGTTGCCAGGTGTGTTGCAAGCTCTTTCCCCACCACTTCTATGGAATTTACCCAAATAACCTCTCAACAAAATTCCACAACTTTGAAAAAAAATTCTCCAAATTATGGATGAAGAACATGACATATCCCTGGCGATTCCATTGGTTGCCTCTTGACTTCAAATGATTGAAATCAACTAATCATCGTCCTTGGAGCTGCTCGAAACCCCAAACTATCTTCGTTTTTCTCATGTTTTTCTTTCTACATACGTGTGTCGTTTATTTTCTTCTCTTTTTGATTCATAAAAATGGGAGAGAATAACGGCTGTTATTTCTTTTTTATTCATAATAATTTAGACAATAATATTTTCATTTCGACTCCGAATGAAAATAATGTCCGCAAAACATATCCCCGTTCATGTGTGTTCATTTTTCTCCAGGGTGAAAAAAAAATCACCAATCTGGCAATCCTGATTTCATGCTCACTGAGTGTGTCTTCTACCACTCTTTACAATAGCTGGAGCTGATGAAGCAATTCGTAAAATCGACCCCAGAAGGTGGAGAAAGTTTCAGATAAATGCTCTAAATTCCCAAAACTTTTATTAACCAAATTGAAAGACGACCTTTTTGAGGGATCTGATATTTGTACACTCCAGTTAGATGAAGTCTTAACTCAAACGATGCCCGAAGCTGAAAATAAGTTTTGTAATCGTTGAAGCAGGTTATTAATAGATCACAAGGCAACAATGAAGATCCCGACTAAAAGAGCATTGTGAAACTTAATCATACGCATACAATATTCAAAGCTTAAAGTTGTAAAATGAGCTTCATTTTGTACATTCCCAAGTGAACCACTTCCCAGAAAGCTTGGGAGACTTTAGTGATGAGCAAGGGGGTGAGATTCCACCAGGATTTAAAAGATACTGAAAGACGTTGCCTAGAAAAGTGGGATATGTCTGTGCTGGGGGATTACTGCAGGGTGAAAAAACACAAAACTTTAAACATCGACAAACGAGAAAAGGGACAAGAAGAAGCGCAAAGAAAAAAAAAGTCTCCTAAGGAAGTCAAGTAAACAGAAATGCTAAAAATGTTTTATTTGAACTTAAGGGTACAATAAAAAATACTTCTTAGAGACTGAACAACTAATATATTTGCTACTCATAATCGAATTCATACACCAACAATTCTGCCATGAAAAAAAAACGTACATGGTCGAAAAGGTTTGTAGTTCTGTGCTATTATTTAAAAGTTTCAATTCCAACTGTTTAATATTTTCTATTTAGATTTATTTTTAAGTATGCAATTATATGTGTGTACGTAGTGACTGAATACCTCATATTTACATTCAAGACTTCATTGTCTTACAATAAAGGAATTTACTAATACTGTACGAGTAAATGGATACAAAAAGTAAAAATCTCCTTTCTCTCTGAAATTCATTCTGGATGAAGGCTGTCCTAATGCTTGGATTGAAATCTACTCTCATCAATTTGCGTTCTAATTTTCTCAGGATTTCGAGGTATTTCCTGTGATGAATCTTCACCTGCTTTGGTCATTTATTTATTTTTTTTGAGAAAATCACGGTCAGAAGTTCTTATCTTCAACGGAAAGTAGTTTCTATTTCGCGCCAGTGAAGATGTGTTTGTAATGTTGTCATCAGTGCACGCTGCGAGCTTTTGTCTTCAACTGTATATTGTGTCAGAGAGGCGGAAGCAAGGTCATCGTTCAAGAAACGTTGCGCGTAATATCGTTTAAGTATTAAGTTTAAGTATTATCGTTTCTGCAGCGTCGGTGGGTGTCCTTATTCGAGGCCCTTGACTTCGAAGGCCTCCAATATCACGCCCCGGTTGCACCAGCCAACTATGCACCTAGAGTGGAGAAGTGCGAGCAAGTATTAAAATGCAAAGGAAATATCACACGAAAACACAAATTCATGGTGAACCACCAGTTAATTAGTTTTCAAATATAACATTCAATTCTAATCATCCATTTTGCAACTAAAAAACAATTGAAAAGCAAACGTTATCTTTGAAAATTCTCATATTATTTACTTTAGAATTTTGTTACATTTTTATCATGAAAATATCTCATCCCTGAGCTCCTTGTTATTCCTTTTAAAATCTCTAGTGCGCTCTATGTGCAAGTTCTGATGACTATTTGTCTAGCTACCGTGAATAAAGCCTATTCAGTGTTCCACTCACACTAACTTGCACTACACTGCTGGGAGACCGATCGGGATCTTCGAGCGTGTCCGGACTGGGAGGTTGTCCCGTTAGAGGGAGATACCTGGTTGGGAAACCCCCTCTAGCCGATGGTAGGTCAGCGCCGGATCTCGCCATATAGTGTGGGAAGATCACCGCCACTTCCCGAGCAAAAACGTGCGGGACTATAGATCTGAGTAGTTAACGCGCCTGGAATCACTATCAATCAACCGAACTTTCCTGTGTTCGTTTTAGCGTCAGGAAGAACACATTTTTCTACTGATATTCTACCACCCTTCATGTCTCGACCGTTCTGCCTTCACACTGCTCCCCTGCCAAGGACTACTGATCTGAGTAGTCTGGAATCACGATCAATCAACCGATCTTTCCAGTGTTCGTTTTAGCGCCACTAAGAATACATTTTTCAACTGATATTCTACCACCATTCATGTCTCGACCGTTCTGCCTTGTGCCCTTCACACTGATCCCCTGCCAATGTTCTCGCTCTCATTTCACCACGCTCCATTATTTTTCTGGCAAAAATGGTTGTGCACCTACCACCCGGTTGTCTATCGTCTTTTATTTCACAATAGCTTTCAGTTTTACAATTTTAAAAGTTTCAATATGTAAGGCTCGGCGCTTTTGGCAGTGTGTCCTCTTTCATTTCTTATTTTTTCTAAATATTTACCCTTTCAAAAATCTTTTTTTTATGATGAACGACTAAAAAATCGGAATGGATAAAAATAACCCCGAAATCAACTAGTTTGAAAAAATTTCAAATGGTGCATAACGTGGGGATATTGTTTTTGCATTTTCGAATTGTAATAGTATGTTTCTTTCTTCATGAAATTGTATTTCATTCCTTTTATTAATATGATATTTGTAATACATTTTACCAAACAATTCATACCAAGTATTCCAAAAAATTAACTTGTCTTAGAATTCTTGTTCTGTGTACAATAATAGAAAATATCAGCAGCGTCGTCAAATAGCGATCACACCTGACGATGGCTCCAATTATAAAACATATTTTCAAATGATGTCTAATCTTTCAGATCAAACGTTGCTTTTACTATTTGCGTGTTGGGAAGTGCATATAATTTGGATGAAAACATTATAGTTCTACATTGTAACCTAATATAGACACATGTCACACAAGTATCATGCTCCATTCTCTTGTACACAATTCACATTGCTTTTAAAATACCTTTTCGTATTCCCTTAACGAAATTAGCCCGTCAACTAATAATTATTAATTAAGAGAATATTTGGAATGATAAAATTCCTAACAAAAAAAAACAAAAACATTTATTTGGATTATGAAAATTCTGTGTTGATCCATATCGTACGACCCTGCAAAATAAACAAATAAATAAATAATCAGATTTCTCTCCGGAACCTGGAATCGGGTTTTGGTCGCCATTAGCAGTGGCTTTCCGGTGCGATGCCCGCGCCGCCGGAGGGCATTTCGGCGGCCGGGCGAAGGGCGGAGGGCCGAGTGCGGGGCGGAGCGGGCGGTGTATAAAACAGGGCGGCGGCCGCGCAGGGCCCGGCCCCGCGCCTGACCCCGCAACAGGTGAGCCATAAAGCGGGCGCAGACACAAAGCGACCCCCACCCCGGTGCCCGCCCC
>BOPP01000022.1:4806102-4821369 GCA_017312745.1 Gryllus bimaculatus
AGTCCCGCTACGCCCTTCCCATCCCCTCCCTCCATTCCCCACCCCGCCCCTCACGCGCTCGCTTTCTGCCGCCCGTGAGCGGCTGCGGCTCTTGGAGAGTGCGATCTCTGGGTTTTCTGGCCTTTAGACTTCGCTCGCTCTCTCGTTTGCGTACCGCGCTGATGGAAGCGTTTCGGTAGATGGGGCAGTCCATACTATCACATTGCTCGGTCGAATTCAGGTGCTGTCTGGAGAAGAATTCTAGCGGCTGATTGCTCCGAGCGCTAGTCTTCTGTACCTTCCACATAACGGTGGATTTGGGAGGTGAGATCAATTTCATACGGACTCCCTTCCCATACATGCGTTCAAAATGGCAGAGAAAATGGTTAGCTTAAATGTGAAGTAAATAGTGAATTAGTAGGCTATATACTGCATAATGTGAATCCTCCTTCAAAAGTGATGCAAACAATATCTGCTAACTGTTTTGAAGAAATTGTGCTATTTTTTCCAGCAAAATTACAAAAACAAAGGTGGCTAGAGCGGGAAGATGACTTGAAATATATGCTTCCCATTCCCTTGATCCGCCGCTGTGTGCGAGGGTTTTACTAATCGTTGAATCAATCTTGAAGATTTATTTTATCGTCTGGGATGGCTAAGAGTGATAGCTCGATTTCTAATTACAGCGGATATTCAACATTTCAACACTCAATTTACAGCAATCTCGAATCTCTACGCATGTCGAGTTAGGGGTTGCGCATGTGCAGATGGCCAAAAGAGGTGTAAATCGTTCAAGATATCATTATCGATTGCTGTATCCTAAGCAGTGCAAAAATCCTTACAAGGGGTAAGTTAGATCGAAGCCACTAACTCGAGGAGAATTCTAGAGACCGGCGTCTCTAAACGATAGTTTTTTTATGGTTTCTGCGATCAATACAAGGTGAAGATGAGACGCGCGCGATCTTTCCTTCCTCGTCCTCCACCCCTCCTCCTTCCACAAACACTTCCAGGCACTACATTACCTTATATGTTTGGAGACCATTCGAGAGCTTTTAGTGTCTTGATTGGGGCGGTGCTCAGATGGTGGAGGTACCTAGAAGAAGAAACCTCGGAAGTCTACGCGTACATCGGATCTTATCTTTTAGGCCAGGAATAACGGGATATAACGGGATACAACATGCACTACATCTACCTCCCATAGGATTAATGACCTCAGCAGTTGAGGCGCCTGTAAATCCAAAATAATCTCAACCAATAACCTCAATCAATTGAAGACTTGCTTCGACTCTTCAGTGAACTCAGTGAACAGATTTGCGACCGAGAAAGAAATGTGTGTAGACATCATTAATTCAACTCATTTGACCACACCCTCTGCACCTAGTCATCTGATTATCTTATGCAAGAATAACTTCTGGCGTAAGATGTAACTCGATAATTTTTTTCGAATCTGGTCACTGCTCCTTTCTTCTTGTTCGTACTCGTTCCGTTGTCGGAATCGGGGTCTTTGATGTTGTACGTCATTCTCAGTGTTCCTGGATTATATTTGTTAGTTACATTACATAACCCAAAACATTTGAAGTATTTGTTTTTCGTGTTTCCCTACATTATTTTCAACACTCTTCGATCCATTTAATTTATGAAATCTCGTTGAACCCTTTTTTTGTCATTATGTACTTCTTTGCCACTTTACAAAATTTCTTTTCATTCACGAGCACAACACGTTACCACATTATTTCTACCTGACAAATATTCTTGGTTGTTTTTAGATGGTGCGTAGGAGAGCATTCGAATTTTGTTTCTCGAACAACGCAGTATCCCCCTCTTGTTTGCAAGGTTCCTTTTCTATATTTGGTTCAGTATTTTTCTCCAATAGTTTGTGTGGAATTAATGAATAACAATTAAACTTTTCTTGATTGAGATTTTTTCTCTTTATTATTTCCTAATATGTAAAACAATTATAGAAGGAACTAGTTACATATCATTAAAATGAACTGGGTTTTAATAAAGTTAAAAATGAAATGCTGTGAACCTTTGCGAAACTCGTTTACGCTTGAATAAATTGTTCCTGGAAAAGTAAAATTTATGGTTGAGTGCCGTTATATACAGTTCACATCAATACGTGTGGTCAACTAGGGACCATTGCAGTTGGGATTTCTGTTCGGAAATGTTTCATAAAAAATCCAAAAGCTCAGAGTTCAATTAGTAATCAATGAAAAATGGAAGACCTTAATTTAAAATTCCAGTTTGAAAATTTACGCAAGAATTATTTCATGAGCCTGACGTCCAATTGAAAGTGATCACAATACATTTGGCGCACAATTATAGATCAATGGTAGTTTCTCTTGTAGAAATAAACACTAAAATAAGTTTGGACTCATAAAAGCACAAGAAATATCAAAAAATAAGAAAAAAATGCAAGCATACCCAACAAAATTTGAAAAAAAAGCACGCCCAAATTCTAGATTTATATCGTGGCAACATTTGAAATGGCGTAGAGAGGAATATCAACTTTGGGCATAAATCGAAGCAGTAAACGATAATCGTTCGAGGGCACAAACGCGGATATGATCATCAAACTTTATTATGTTGGTATGTCAGAGTTAGAAGTATAAGGTTATGATATTAATTGCGTGAATATTGTATTAAGAGATGTAATGAGTTTAATATACGTTAATTATAATGTGTTTGGGGGTATTTTTAGTAATTGTATTTGGAAAACGACATCACTAGAAATACTTATAATGTAGAATTTCTAAGTAGCATAATAAAAATTATATTCTAAAATACTAAAAACTTCTCATTTAGTTTCAAGATCTTCGGGTTCTTTTGGAAAAGGATATTTTACAAGGTTTGAATGACCACCGCTGTCTCACACACTTCTTCTCCATTTCAAGGATTAGGCAGGAATGCCTGTTCCGTCTTCACTTGCCTTAGGACATCTCTTTTTGGGTCGGCCCGTATCTCTGTTTCCCTTCGGTATGGTAAGTTCACACTATGTGGAATACGATCTGTCCTCCATTTTTGTCGATATGGACGCGGGCCATTCTTTCCTGTTTCTAGAATTTCATTTATGTTATATACTATATATATATATATTATATATATATATATATATTAGTATATTATATACTTTCTTTACGGATTTCTCATTTTTATCTGGTCTTGTTTAATGCAGCCTCTAATTTCTAGAGAATCTCATTTCTGCTGCTTGAAGCTACTTTGGTTCCTTTTTTTTCATTTTCCATGGATTCAGCTTTCATACAGGAGAGACTGAGCAGCCATTGTCTTATCAGAAACTTTTATTTTTGTTTTCTTCTTTGCTGTATGTTCTGTTTATCCCTATTGATTATTTTAGTTTTCTGGTGATACTATAAACTGATGTCCAACAAGGTAAATTAAATTTGACGTCGGTTGAATCCTGTGGTTGTCAATAACTTTTTTGAGCGTATGGGATATTTACCGTATGCGATACCTTTAGGATCTTCTTTTACATATTCGGAGATTATGACTCAATTCTTGCACTGGTTTCATTGACCTGTTCCAGTATGAATGAACACTTTTCATGACTTTTTTTGCAGATCATCTCTTTCTTGCTGAATTGTTACTTGATCAAATAGAAATCTTGATGTGTTATATTCTGCTTCAATGTAAATTAGCTAGTAGCAATCCATTTTTTAATAGTCTCAAATTATTTATGGTTTGTCTGAGTTGAGATGAACACATAGCTGTATTAGCAGAAGCTGCGTGCATTTATTTTTAATATATATCAGGTCATACATTCTCAATAGGCATAATTAATTATATGTTGGGATACTTATACTATTTTCATGTATACGCTCATTTATTAATGATATTCTTCTTAGGCAAATTATTATTATTGTTTAGTATAGTATATTATATCTTATATTTCGTATGTTCATTAATGATGATTCAAAACTTTTCGTTCATTATTTCCATAGCTTGTGGTCTGTCCGTTAGAGAAAAGCTTTTACCTTCGAAAGTCAATATAAGGGCTATGATGGGTTTACTTATGTTTGACATTTCGTTCGTTATTTCTAATATTCTTTAAGACTAAAAATGTTGTCGTTCAAAGAGCCCGTTCCTTCTGCTGAATGATCCGGATTGCTCTTTTTGTATATTTAGTGCTTGCTATAGATTTTCAATCGGAGCGTGTATGATACTTTTGTGGCTAAATTTTGTAGCGGCGAATCTCAGATAGGTTGATACCCCTATTAGTTTTCACTTAATTTTTTTCTTTTTTTCTTAAAAGTAGATATGACCCTCGATCGTTGATCTTTTCCAGCTATTCGGGTGTACTTTTAAGATTTCCTGCATCGTTTGAAGTCAGCAACTGCATAAGTCTAATTCGCTTAGCGGGGCCTGCATATTTATATGAGTTCATTTAACAGTCTATTCATCAGGACCAAGTGCCTCCTGTTTTTTTAGACTGATTTCAAGGCTCTTTAAATATCACTCCAAGGAGATGGAATCCACCTATTTGTTGTACGTCGAAGCTTTACCTTTTTAGGTTCAAAGTTCCAGTAACCCACAAGGTTTATATAGTGTTCTTTCATTGTTCCTTCATCTGATTATGCGTTATATCTGAACATTCTTTCTCCTTCCTGGGATTTAAATGGTCGTATACAGCTTTGTAACGCGACATTTGTTATTCCATGTTGATATCTATGTTCGATGGAATTTGCACGTCGCAATTCGCTCATTTACAAAGGAAATATCCACTATCCTATTTTGCACCTCTTGTTAACCATAATTGCTACCTCACTACTGACCGTACTTGCTAGTTTTGTTGATACTCCACAGGTAGAGTCATCGTATAATGTTTCTATATCTTTTTGTACCTTTCAGCTTTTTTTGGTTATCGTATGAGCTTATATCTATTCCTTTTTCGTTTAGTTTGGTTCTAGTTCTTTCTTCTTTATACCTAGCCTCTGACATTCCAGGAGCTAGTTTTAAGTCGTCCCGTATGACATCGATTATCTTATGATTTCCATATCTGTGCGCATGTAACATTTGCTATCCTTAACCCAGGAGTGGGTATCACCTCAAATACCACTGTGGGTGTATTAACGACCTGGATTGCTTCAGTGTCCGCTCTTTGAGAGTCTGCATGTGAGCCGAAGATCTACGTCGGAACATCCTCTTTCTTATTCAGGATCCTCTTCTTTGCTTTTAAGCTTGTCTTTGAGTACTTCTTTCGCTCGACACTCCCCTTCGAACCTGTCGGCGAGGGAGGACCCTACAGAGCTATCGCTACCGCCGGCATAGCTCTCTAGGATTCCGAGGGGCACAAACCACTCCACACCACGTCAGATTCCTGTACTCCCTAGGTGGGCAACTTTGATATATTATTGCAATGTTAAAAAAAAAAATTGTGTATTTCGGTCCGAAAAAAGCGCCGCCCGGCGGCCACTCCCTCTCCCTCCCTCCTCCCTCTCATCCAAACTCGCTCACTTCACTACCTACCCACGTAGCGCCGTCCCTCCTACGGCGCCCTTCCCCGCCCTTCGACTCCACTGTCCTGCCCGCCCCTGTCTGCCCCCTGTCCTGCCCCGCCCCTCTGCCTGCCCCGCCGTCCCTGTCCCTGCCCGCCCAGTCTTGCCGCCCCTGTCCTGCCCGCCCTGTCTGCCACCCTGTCCTGCCTGCCGCCTGTCCTGCCCCGTCCTGCCCTGCCCTCTGCCCGCTCCGCCCTTGCTCTTCTCGGCCCGGTGCCAGGCCCCGCTGCCTCCCCGCCCTCCGCCGCCCGCCCCCCCTGCGCCGCACTTCATGCCCCGCGGCCAGGCCCCACACTCGCCGCGACCACGCCCTGAGCAGCAGCCCTCCACGCAGCCCGCGAAGGCGCAGAATTTTGGCTCGCGCTGGCCGCGGTGAGCGGGCCTTCCGACCTCGCGCGGGATTGGTCGCTCGATTGAGGTGAAATGAACAGAAACGAAGGACCGGAAGGATCGGTTCGCCGGCCCGCGCCGCCCTGCCGGCGAGCGCTCCGGCCGCAGTGGGGGCCGCGCGAACGCGCCGAGGAAAAAGAACGGTGGCAACGCGCGCGCCGTGTCCGTTGAGAAGTAGAATTTTCTTTTTTTTAAAAAATGAACTCTCGGAATCGGAGTCGATGGTTACGACACGCGCGCCGCCTTTGGCGGCCCGAACGGGAGGAGGGTGGGGGTGGAAAGGGATGAGGGTGGTGGAGGAGGAGTTGTGGGTGGCGTAGTGTCCTGGGGGTGGCGAGGGTGTTGGGGTAGGTAAGACCGTGGGAGCGGCGAGGCTGGTGACGGCGGGAGGAGAGGTGGGGATGGTTGTTGGGGGAGGGTACAGTGGGGTTGGTGACGGCGGTGGTAGTGTGGTTTGGACAGGGTGCTGACGGTGGCGTGGGCGGCGGGAAAAGTGAAGGGGGCGGGGACTCAAGGAAATTCAGTGGCGGCAAGGATTACCACAGAGTTTATTTATTGATTGATCGATAGGTGATTGGTGGTTCTGGGCACGTCGACGCCTAAGGTTATTACTCCCGAAAGCGTAGTGCATGTTGTATTGCGAGAAATGGCGAAGATCATCCCGTGGTGGATGGCGAGATCCGTCGCAGACGTGCGAGGTTACCTCAAGCGTGATCTTGAAGGGTTGTCTCCAGCTTATCTCCCACCAGCGCAGCACAGCCCCAGCCGGGACTATGTACTCTCTATAACTGTAAGCTCCCGACCGGTCTTCAACACGTATAGTAGAGTAGAGTAGTGCGTGTGTGCGCGCACGTGTGTGTGTGTGTGGGTTTGTGTAATTAAAGGATGAAGATGGTATAAGGAAGAAGAAGCAAGGACTGGGTGCGGTCCGTGGCCTGTTGTTAGGTTACCACTCCGGCATTCGCTTGGTGTTGATCGAGAAACCTCAGGTAACTGCTAATCAGAGCAGCCGGATGCTGAAATCCTCATTCAGACGGCAGTTGATTTCGACCTGTCTATCAAGTCGAAAATACTGCCACTATCGGGACTCGAATCTTAGGACCTCCTGGTGTGATGCACTGCAGTGTCATCAAGTAATGCCCTGAGCCACCTAGGTCTCTACCACCGAGCTACGGGTGGCGTGGCAATGGAGGGGGCTGAGCGGGGGAATGGGCGCTGAGGCAGGGTGGCGGGGGCGAAGTAAACGGAGCGAAAACGGCGATATTCCCGCGGCGATAATGTCCGCGCGCGCTCTTCCCCGCTCCGGGCCGCGACACGGCTCTCGCTTGTTTTTATCATATTCCGCGCAATATGGCGGCCGCCCCCGCGGCAACGCGCGTTTTAATAACGCATTTTGATGGCGTCCCGGAACCATGTGCTTTGCATTCGTCGATGATACGTTGCTTGGACGCGCCCTTCTATAAAGCGCTCTCGTCTGCTCGCTCTTCTACGCGATCACGTTTTTGCGTTCCTTTTAGACTTCATTCTTTGAAATGTCCATTACTTTTTAAAACGTATTTACGTAGAGTTCTTAGTTCTAACATTTTTAATTCGGCTTGTTCATTTTTTTCTTGTGTTGATTTGTACTTGATCACTTGTACTGTTATTGATTCGTTTCCCTTTGGTTTTAGTTTTAATTTTAATTTCAGTTTCACTTTGGTGTACTTCGAAATACGAGTAGCTATTGTTATAGGAAGATGTTAATAAATAATAAGTACTGATTATTATTGTTATTATTAGTAGTTTTTCTTCGAAGTAGTTATTGTTATACATAGGTATTTTATTGTTTTTGTTTCTGAATGATCTTTACTTGTTTGATCTTGAAAATATATCGCCATTTTAAAGGATACTATAAACAGATGTGGCTGATACACTAGAATGTTTTTAGAACCTCCCATGGGCTAAAACAAAATACGAAAGTAAATAAAAAATGAATATTGTACCAAACGTTATTTACGTACAAACATGTTTACTCACGCCGTGCAGGTTCAGTCATTTGTCTTATCTCTGGGGACGCTTTTCGGTTTCTTATTTTTTGAACGTTGCTGCCACTGATGCGAGGTCGGCCTGAACTTCGCTTCGAAGCTCCTCGTTCCTGGAAGCATTAGCCCCCTAGCCAATTCTTCACTTCGAGAAAGAGATGAAAATATCTTGCTGCTAAGTCGGGCTTTACGCCGAATGATCAAGCACGACCCATCTGCTCCGGATGTTGTTTGGTTACAGCAGCAACATAAGGATCGACGATGTCATGGATGAGGACATCTCCGGAAGCCAGCATTCCCCATTTCTTTGGAAATTTACATTATATACTCAGTTTATTCTTTTGTACATTTCTGTTGCCCTATTGCTTCTTCACGTGCAAACGGTTCACCTCAAATTGTCGATATGGCGTCCGTATTGGCAATGATTATGGTAAAAAGATGCGCATTCACCCAGTGCACATCCGTCAATCCTCCTGTTTCTCTAGAGGTTTATAGGCTCGATAGGAGATTGAAGAAAGAAAAAAAAAAGATACACGTATATTTCGAAGTTCAGGTATATTGGTCAATACATGTTTGGCTTCTCATCGCATGATATAAAAAAGTACAAATAAGAGCAGAAAAATATTCATTTACGGACGCCTCGTCTTCATTTTAGTTACGTCTGCTTTAGGCAGCGTTTTTCAATTTATTAGCGACTAGCTGTGAATTGTCAGATCCATACCGTGCGGCATTGTTCGAAACGGGGGCACGGACCTCTCATTTACATCGAGTCAGATTGTTAATTTCTGATTTCGCGGCTCGAGAGAAGCATTTGTCCTGCTTTTCAGAGATAATTAATGAGCTGGAAATGTACAGGACCATCGCGTGTTTGGGAAGTGTTGTGTTGACAGTTGACACCTTTCTCCCTTTTATGTTGTTGCGGCTGTTGGTTCAGTTGAAGTGCATTGCTATTAAGTGTCCATTTGGCTTTTCTGTGCTTAGAGATAATTTCGAAGGATACATATGAGAATAAGATTCGCAATAATTTTGAACTTGTAATTGAGTATTTCTATTAGACCTACATGGAAATTGGAATACTTGTAATTATTCATGTGTATAATGATACTCTTCATTGTTGGTTTAATTTCTACAGATAACTCCAAAAAACGCATTAATATCAGACTAACGTTTGCGTCACTGCCCACATTTCGAAATAATTTATGGATTGCTAAACAATTCCCCTTTTCAGTTGTTCTCTGCCAGAGAAAACAAACATTTTTTAACATACATGTAGGAAAAGTAAAAGAGATTATATTATCTGAAGCTTCTAATACAGTATGATATGTAGGATTGTGTAGGATTTTGTTTCATTATAGTGCGATTGCATCCCAATTAGACTGGAACGTGTTACTTTGGTTACTTACTGTCTCTCACTATTGAACTTTTTCCTGCCACCAGAAGAGACGTTAATAAGCAATCCTCTGTCTAAAATATGTCTCTAACTCGGCATCGTTTTAAAAAAGAAAATAAAGAATTCGTGTTTGGAAGGATTGATATGGTTGTATGAAGTAGTTCGGCATTCAATGTCATTCTTATTTCGGCAATTAAAGCATACCAAGACTAAAATACAAAAAATAAAATAACAAAATTAAGCACAAGTTAAAATTTACTGTTTATTTTATCTTATTCGAATAGTATTTTTTATTAAATAGTATTCATTCGTTACAGATTATAAATTGTACAAGTTTTGGAATTTAGTTTGTTTGATAAGCAAAAACCTCGTATGTTTGTGTTTATTAGTCATAGAATGCAATTAAATATATCGTTTTGTATTAAAAAGAGAACATGCATAAAATGTAACTCCATCGCAAATATTTTAACGACCAAAAACAATCAGAAGTTTATGTTAACATTCATTTAAATGGACGACGGAGCTCGAAATCGTCAATTTATAGTGTTTAAGTATAAATTACCTGAAAAAGTATTTTCAACTTAGGTAGGTAATGCAAGATTATAAAAAAAATTTAACTTTTCCTTCAGTTGAATTTTTAATTCAGTATCTGAATACCTAATTCGCTTATATTTGCTTGGAGATAAATTATGTTGTCATTTAAAAGACTCATACATTAATGAAAGGAAATTGCATTACTCTTTCTCACAAAACTTCAAGCGCTTCAATTTCTTTGAAGTAATGCTTAATTAAGGTTTAAGAGGATTTGTCGCAAACAGTCTCATGCATGAAAAATGACATGATCCGCATAGCGTACGCATGTCTATTAATTCCTGGGTTATTTTCGTTGAGAGCTACTTCAGCAGAAATTAATGACGTCGCGACAGGCATTTTGCGGCTCTGGTGGCACAAGGAGGCTGGAGCTATGCCGGTTGAATAAACACCTCACTGAGCCAGCCTACATTTTGTCATTCCATCATTTCACTTTTTATGAGTTTGCTATTTTGTTTCATTCATATTGTGATTGCTGTTGAACAAAATGAAAACAGTACAATATTAATGATGCTGTCTACTCTTAACAATTTGATGGAGTGGACTGGCATAAAAATTTGAACTAAAAATCTAAAATAGACCTGTGGCGTTACAAAAATATGTTGTAAGTGTTGTTACATACTTTAAATTGTACACAAATGAGTTTGGAATCAAATAGAAATATGTTACATTTTACAAAAAAATACGCGG
This sequence comes from Gryllus bimaculatus, assembly GCA_017312745.1. Classification (NCBI taxonomy): domain Eukaryota; kingdom Metazoa; phylum Arthropoda; class Insecta; order Orthoptera; family Gryllidae; genus Gryllus; species Gryllus bimaculatus. The sequence continues at coordinate 4,816,674 of BOPP01000022.1, forward strand.
CTTTCAACTTCGCAGTTTTTAACTCTATTATTATTATTATTATTATTATTATTATTATTATTATTATTAGCCAACAAAGATCCCATTAAGAGCAAGGGCCTCCTGCCTTTTGCAGGGAATGCTGAATGGAGTGATATGGTGGTGATGAGGGATGAAAGGACTAGGATGATGTGGGAGGTGGCAGGTGGGCTGGTGGAAGGTGAGCGTGGCATTTTTGAGCAATCCCAGAACGTAACTCTGTAAGTAGTATTAAAAGTTGACAACGAATGTTAGAGTAATAAAGTAAAGTTCGTTATAGATTTATTTTCATCGTATGACAAAGATGCGACTAATTTTGCCTTTTATGTCAATGTCAGTCAAAGAGGGGCCGTGCTGTTTGGTTTCGAAACCTTCAATTTTATAGTCATTTATTGCAACAGATAAGTTGAGTGACATATGAGCTTATAATATTTCTTAATATCCATAATCCCATTTCCTAATACCCTTAAATGTATATCTTGATTTTTTTATTATTCTGACTGCCATCTTAATAAAATAAAGAAATAATATGTTGTTAAATTTGAGATTTGTTTGGTTTTTCATCTTCATGATGCATTGATTTATTTTTTCTCAAATTATGAAATAAATACATAATACTAATATTGGCGTGAACAATTTCAAGGTTCATAGATTAAAACGGATAAGACACAATGCACAGACATTACGGAGCGGAATTATGGTGCGCGCAAACGAAATTAATGGCGCACGGAGCAGGAAGCTCTAAGGCAGCTGCGATGACACGCCCTTGTGGGCGTCAATGTGTTAAGTGAGTGTTAGACGCCCTCGGGCGCTCCGGGTGGTGGAAGGCAACTGCTATTAACGAGGAGTTCTCGTCTGAAGTTTCGTCGCTTTCTTGCGCGTGAGATCTTGCTAGTCTCTATTATGCTTTCCTAGCCACGGTGTGGTTGGTCTTGGAAAGCGTTTGTCCCTTTAACGAGAAGAAATATTGTCTGCATTTTCTGGACTTTTTTAATCTTTCTAATACTTACTATGGTATTATTATGTTGGTTTTTGTCGCAGACCCTTTTTTGAAAAACACTGAAAAACAAACAAAACTAATTTACACCCTTCATTCACAAGAAAACAGAAAGTAACAAACGCAGCGTTTGAAACAAAAAAAAACCTTTCTCGTCTAGAAATAAGAATCTTCCCCACACGTTTTATAAGAAAGTTGTGTAGAATTTAGAAATAAAATCTCGATTATAATGAGGATTATGTCAGAAACGTTTAGCCCTGAATTAAATGTGGAGAAAGAAGGACCAAATGAATTAGCCACCGGAGTAGGGTTCTCAATTTTTGATGTTAGAAATGTACTATATATACTATACTTCAGAAATCCAACTCTGGTATTTTTGTTCACGGACTTACGAATCTGAAGACTGTAGTATATATTTTAAACACTAATGGTATTAACGTGAAAAGAAATGTGAGATTTATGCTCAACCGAATTTCATGATTTTTGCTTTAAATTAAAGATAATTGGTTCTACATGTGTTATCACTTATTCTTACTAACAAGCTTCATTGTATAAGCAACAAATTTTTACAATATTTTTAAATTAATATTTTTTAAATGATCATTTATAATATAATTTTTTAAATGAATGATTATCTGCCCTTATTTGTCATTACGGCATATTCAAGTCAAACAACATTGTGTTTTTAGAATGTAGTTGGTCTTGGTAATTCGTTGTGCAAATTGTAATTGATATATCAAAAGCAATTTACGGATAGTGAGCTTATACTTCGGGAAGAGAAGACATAGAAGACTATTCGAAGATTGAGTGTATGTATACGCATTGGTCATTACGTTTTCCAGCAGTCGTTTGAGATTAACTTTTTACAAAATAAAATCATTGTTTAAAATTATGCGATGCATTACAATTTAACGTTAAGGTGAATAGCACAATTCCGTGATATAGTCAATTGGTAAATATAAAACAATTCAATTACATTATCGGAAAAGTATTTTTCTCTATGTTCATCCTGAATAATGATTGTATTGTTCCAGAATCTGTAAACATCCTTCATCATTTCATTGGTATTGTAGAATCAGAACAATATTTTGAGAATTTCGATTTTCTTTATAGTACATATGTAGTATTTCACTTTTGAAACCTTTGTACAGTTCTTCTGTGCGATGTAATAGCAGAGATTCTGGTATTAAAAGTCCTTTTGGAATAGATGAATTTTTTGTACAATAAAGACAATTTTTTGCACTTTTTTACATCACGACACCTTACGCATATTTGATTGGTCTGCCTTAACTTGGCTACAATGGAAGTAAGGTACAGATGTTAAAATCTCTGCTGGTCGTTCGTTACTCATCAGTCTTCAGACTCATCTATAAAATTTCATTCGCAACGCTACCAACTCCAAGTTTACTTCTATGCATGAAAACCGAAACATCAACTGTAGAGAAATAAAATTATAAGTAGTTAAGGCAAACATATCACGTATAGTGCATGTTATTACTATTACTCTGTCAAAAATGAGGCTATTTCAGAACAGAGATGCTTTACTACGAACTGTCAATACAATTTATTTGTGTGGCTTGAGGCAAAGAGGTTGAAGAGTGGGAGGAGAGTGATTGAAAATTGGTAAATGCTTCGTAGTGGTAGGGGGCGGGGCGGGCAGCGTGCAGTGGGCAGGGAGCAGTGGGCAGTGAGCAATGGGCAGGGAGCAGTGGGCAGGGAGCAGTGGGCAGTGAGCAGTGGGCAGGGAGCAGTGGGCAGTGAGCAGTGGCAGGTGAAGCAGTGGGCAATGAGCAGTGGTGGTGGGCCGCGGCGGCGTGGCAGGGTCGGCGGGTAGTGAAGCGCCGGACAGTGGTCGGCGGCAGGGGCGGCGGGCAGTGGGCGGCGGGCAGTGGGCGGCGGGCAGCGGGGGCGGGCGGCGGGCGGAGCGGCGGCGGGCGGCGGCGGCGGGCGCGGGCGGCGCGGGCGGCGGGCGGCGGGCGCGGGCGCGGTGCGGCGGCGCGCGGCGGCGAGCGGCGGGCGCGGGTTGAGGCTGCGCGGGCGGCTGTTGCGGCGGGCGGCGGGCGACTGTGGACCGCAGACGATCCGAGCAGGAATGCAAAGATCGCGGGAGCGAGCGTCCAGTGGCCGGCAGAGCGGAGCGGAGCGGATCGGGACGGCGCGGCGCGGCGCGGCGCGACGCGGCGGGCGCGGAGAGGCCCCTACCTGCGGCGGCCGATACAGCTAATCGCCATGCGCATGAATAATGAAGCTGAGCCCTTTGGCCGTGATTTATCGCGAGACGCCGACTTTTAAAAGCACATCAAGGACAATTCATCTTTCCATAAATCGGGCTCGTAAATTAGGCGCAGTTTGACGTCAGGTTTTGAGTAATTCCGTATTGATACGCCGCCACCGTTGCCGCCGCCCGTGACCGTGCCCGCCCGCGAGCGCTGTTCGCTGCCCTCTGGGGCTGGAGCCCCGAGCGGTTGGCGACGGAGGCGGAGGACCAACCGGCAGTTTGAAATATACGTAATCACTTTCACTGTAACTGACACTTGTCAGGTAAGGGGTGCAACTGCTTCTTTAAATGCCCACCAATTTAAAAGTATTCAAAATAAATTCCTGCAGCATGGTTTATCGCAAGTGAACGGATTCGAAAAGAAGTATCTGTACATCCATTAAAATCGTGGATCACTAAATTCTTAAAGACATTTAATTTTATGGTGATATTGTTTCTTTGGTGTGTACGCGAATGTAATAATAAACGTGTGATATGTGTGTAACGCATAATTATATTTATTTGTTCATGTATTTGTATTCTACTACTACTATTTCACTAATCGTGCTAAGAAATATACATTCATATATATAAATATATATAAAATATTGCCCATGAAGTCACTTTCCCTACTAATAAAATTCCGAAGAAGTATAACAAAGTGGGTAAATAATGAAGAATATATCAGAAATGGAACTGAAAACCACACTACACGATATCGTCCGAGGTCCCGGAGAGATTAACATTTGTGGTGATCAGCTTTTTACGGTTGTATCCTTTGATAAGACAAGGAATTGTTACGCCTTGAATTATGAATAATGAGGTAATACGATGATAATGAGGGGTGAAGGGACAAGTACAATTACGACCATGCCTACGAAAACTCGAACTTGCAACCTCCTCGGAGCAGACGACGGCTGCCGCAACCGTCTGGACCAAGGGGCCAGCTTTATTATTATTATTATTATTATTATTATTATTATTATTATTATTATTATTATTATTATTATTATAGCAGGGAATCAAAATAATTCAAACATTGGAAAGCATTTCATGTATTGAATAAACAAATAATACCTCTCAATTGAGGGCGGAAAGACATCTATAATTTCTACCGTAAATAGAAATTTGTTAAAATGACTTAAAGCAGTGGAACGATTGTACTGTTAATGATGATAACTAAGATGATACTGATGGCTTCAATGAATGATGCAGAGCCTCTGAGGAGGTCACCATGCAGTGCAAATGATATTGGGCAATACGCTCGCAATCGAATAACAATGAGGCCGGCCTCCACGTTTAGGGCACGCACACAGATTGGGCGATATGCGATGCATTGACGACGGGTGATAACGGGTACGAGGGCGAGAGCGAGCGAGTGAGCGAGCGAGAGAGAGAGAGAGAGAGAGAGAGAGAGAGAGAGA
>BOPP01000022.1:4821390-4834565 GCA_017312745.1 Gryllus bimaculatus
AGAGGGAGGGAGGGGGAGAGGGCGACGGAAGGGGGGGGGAGAACCGTGATTGTGTCCCGCGATCCGAACATCCTGTGGCAGGAATTACTGGCCGATAACGTCGCCCCGGAGCCAATGGGACGCTCGCTCTGAATATTAACTCTTTTACACTCGTCGCAAATGCATTTGAATCTTGCCATGCAGAAGCGGATGCAACCCGCTCCTATGAGAAATGAGTTTTCATGGAATCGGAATTCGCGTTCTTCGATACATTGCTGCTTCGCGGCGCAAATGAATCGCGTTGTTAAAAGGAATGAGTATCTGGTGCAGTACACCAGAATTTCGCTGAAATTGCGCAGGATTGGGTAATGGAAAATTTGACTGCTAGCAAAAATATAGTATGTCGTTAGGTGTTAAGACTTAATGGCACAAATTATTTGATTCTCGGTCAAAAGCGCGTGACGTTTTAATAAATGTACGTTCGCTGAGCTTCATTTATTTCCACAGCTTGTGACTCGGAGTCAGTATGAACGTATTCCAGTAATAATCTCATTCTTTAATCAATAATGTGTTTATATTGTGTTTTTGAACATTATAATAAGAAGCATTATGAGATTTTAATTCAGTTCTAATTTATTTTACCGACATTCTTCCGTCCTTTTTAACGTAATCAATTTCTTTACACCTACGTTTTTATTGAATAAATCCTTTTGGTTTTCTTTGAAACTTTCAATAACCGTGCCTGCAGCAACAACACGGAAAAAGTAGATTCTTGTATATTTTGCATTCTTATATCATACGAATGCACTGTAATAAAAGTCACTTGAAATATTCTTAGAGTTTCCCCAAAATAATTGCATCTATCGCGAACGCCTTTCAGTAATGTTTAAAACTGTGGCAAGCGAAAACTATCGGGTGAACTTCCCGAAAGAAAGATTTCATTTCCTCTAGAGCTCGGTTTCGCAGCGTGAATATTCGCAGTCGCAGTCTCTAAAACTCCTTTTGTGTGCGCACTGTTCCTTTCCACTAGCGAGCACCTCCCGCCGCCCCGACGCCACGTGAAGTATCCTTATGCTTATTGGAAGAACTCCGAGCAGAGCTGCTACTAACAGCAGTGAATAAAATTTCCATTCTTTTCTCAGAAACCACTCTATGAAATTCCTCTGTTTTTTTCGCAATCTGTTGAAGATGGCTGGGAAAATGGCTTGAGTAGCAAAGTGGAGTTATTTCGGGGACCATAATGTGAAGAAATGGCATATTTAAGCGTTATAAATAAATGTGCGAATATTGTTTTCATTGGTTTATTTATTTACGAGTATTTAATGCATGGATGATATGTGGATTTATTAATTGAGAAAATTGTGCAATTTATTTGCTGTAGATACAATACCTCAGTAAATAACAAATGTGGTAATTATGGCAAAAAAAATTAAAAACTTTTCCCCGTAAGAACGGAAAACATAACTAAATGGATTTGTGTTTACAATGAAGTAATAAATAAAACATTACAATATGTAACTTTTTTTACTTCCAGAAAAACATTCTAACATATCATCATAACTCTACACAGATGTATATCTTTCCACAGTATCACCTCATTAACATGAACTGGCTTAACATGATTTTCCCTGTAACACAAATAAAATTTGGGTATTGACTTGACAAAGAAACAATCCAATATTTATAATTATATAACACACATTGCTATAACACAAACTGATTATTTCGGTCCGATGGTATCCATATAAACTAGGATTTATAGTACCACGGTAATGTTTGAAACAGTACTGCCAATTCTTAATTGACAAATATGCCAGATGATTATTAAAAAAGTACAACATAATATAAAACGAATAAAAATAAATTTTTAGAATCGCTTGTGATTCAGAAGTGTAACCGGAATGTGTTAAAGGTCCTTTCTGAAAACTTCACGATTAATGTAAAACTGGACATAAATAACATATCTAGACGAAGATGTTCATATAAATAATTTCCAGGGCGTTCTAAACATTACTTTAACTTGGTATCACAAATGATCCCAAACACAGTCGAAGGTTTAAAAGAATTGCTTTTCCAGAAATTTATAAATTAAAATGAGTTGTATGTATTTGAAAAACAACATTACATTCTGCAACCGAAGGTGTTTTGATCCTAAATCTCCGGTCGCAAGGACTTATAGTTGCAGTTACCTAAGTTACAGTCCAATCAGAAATTTGTTTTCACAAAATACATCACATTCTCAGATGACTTTATATTTTTTATAAACATACTCACCTTTATTAATTCTTGTACACCAGAACATTAATATATACTTTCTAATCTATACATATAAACTAATTCTAACCACTAGTTGTTAATATCTATTCTGCAACTACTGGTTGGGAAAGAAATTGTAAGGAATACTACCAGTTGCATCGCGGAGTATGGTTGCCAGCCGAGAAAAAAATCTTGTAATAGTGTATCTCTCCAAAAGCTCTTGCGATTTGTCTTCTGGTTGAATACATGAAGTGTGGTAGCCCAAGCTTTGAGAATCCACAGAGGTGAATACCTCTTAAAAGATATTCAGCCATCAAGTTAAGTTTGTTAAGACTCAAAATATTAAAAAAATGAAAGGAATAGAATGGCAAACCATTAATACAAACCATAGTATAATTATGTCCGCCAACGTACGTCGTACAAGTTTTAAATGTTCTTGCATTATAACATAGCGTCAACGATTCACACGGTACGATAATGTTCTCATCAAATAATATTCAGTTAAGATGTGAAGTTATTTACCTCCTTTACAGCCCTTGCGGTAATTACCCAACTCTATGGCTGCTTTTCCTTTAGTTGCGGAGAATTTACAACGTCGTAACGGTTGTTTCTCGCACCTCTCTGTAGCACCTTCGTCTAGTCGTAGCCATAATGGAAAATAACGTTTTTCTTTCATGGACCCTACCTCGCCCCCACCCCCCGTGCAACAACGTACCCTTCTTCAAAGGCAATTTGTTGCAGCGCAGCCTGAATTTCGCTGGGTGTGCTCTCAAACTTGTAGGAGCAGCTGCGCTATTTCATGTTCCGTAGTAAGATTGCATTTCGAGATCGTCATGACTAGTGATGCGTGATTCAGTGTCTCTTCGGGCTTCTGAACGGTCAAAATACTTCGCAGGAACGTATATAATATTTTATAACGTTTTTGTTTAAACAGCGCAATGCCATAATTCATTCAGTTAAAGAAATGGTCACAGATAATAATATGCTCGTACGTTTTCGTCATAAACATAGTTTATATTCCAACCGTATTTTCAAGTTTTATTATTCTACTTCAGCTAGAATGTCTGTAGTGAAATAAAATGTTTTACTTCTCACTGTGCAATGTTGCTTCTTGCTCGTGTTTCATTAATCTTCGTTATCTTTTCTTTATCAAACATTAAGAAAGCCATTATCATCACCACCAAAAATCGTCAGGAAGTCTCTGCGAGCAGAACACTCTAAAACATTTTCATAATCTCGCCTAATGGATAGTGTCTAATGCAGAAGTTTTGTTTTCCATCTCGGTCGATGAAAATCGAATGGTGACTTACGAACTTGACATTACAAGTTACCGCGTGACTTGTGTGGCATGTGGTGTTTCCTGCTGAGGGCTCCGGGCGGCTTCTCCGGACGGCCGCGCGGAGGGCGAGGGCGGCGACGAGGGAGGAGGGACAACGGAGGGTCCCGATCGAACGCTACCTTGTGGCGCAGGCGGCGGAGTCGTCCCTGGGGACGAGCGGCGAAGGCGGCCGCCCGCCCGCGCCACTGCTGTTGGTCAACCTGCCGCGCCCACCCATCCCGCCCACCAGCCCACCCAAACGCCAGCCAATCCCCGACTCGCCGTCTCTTCCACCCCTGCGCTCTTCACCACCAGAATGTTCTCTCTCTCGTCTCTCTCTCCTCTCTCTGTAGCGCCCACTGCAGCACCCCGCCACTCTTCAACACAACCCTCTTTCCCACTTCGCCAAACCTCCGCCACCCTCCGCCCCTCCTCCCCCTCCCGCCCAACTCCGCCCACCCTCTGCCACTCCTCCGCCCCACCCTCCTCCCATCCTTCCTCCCACCCTGCCGCCCACCTCCTCCGCCCACCCTCCGCCCACCCTCCGCCCAACCCTCCGCCCACCCCCCGCCCCACCCTCCGCCCACCCTCCGCCCACCCTCCGCCACCTCCGCCCCCTCCGCCCACCTCCGCCCACCCTTACCGCCCACCCTCCGCCCACCCTCCGCCTCACCTCACGGCCCACCCCCGCCCACCCTCCGCCCACCCCTCGCCCACTCCTCCGCCCCACCCGATCTCCGCCACACCCTCCGCCCACCCTCCGCCCACCCTTCCGCCCACCCTTCCGCTCAATACTCACCGCCACCCCGCGCCGACGCCCACCACCCACCCTTTGTCCCGTCTCCGCCCCCCTCCACCCCACCCTCCGTCGAGTTCCTGCTCGCCCACTGCCCACCCCACGTACACTTGCACAACCGTCTCCCATTCACCCCCAACTCGTGTGCAGTCCTCCTGCTACCCTTTCCTGTCCAACATTCTCCTAGTAGCCAAGCGCTTAACCAAAGCCCAGGTTTCGCATATAGACCGTAGTTTCGTCTACCCGTTCCTTTCTTCTTTCGCGCCCTACCCTACTACCCACCACCTAGCATTTTACCCCAATAGGCCCGCCATCTGCCTTCTTATCGCCAAGCCATTGTTAGCCCGTCCTTCGATCGTCCGATATATTACACGCCCGGCTAGCTGCGCACAGCCCGACCACCACTCCATCGCCAAGTCCACACCCAATGTTTGCTTGCTCGTCAAATTTGCTCGCCCACCCACCCTCCATCTGTCCTATCAGGCGGCCGCCCCTTCTCCACCGTCTGCCCGTGTCCTGCTACCTCTGCCGACCCTCACGTTTGTTTCCATCTGACCTTCTTGTCTGATCACTTACTGCCTTACCACCTCTTCCTCATCTCCACGCCTCTCTTCTCGCCCATCCACAATCACTAATTCGCAGCCATCCATTCACATCTATCTATCCACACTCGCGCATGCACACCCACTATTCATACTCACTCTTCCCCACCCACCCTCACACCCATCCCCGCAACCTCATACGCACACCCACCCACCCTCACACTTACCCACCCGCAATCCCCTCTTCGCACTCACCTTTCCACAATATATCATCCATCCATATTGTGCAACCTACACCCACCCATCCACATCAACCCCTCCAAACCCAACCGTCCACACTCATCCATTCGCATCCGCCTATCCACTCTTAGAACTTTCAGAATACAGAACTCATTCACATTCACCCAAACCCTCGCAACCACCCATTCCCAAAGACTCAATCTCACTCACCCATCCACACACACACACACATTTGCATCCCCCACACACAAACACACACCATCCACATCCACCTATTCGAATCTGCCATCCACACTCACCCAAACACACCCAATCCTTCATACCCACTCATCTCTATTTACCCATCCACATTCACCCATACATACACACCCACCCATTCGCATCTGCACTTTCACACCATCCATTCGCACCCCTCCCCCATCCACTGTCACTCATCTCTATCCACCTCCACCCGTACATCCACACCCATCCATTCGCACACTTCCCCCATCCACACCCTCCCATATCTATCCACCCATCCGCATCCCCACATTCGTCCCCTCCCATTCACATCCCTGTATCCACACCCCCGAATTCGCATCTCCCCATTCACATTCAACAATAACCCCGCCCCCATCCCCATCCAATCATCTCTATCCACCCATCCACATCCACACATTCATACCCTCCCATTCACATCCCTGTATCCACACCCACGCATGCGCATCCCCCCATTAACATTCACCAATTCGCCCCCTCTCCCCAACCACACCTACGTATCTCTGTCCACCCATACACATCCACCCATCCATCCACATTCACCCATATCTATCCACCCATGCACATCCACACATTCATACCTTCCCATTCACATTCCTGTATCCATACCCACGCATTCGCATCCCCTCATTCACAACCACCAATTCACCCCCCCCAATCACACCTACTCATCTCTATCCACCCATTGACACCCACCCGTCTATACCCAGCCATGGACATGCGCCCTCGAGTCCGTGTTGGCTCCCCTCCAGCCCCCGGTGCGCGACGCGTCTCGTCTCGGCGGCTGAGGTCAATCAGTCGGTCGCTTCCCGTGGGACTTCCGGCGCTGCGTGGCCACCCCGAAGGCCCCGTACTCGTGCCAACCGCACTATACATTGCCCTGACATTTCCTACCCTGCTGCTGCTGCTGTAGTTGTCTTCCACTCACAACCATTTCCTTCCTCACACGCTCCACAACCCTCCTTGTTTTGACTGTTTCTTCTCCTCTGGGGCGACCCGTGGTATATAGGTCAGACAACTTGTTTTCCAGCTGTGGGTATCCGAGTTCAAATCCCGGTCGATTCTTGGGGAATTTTGTGGTGGTGGACAAAGCGGGTTAGCGGTAGGGTTTGTCAGAGTCCATTTCTCGTGCAATCTTATTCCATCTGGCTCCACTATTGAACTCATATCATCGTCGCCCGTCCACCAAAATAGTTTGACTGTGGTATATATGAGAAGGTAAGGGGCTGAAAATGATGAGGAATACTGTTTATTATCCTCAACTACCTTCTATCAACTTTTTCAGACTAGAGAGGAATGTCAACGTAAGCTTCCGCGGGTTGAGTTCATGACTTCTTGGCTGTCCGGGTGACGTCGCGTCGTTGGCTGAGAGGCCGGCGTTTCGCTTTTCATATCGCAGGCTTCCTCTGATGAACAACCTGTCACTATCACTACCTTATTTGTCACCGAACAGCCAAGAAGCTAGAGAGGAAATTCGCGAGAGTAGAGAGGTTTCTGGGTAGACCACTTTTCTCTCCCAGCCTTTGGTGTGGGACCATGCCTTCTCAATTCTGCCGCCTTGTAACGTGGGCCCCCACTTCTTCCTGGCCTTCCCGCAGCCGCGGCTCTCCGCAAGCGCTGGCTGTGCCCGGACAGGCTTGCCGACCACTTTGTTCCCATGAGACTGCGTCCCCCTTTCCCGGCCTGTCTTTTCCCTGGGCGCTTCACCTGCGGTTGTCGAGGCGGAGGCGGCAGCGGTGGCGTAGACAGCTCAGCCGTTTTCGTCTCTCCCCCTGTTTGCTCGCCGCAATATAGTATACGCTTTCTTGGCTCCTGTGCGTCATTTTCTGCAGCTTTTCAGTCGATTCTATCGATCTTATGCTGTAGTTTATATTGCTTCTTTATTCTCGCATTGCATCCATTACAGTCGTTGCAATAGTCGTCTCTCTTGTTACGATGTCTCTACATTTTTATGACGTACTCAAATATTCCCACCGATTTGTTTTGTCATTGTCTCGCATCCACAGTTCCGTTCTCTTTCCTCCTTTGTTTTTTATAACCCCTTTCACCCCGCTTACTAATCGTTTTTTTTCAACTTCCTCTCTCCTTACTCCGTTTTTTCTGTCGACGCACTACACTGTTTAGTCTCACTTTGGTAATTGCAAATCAACTTAGTGATATTCTGATTAGGAACTTTACTTAAGTTGTTCAATAATTGTTGTTCTTTTGCCTCTGGTTTACAATTCTCTGTACTTCCAATACAATCTCTTTCTGCTCTCTAAACTTTCTGCCAACATCCTAACGATCTTCTTCGACCCCAGGTGTATTCATCTGTTTCCCAGTGCTAACTGTTTGTTCTTTGGCATTTCCATTTCCTCCCATTTCGCCACCATTCTTCCCTCTCTAATAAAAAACAGTTGCTATATCTTTCGCTTCTGTATTCTTCACTGATGTCACCTGATTTGCATCCGTCTGCATCAGCACATCGTTTCTGCGGTGGACAGGCAGCCATTGCTCTTAGCCTACGAAACACTGTCATCGTAATAGAATTCCTTGACGAGTCTTCGCTTTCGTCTTCGGTTGTTTCTAGACGCAACGATCCCATTCATCGTGCAATTTGATAAGTACAATATAATTTTGTGTTTTATAATTTTTTATTTGTCTTTAATGTTGGCTGTAGAAACCCTGAGTATTAAAATGATAATAAAATAGAAAAATTGCAAACATACGTCAATTACTAAAGTATCATCACTTTTACTAATAGTATATTAATTACTATCCTTTATATTTATTATCAATATTATATTTTATTGGTTCAGAACATTTCTTTTCAATGCATACTAGTTAGCAAATTATTATGTTAAAGCACACTGCATTTTCATAGTTTACTTCCTAAACATATAGATAAATTGAATTGTTAATATGGTATACCTGAAAATATGTGATTATTTTCTTAACTCTCTGCGAAATCACTACCAACAGATCGTGTTGTCGTCCATAAAAAATCACCTCACGATTCCGTCACCCTCAGTCACGTTCCACACCTCCAGTTTACTCAAATACTGTCATTATTAAAACATAAACTGTTATTGCATTGGACAATTACAGTTTATATTTTAAAAAAAATAAGTGAATACAGTGTTCCGGTAAAGTAAGAATGTGTAATAAAGTATAGTAATACTTAGGAATTAATAAAGTTATTCAGCAATCAATACACTCGGAGCGCTTTTCCTACGCAATGCCTCTTCCCACCCCGTGCGTGCCCGCTTGTCGGAACGCGGCGAGGCGCCTCCCGGAGATAGCGCTGGAGATGCAGCGGCTTAGGCGCCGGAGCACGCACCGGACCGTCCTCGCCCACACCCACACTGGGCCCAATGCCTAAAATTAAATAAATAAATAAATAAATAAATAAATAAATAAATAAATAAATAAATAAATAAATAAATAAATAAAACTAATTAAGAAGTACATAAGTGGTTTAATATGTGGGGAACGCAATAAATAAATGAATAATGAAATAAGTAAACCAACAAGTGACTACAGCAGAATTTTATTACTATAAATGAATAATCAATTGGTTATACCAACGATTTCAAATAAAAGTGTGGACATAGAAAGTTTTAATATATATATATATATATATATATATATATATATATATATAGAGAGAGAGAGAGAGAGAGAGAGAGAGAGAGAGAGAGATAGACAGATAGATAGATAGATAGATAGATAGATAGATAGATAGATAGATAGATAGATAGATAGATAGATAGGTTTTTGTTGTGGGAGTTATTAAAAAAATATTATACTAAAAGACTACGATGTGCACTCTCCTCTATACGTAAATTTGCTGCACTTGCTATCAATACATTGATTTTGATATACATTGATGACTCATATATACATAGTTGCATTTTTCATAAAATTAGAAGACATAGGACATAACAAAAAACGATTATGAACTCATTTATAATAAACAAATATGTGTAATATACCATATTAGGATGAAAATTTTTCTCCAAGCAATGCTCGATTGTTTAACCACTGCATCCCAACACCGCAATCTTATTTGAATTTTACACAATGCAACTGAATGCCATTCCTAGTAACCTCTATATTCACTTTCCTAGTACTCGTACATAGGGGTGAAAGGACGGCACACACGTACAGACATGCTCAAATACACTCATGTCCGCGGAGGGGCTCGAACACGTGATCTTCTAGTCCGAGACCACCAAGGCACTACTACCTTAACGATCTCCGTCATCTAATCGGGTACTTAATTATTATTATTATTATTATTATTATTATTATTATTATCATGCAGTTACTGTCTACTTATTTTATTATATTTATTTATTTACTAATTTATATGTGGTGCGCACTGTGCGTGGCCGCACCGTCGCCTAATCCCAAGCTATTGGACGCGCGAGTGAAAGGAACAGGCGCTCGGGAGATAAGGGACACGAGTCGCCGCGGTTACGGACAGGCGGCGGGGGCGCGTTCGGCAGTGACAAGTGGCCGTGCCTCCGCTCGCTGAACACGCTGTTGTGAACGCTGTTTTGTGAACGCACCCTGATACGGACTTAAGCGGATTGGAAGGTTAAGAGGCGCTTAAGGAGAAAACAAAATTTATGCTTTCGTGCAGCCTCTTAGGAAATGGTCACAAAAGACGGTTTTCATCCTGGTAGTCCTAAGTGATGACATGGAAATTATTGGTATATTTTATGATGAAATCTTTCTTACTCTCAAGTTTTTTTTAAAGATTACTGTATATATTTCAGTATTCTCTTCCAGGTAATTCGCTGAAGATATGAGAGTTGGGTGCTTGAAACATTTTTAAGAAGTGTAATTAATACCTTTCTTAGCGTTATTGAATGTAAATCGAGGAAATTCCGATTAGCCATTGCGTGTTTTTCTAAGAAAGCTCCGCACCTAACTGTTACCACTGAGATTGTTTTTACTTTTGCATTAATAAATTCACTTAATGGGATAAAATAAAAATATCCATGTGATTATTTGTTTAGGGCCGATGATTCTACACCCTAATGTGAATTTGGTAACTTACTGAAATATGAAATAAAAACGCTTTTAATTTGAAAATAAAAGAGAACATTTATTCGTAATAAAAACAAACAAAATCATTTGAAAAATATTATTTGCAAACTCGAGCAAACAATACATTTCATTAATTTAAGAATTTTCAAGAACAGTACCTAGGTTTACCTTCTTCACCATTCAAATAACTGAAAATTGTTCCTTAATGTCCAATTTCACATGTACACTTCTCTATATCAACTCTTCAAAAAATTCTAGTCAATTTACTTCTCCGTAATATTGTCCTTAATAGAAAATATACCGCTAATATCACATTGCCCTTCTCACATCCAAATTCTTTTCTAAGTTACGCCACTACGACTGAAATGCTGTATCAATCATTTACGTTCTCATTCCAGAACGTCCATTTTCTCTCTGGGAGATATTTCCGTCCGTCTTCTTAAGTCGACCGTTTCCTTGACATCAAAAACATAGCCCCACTTGTATTTTTATCCTAGTGGGCCGGGTATATACTTATTATATTGATCTCTAAATATGTACAAATATCATCTACAATTTCCACTCACTACAATTCCCCTCATAATTTTGACGCCGCGACTTTTCGAATAGCGAAGTCTTTCAAAGGATCAATTCTTTTTTTTTGTTGATATATTTCAGATACACATATAACTTTCAGACTAAATCTTTGGTCCTAATTCCAAAAATGGTTTCAATACCAGATTTTCCATTTCTCGTATGAATTTGGAATGGACCACAACGCTTCGTACCATAGTCTAGGCTTTCCATAGCATAGCATGTTATATAACGGCTGGACCTTAAGAAAATTCGGTACATTTTCACTGTAAAATACTTTTCGACAGCCAAAGTCTCCTTCAAAAATTAAATTTATTGGGATTTGCCAATTACTTATACCCTTTGTATTTACTGATAAAATTCTGAATTTGTATTCTCATTCTCTAAATTTCGCTTTCAAACTCATTTTATCGACCAAATTTCCTAGTTGTTCATCATATAATGATTTAATGTCATTCCTAGCTACCTCTCATATTTGTTGTTGAATTTTCCCGACTCTTGGATTTACACTACTACTATCAGATTCTAGTATATTACTTTCAAGTTTATCAACTCTTTCATTAATTGAATTAACATCCCTAACTTTTGTTTCCTATAAAATATCAATAATATCTTTACAATTTTTCTGAATAATTTGTATTTTTCGATTAATATCGTCTAATTTATCATTCACCATAGCTTCCAAAAAATTCCAAAAATTTACGGTAACTTATATCTAGTTCATTTACGTCCATTTGGTTTGGTTTCTCATTCAAGTCTCTATCTACCTTTTCTCTACTTGACCTAATTTTTTATCCCATTTCTGTATACCTTGCTATACTAGTTGCAGTATATCTTCATTATTATTACCCTTATATCGTGTAGAAGCTCCTAATATCATCATTGGCATTGTCTTTATTATTCCCCAATACTATGTCATTCTGTACATTTTCCTCCAAGCTTTAATTTTCCTCAACATGAGTACTGACCTCAATATTACTCTCAATTCTTTCTGAATCTCTAACAGAATGTTTTTTCAGCAAATTCGATTTACTACACTTACTCTCTGTGTACGGATTGCATAAAATGCCATTGCATATTCAAGTGTCACAAGTGAGACCGCTTTAGGGAATTGGCAATGCTAAGGAATTGAATATGTTTTGTGTGGTGAGTGTGTCGATGCAATGGAGACAAGAGAATAGGCTGTGACATCTTGTGGGCGAGGGCCACCGGCGCCGTCTCTTCGAAGCGCGGACCCCCCAGATGGCGGCGGCGGCGGCGGCGGCGGTGGAGGCGGCGTCGGCAGCGGTCCGCACGCGGAGGCAAAAAGAGGGCGCGGCTGAGCCGCCGATAAATTCCTTCCATCGGCCGCCGCATCGGCGCTGGCGGGCGCGCGGGGAGGGGAGGAGAGGGGATGGGGAGGCTGATAGGTCTATAAATCGGCGACGGCCCTGATGAACTCCCTCGCAATGAACATATCAGGCCCCCGGCCAGTCGACGCCCCCCGAGCTGCGGACCACTCACTGGCACCCCGCCCCGTCCCCGCCCCCGCATCCTACTCCATCTCGCTACTGCGATCGGCCATTGCCGATTCCATCTCCGTCGATTCCGCTCGACCGAATGTACCTCCGCTCCCCACTCACGCCCCCAGCGGACGACGCCCCATCGCTACGCACGCGGATTTCCATTCCTGCAGTCGTTCCTCTGTGTTCGGCATTCTGCTCCGGCGTCCGATTTTCGTCATCGCGATGTTGATCGATGTTCAACCTACTGGATTCACATTTTGCATCTCGATTATCTTCCTTTTCACTACTACTTCGTTTTTACTCCCAACCACTCTGGCTTTCATTTAAGTGTTGCCAACTTTCGCCTCCACAGTTGTCTTCATCACCATCACTTTCGCGAAATAGATACAATTCAATTCCCCACCTTCTTCACGAAATGAGCCTTCACAACCCGACTTTACATGAAACATTATCATACCATCCACGATCTGATAATATACTTTTACTCTACAAATTTTAACATTGTTTCATCCTCGTATTTCCATTTGGCCCATACTACATCCTTTATCGACACCTTCGGTTCAAACGTGGCTGTTGCCTTATTCACCCTCTGGTTACGTAATATCTCTTCCTCCCCATCTATCTCTTCGAACACTTTCCGCACTTTCCCTCTCCTCCCATTGCTTGCCCCT
>BOPP01000022.1:4834578-4851966 GCA_017312745.1 Gryllus bimaculatus
GTCCCCGCGCCTCGACGCTCGGCGCGGGGCGCAGCCCGGGCGACGCGGCGCCCCAAGGAATTAATCGCGGCGCGGATTAAGCGGACGGCGTCGAGTGGACGGGCGGGCGACGGCGCGTGGGGTTGTCGCGACGGCTGCGATCAATCGATCAGCCCCGTGCGAGGTGCGCGGCGTGGCGTGGCGACGCTGACAGACGGCCGCCGCCACCGCCGCCGCCGCCGATGGCCGTTCCCTGCTGCCGGACGCGTATGCGCGCTCACGCGTGCCCCAAGGTGCAGCAGGCGCTGTCCCTGCGCTGGGCACGTGATCCCGCCGGAGGCAGGGCCACTCTGAGGAGGTATCAGGAGATGGATTTGGCTGAGGGAGTAGACATTCACGGGTGATGATGATAATGATAATGATAATAATACTAATACTAATACTAATACTAATACTAATACTAATACTAATACTAATACTAATACTAATACTAATAATAATAATAATAATAATAATAATAATAATAATAATAATAATAATGTTATTATATTGTTATTTACATGATGCAAGAAATTATTTTCAGAGTACTCTAGATGGTCAAAATGGCTGTTTCCATTATACGCTAGGGACGATCTCAGTATGTAAACAATTACATTGGTAAATCTCAGATGAGAAGTGGTAATCAGAAATCTGAAAGTAAAAATATAGAACGAAATGTATGGTTCTACATTCTTTTCTAAAGAAATTTTCTTACTAAGCAACTTTCTGATGTTCTATGAAATTTGATTCGTCATCAAGTTTTTTTAATTACAGAAATAATTAATTGTTAAAAAAGTCAACGAAAGAATGTACGAAAATACTTATGTTTTTACGACTATATAACTACCGGGTATATTGTAAAAGTTATATTATAGAATTTACATTCCATTTTGAATATAGGTTTTTTGTTGCACTTCTTGTCACAATTCTTCAAAAAAGTGTTACTTAAGGTGTTGGAAAATAATAAAGAGTTACATTTGACAAAATTTAATTCTTTTCATATCATTTCTTTAGCAATGATGATGAGTTGTGCATCCTGGGTTTTTAAGGCGACCTAAAATAAATAATTAAAAAATATATTATTAGAATATTATATATATTCGTACGAAGTTTATTTTAGATTTCCATTGTCTAAGACATTTCGGATTACAAGCGCTGAGACAGCAGTAGAAGACGGGGTCTTCCACTGCATCGAAGTAATTCGTCTCGTAATCCGGGCTAGGATTAACGGGAGACCTCGTCGAGACTCGAGCTGATTAATCGATCATCTTGAGGAAAGTTGTGGTGCCTTCTATGGCTACGACGACGCCGCCAAGCAGGATACCAAAAAAGGAACAATCTGGAAGAGAGTAAAGAAGAAAAAATAAGAACGAAAAAATAGTGTTTCCAAAAACGTGTTTGATATCAATACAGACAATAGCGGGGAAGTGGAATAACATGCGGAATTATATGTAATAAAATTAAATTTTTCTCGATATTTCATGCTACTATTGTTGTTGTATTGTTGCATATAAACAATCTAGTGATCTGTTTCTCATTTGTAGGGAAAATTTTTTATTTAATCTTTCATACAAAGTACAAAGAACGGTGATCTCTACAAATTAACAATAACTCGCCTGTATCAGCCAAAATGCTGCTTTCGATTGCGTGAAAAATGGGGTCCTGGAGCTGCGAGTGTGTGGCAATCAACATTTTTGCTGTTTTATGCCCCTAGACTTCAAGCCAGTATGCTTGCAAGTCAGTGTGCAAATCAATGACATCTTAAATGAAGATTACGGGAAGGGAAGAAAGCTACTGAAGACACTTACCTGAAAATATAATACTTATAATAGGCACATAATGTTTTAGAGGTGGATCACCTAAATTGTCCACAGCAAATACCTTCAAATCAAGGCATCGAGATGCGATTTGGGCCAAATTATTGTATATAATTTATTTTATTTTCGTTTCAGAAACATTTTTAATTTTTCGGGTATTGACGATGTCACATAACGTTCAATGTTTAAATAGAAGCATATATTTTTTCAGCTCCAGTCTAAATATCTCTAAGAGACAATTACATAAATATCATAAATATTCAGAAAGAAACTGTAGAAAACTGCGTTTGCTCGTAGAGAAATTGCAGATTAACATGATCAAATATTTGCAATTTTGAGCCAAAATGAAAACTACTTCATTACTTTTACATATTTCCAGCTTTTCTGGATATCTAACAAAACCATTGATTAATTAACCATTCACCCACAATTAGAGGTACCGTATAATACGTAAAATAGTAAAAAAAAATATTTTGATCTAGAATGGAAAATATTGTGGTACTAACATATCGAGTGGATATCACCTGAGTTAAAGTTGCCCAGGCTCGTCATATACCATATAAACAGATCATGTAGGACTGTCGCTCAACAATAACCAGGTATTTGGCATCTGGCAGAGCGCCTCCGCATGGATTCCACTGTTACCTCTACTCAAACAGGCGGAATTCGGCGCGGAACACATCAAGCTTTGACTCCGTATGTCATTCCAATATTTGCTGACGGTAGCTGGTACTAATGTCGTAAAGGTGAACGTAACCTATGAAGCGCTGTGGACACGTCTGGCAATGAAGAGGGGGAACTTGGAATAGTTGCCGGTGAGCCCTACTGTTCGTTAGGTATCCGAATCCGGCGGCAAGTACAAAGGCTCATTGACACCCTGTACTTCCATCTCTGGGTATAGTATCCCAGGTTTTGCCCCGCACCCTTTCAGCCGATTATGCGCACCGTCTTCCATCAACTTCTTTCAACATCTTGCAATGATTACGTCTGATCAGTATGCTGCTTCATGGTTCGAATCAAACCAACGAGTTTCACCCAATCTCATGAAATGGCCCTCTCAAACAGCTCGTATTTCTTCATCATTTCTTCGAGGCATACTGCACTTCTCAATATAATGCCGCAGACAGAAGTCACACGATAACAGATGTACGTGTGACAGTGACATGTTCTGCCTGGTGACTCCCGTTAGGAGATGACCACTCTGTGCGACGCGCTCGCTCTCTGCTCACGCACAATGGGTGGCCAGGATTGGTTACAGAATCACTAGCTCGTCTTTTTATGTGAAACCCATCCGCCAAGTTTGAAATAATGTGATTAATTCCTTCTGTGTGCAACTATATATCTATCTCCAAGAGTAAGAAAACACGAAGTTTTAAATAGGTACTAGTTCGATTGTTTATGTCTTTTAATCCCTTTTTTTTCAATCATATGTATGCACAGTCTAATACAAGAGGGGGAAATACAATTCTGCCCTGCTCCACTTCTAGGTCCCCTTCATTATTAAAATGTTCACAAACGATATTTTTACGGGTAAATGTATAAAACAATTCAAGGAGAACATACTAAATTTAGTGATACAATTAATAAATAAAATAGCTTTTATGATTTGACCTTTTTCAGGTTTTCAGGAAGTTTGGGGAGCCTCTTCCATAATGCCGTACATAATTCACTAAATATTCGGTTTAAGAAGGAGGATAATCAGGAATTGATTATATTTACATAAATAAAATGTTTTATCAGGTAGAGCTACAGGCCTGTATAGAAATTTTCACGGGGGGGGGGGCGGACACGGCTATGTTGCTTGGATAATAGTGTGCACGCCTATATTTTCAATATAATATTTAGTTTTCATGTCACTAATCTCTAGCCTACGTATCTCTAAAAGATCCAAATATCACAAATCTTCGACTAAACTTGTAAACAAAACAAAATAATTCATAGTGCAGAATACAAGCTCATTACCGTCGCAAATGAGGAAATGATATCTCGTAGCGTACTTATTACTAGCAGTCACCACGAATAGTAGCTGTTGGTAGTCATTAAGGTCCTACTCGCGATGTCTATGACAAGGCGGAGACAGGTATTTCCCACAATCGATTAGCAAAATTTGACGCAATTAGTACACCTTAAAAGCGACGTGCCAGGCCGTGCTGTTGTTGTTGTCAGTGATGAAAGGAGGTCGGGGGGGGGGGGAAGCGAGTTAACATGCACGGAAGAAGGCAGTGTCGCTGCCCAAGGCGCTCGGCCAAACAGCTTGCAGGGCCGCCCGGTTGCTCCGCCAAGTGTTTGACTCATTGAGGAAGGGATATAACACTGTGATGGCCCATTCCAGGCTAGCTAGAGGTCAAAATGTAATGAAAAATTTATGAGGATGCTGCAAGTTACGACTTCTTGAGTTGGATAGTGGTGGAGTTGGAAGTCTTTTGTCTGAGATTGGCGACGACACCAAGACGTAGGTTTGTGCTCTTGAATGCCTTTCGCAGGGTGCTTTGGATGGTTTGAAGAAATAATGTAAAGGCATTTGCAACTACTTCACTCTCAAAGATGCTGCCTTTTCTGTCACCTTTCTTAATAGGAGGAGAAATCGATTACTCTTGACAGCACCTTTCCTCAATGCTTAATTAATATATTTGTTTCCCTGCGGATTTGTTGCATCTGTTACAAAGCTCACAAGTTACAGGCACAAAGTATTGTGAATTATGTCAAGTACAAAGTACATGTCTCCATCATTTCCCATTCTTTTTATATTTCTTTGAATTTACAAGAAAAATAAAGCATAATAAAACCCTTATAAATGATTGTATAAAATATTTAATTTTTTAAGAATATCATCCTTTTGAAAAATTAACTTGTCTGGTCTGGCTTCTGTTTGAACCTGAATATAATTCATACGTTAATTCTCAACTCTTTAATATTTTGAGACCCAAGATATCACCAATATTTTCAAACATGTATTCAGAATATTGAATATAATTCATTGAAACATAAAAATCTTAAAATTGGTAGATCACTGAATCAAATGTATAAAAGTCTCCTCAAAGTGTTTCTCAATGCTTAGGAAATGATCTCGTGGCTCGGTGGCAAAGTTGCCTGCCTTTCACCTCTGTGGTTCCAAGTTTGATTCCCGTAGAACCTCATGTAAAATGTGTTACGTCAAAACGAGTTTGCCTGCTTCACAGAGGATAGTCCAACCTCTGTGAAGCGTTCTAAACCTCATCCCTATCCTTATTCCTTCCCAACTCTGGATAGTGATGCAGGAGCGCGTGATAGGAGGTGCGTATGCGGAGATACTACATGGCGGTCCTCTTGACAACTATCTACGACACGTGACATGATATTACTAGTAATGGAGGTTTACTCCTAACAAGCGCGCTAAAGTAGTGAAGGATTACTCCAAGTGCAAAGCGCTCAACATCCCCCAAAGGGTTTTGGAGACGCGTTGCCTCTATTGTAGACGTAACAAATTTTTAAAAAATGTAATGGTTTTGTCTTCGAAAAATAATTTCCTGTATTTCAAAGTAGCAGTATCTGATTCCATATTAACAACCCGTGATAAAAATCTTGCAAACCGTCATTTAAGTAATTACGTCCCTTTTATTTACACTTTAAATGAAATCATGCAGAACAATTTTTGGATATTAACACTAAGCCCACAAAAGTGAACATTTATACTAAATTTAATCTCATTGAAACATTATTTAAATTCATATTGTATTATGAGGAATTAATTAAGAGTCCACAAAACGGGATTCAATTGTGTGTTTTTATTGAACTGCACTAGCACATTTGCGAATCGGTGATACAATGAAACTCAATACCAGCGAGTCTATTAGAGCGTTTGCTCCAAATGTTCCAAATGTCACTTTCAGATGTGTACCAAGAAACTAAGCAATTTAGTTGTAAACCAAAATTAGACGATTTCTTTCTCATCTTCGAATCTAATTTTTTAGGGCAACACATTCAAAAAAGCATGTTCCTCAGACTCTGTAGAATTATTAGTTAATGTCAATGAAATGAAAGGAATTTGAAATAAAATCTATTTTGTATTTATTCTACTGTACCAATTACGTATTATATCGAAATTTAAAGAAACATACTTTTCTAGTTGCTGTCAAGAAATTAATTTCCGATTTACGCATTCTCTCCAGAAATTAGAGTGATATTACGAGAATTTCTATAAAACAGGTATAACGCTTGAAACATTTATCAAAACACATCTCCCCGCTGATATCGATCAACGTATTGTTTCGAATCTCCATTCTCTTTGTTCAAAGAAAACGAACGTCGTATTTTGCTTAACGTAGAACCTATCCAACCAATGGCTAGCGTCAAGAAAGATGTTCGTGACATAAACGAGAAGCCAGACAAGAAAACACAAAAGCCGGCGGAGCAGGCGTTCAAATGTACTGCCTCGGCATCCGCTCGGAGAAGCAGAAAGAAACGAAAACACGCCGTCCAGGTGGTGGGGACCGAACCGAGGGCCTTCGGAATAAGATGCAGGCGAGCGGGCACTTTCGTAGCGTCCGCGAAGGCGCGTACGTTTTTTAACATCCCCCTCCCCGCCCCTCTCTAAAAGTCCACCCGCGCCCCGCGCGCGGAGCCCTGCGCTGGCCGCGCCGTTTGTCAGCGGCCTTTGTCGCGTTCCGGGAATTTGTCTCCGAGACGCTCGTAAAACGCGGTGGCGGCGGTTCTAACGAAGCCGCGCGCCGCCTCCGAAAGACAATCGCCTCCACCCCCGTCGCCCGCGTCGCCGCCGCCGCCGCCGCCGCCGCCGCGTTTTTATGTAAATGGGCCCGTTCGCCTGCCGGCCTACCCGCCACACCGCCGCTCAGCACAGGCGACTCACCGCGACCGAGGGATAACCTGGGTAAAGGCCCATTCACAACGCAAACGTAAACATAAGCATAACGCATGGACGTAAACACTAACATAAGTGATAGACTGAAGTATTCACTATGGCTATCATAAACGTAAGCAAAATTGCAGTTTCTATTGGATGTGAGACATTCTACGTTACTCTTGGTTCGATGTGAGAATCGATTTCGAGGTGTCGACTGTGTCCATGGCCCATATGGCGTTAGTTCCTCTATCGACTTCGCTCTCTTTCGATTCTTGATTTTGAGCTAACATACTATGATTGGTTCATTTCTAATGTCTTACTTAAGCATAAGCACAAAAGCTTGCAGAATTTTAAGTTAACGTCTTACGTGTTATGCTTATGCAAACGCATTGTGAATGAGTCCGCTTATGGACGTAGTCTTAACTTTTATGTTAACGCCATGCTTATGTTTATGCTTGCATTGTGAATGGGTCTTAAGAGCACGCTAGGGTATTTAGAATTCTTCACGAAATATTTAATGCCTTTGAAAACTTATTTAGGTTACTAGATATTGGAGATGCATCTACAAGGAATAGTTTAAGCTACAAGATCTGGAGTTTAAACTATAAGCTAGTCGGGCCTTCGGACGGTTCGACGAAGGGTTGTTCGGACGGTGACATTGATAGCGCCTAAAATACAATCGCGTCTTACACTACGCAGACGCGGAGGGTTTTTTTGTAAGTGCTCCCGTTCGCTTGCTCGCCACTCCGTTGCGCAGGGCGGAGAATCTATCACCGACCTTGGTAAGCGCCTGCAAAGACATTTAGATTTACTCACGAAATTTTTGAAGCCTTTGAAAAATTATTTAAGTGGCATTATATTGGAGTTTAAGATATCAGGAATCTCACTGATGTTACTGATATGATAAATTAGCGATCGACTGACCCGTGAGAGGTTCAATCGGGTGGTCGGGCGTTCGGTCGACGAGTCGGAGGGTTGGTCTGACAGTCGGTCAGTTGGTGGCGTCTGAAAGACAGTTGTCTCCATCTATGCCGCGTCGCGTCGCGTCGCGCCGCGCCGCCGCCGCTGCCGCGTTTTTATGTAAATGCGCCCGTTCGCCGGCTGGCCTGCCCGCTACCCCGCCGCTCAGCACGGGCGAGTAATTGCCGACGGAGAGATAACTTTGCGCTGGGTTATAATGCTTGCAAAGGACATTTCAGTGTCTTGACGAAATTTTGGAGGCCTCTGAATAATGATATAAAGTACTTGATATTCGAGCACGTCTTATTTTCTTTGAACTCTCTGAATTTTCGAAAATTGCAAAAGTTAGAGATAATTAGGCGTCAGTCTGTCTGCCTGTTTTTATGGATGAATGTCAGATATAACTCTAACAGAATAGGAAATTTAGAACTGGAACGTGGTAAATACGTCAGGATCAAGATTTGCTTGTGCTGTCCAAGAATAACCCACAACGTGCACACTGAGGTCCAGTGGACCAATATACAAGAGAAATGTCAAATGTAATGAACAAATAAAGGAGAAATTTCTCCTTCCTTTCTTAAATGTAAAGCTAAAGGAAGCTTAAAATTTGCTTTACTTTATAAGTAAAAAAAGGGTGTAAACGTGCTGGATTAAGATATTTTAATTTAAGACTACCCGACCTTTTCAAAATTTTCTGGAAACTTTTTGCAATTCTTTTCTTTCTTTTTTTGCCGAAATAGAAGAAAGTGCATTTATAAGTATGGAGTAGTTCAGATTTTCTTTAAAACTCATGAAACTTTGTGAATTGCGACATTCAAATTTATTTTAGGAGCTGTCCTATACTCCCAATATGAAAGCCAGAGGTTCGTTTCTCATTGTATTTGTACCTTATTTTAGATTTTTGATGCCATCCAATTTTTGTAAATAAACGTTGATTAATACTAGTAAAACTAAGAAGGGGAAACTTTCGGTTATACCACGCATTCCCGCTAGACTGTTCTGTGACTAAAAATATTTTTAGGAATATGTAGTGTTGTTTTTATTTATGATAAGAGTAGGTTGCGTGCAGTTTTTGCAAAGATTGAAAGAGGAGATATTTTTGATAAGGTTAGTATTGGAGATATATGAGAGGTAAGTAATATGTTGTTCCACGAGATCGAGGTTTAATTCATTATGTAACTGGTGATTTGATAGGAATCAATAATGTAGGTACGGTGTTGACGATAGTACAGGCTCGCTAGTGTCGAGGCATTCATGAATGGTTGACCAAGTCAAATGTGATACTGTTCAGACTTGCGCTTAAATCAGAAATTGTGGCTAACTCGGCTCTCATGTGCATGGAATGTTATTTTTGTTCCTTATAGATGTCTCTTAAAGCTGTACGCGTTCTGAGAGTTACACAATGCATTTTGATGACTTCTGCCAATCATTTTTTTCTGTCGATTCTCATGCAAATGCAATTGGTGTCTGGACGAGATGTTGTACCCCTCGCTGTCGCAACTGCCGACGAAACTTCTCAGAAGTGAGGATGACATCGGTTACGTAGAAACTGTACGTTGGGTTACGAACAGCGAATGATTGCAAGGGAACATAGATGAATAGAGAACCACTTTTAAATTTTATTAGATTTCAAAATTATTTACTTCAAAGTTGTTGAACATTTGAATTCAAAAAAGGTCATTATAATTTCTGCCATTAAACTCATCAAACATCTTATTAATCTGTATGTATTTACTTGGCTTGGCCGAAGCCTACGCTCTCATCTTATTTATCTGTATGTTGTGTAAATACGTATATTTTAATACGCAATTATTCAATTAACTTTGCAGTCAAGTTATGAATGAAAGTCAATTAGTCACTTGCCTATTACGGATTTCCCGCCTATTTCAAGTTTCTATCCAGACACATGGAGTCATTATATTTTAGCTGCGACATCACGATAAACCCACGCAAAACCATGCGACTCAGAATCAGAATTCTTTTTCACAAACATTGTTTTATGTGTTACAATTCCGAGACATCAAACACTTAATTTACCTCGGTGTGTGCGCACTACAGTAACGGGAATAACAGTTCAGCTGCAGTGTCTTATCTGGGACACACCAATTTCCCCCCCTCAAGATATAATCTGCATAACAAGGAAGTGAGACTTAGGGAAGGGTAAGTAATATGCTTCAATACATTATTTGGATTTTTACATATTTTTTAGTGCAATTATTATATTGTTTTTTAAATTACTAATATTTATGAACTTAAATAAAATATATACTTAAACAATCATGACAATTTCTGCGAAACAATTCAGAAAATAAGTTGGCACATTTCTATTGCATTCATTGGAGCGTGCGTTATCTGTCTGCGATAGAAATAACGGACAATTGTGAAAGAAGTGTTCGTTAATTGTACCTACTGAAAAAGGAACTTATTTCGAGTTTTGTTTTACTGTGAAGCATGATCATATTCTTACATGTTAATTTTGTGTAACAGAAAAAACAATATTTTCTGCAACAAGCTAGTGTTCAAGAAGCTGCCACTCTCCTAGAAGGACGATATTTCATGCCTTTTTTTCTCAGCAATGTCATTACATCCATCGTTGCTGTTACGAAGGTGAATAAACCAGAATGTCAATGTTTTTGCATGTTCCTGTTGTTGACACGTGTATTTAATAATCGACAGTGTGAGATACGCAGCCTTGCAATTCGAGTGCAGCTTTGATTTTTGTCTATTGTATACACCGCTCATGACAGCTGGTTGAATTTTCATTCTAATCGATGCGCACAGTCGACAATATCTCGTTCAATCGATAAACACATGCGAATACTTTTGAAAATGACTATCAGAATATCAAGTATCGACTATTTGTGCTATATTCAACACAGAGTCAAAATTCAAAACTGTTAATTTCTGTGAAATTATTACGTAATAGTATTTTTTCGACAATGATTTAAATACAAGAAATATTACGCATCACTAGAGAGAGAAGTTTTATGCACTAAAAATCTTGAAATATGCTTTTAAAAAACATCCATTTATGACCTAAATTTTTTATATATGCCCCTTAATATGCCATTAAAATGAACAATATTTCATTTCTAATATTGACCTTTTTTGATAAAATTCAGGAGACGCTTACTTTGCGAACAGAATGTAATTTATCTTATTTCACAGAAGAAATTTTCACCTTAGGGAAGTACATGGTGTGTATTTTTGCATTCCTGCAGCGTGGTTTAAAAAAATAATGATACCAAAGAATTATTTACAATTACATATGTCATCTACAGAAAGGAAAAAAACCGCAAACTGTGAAAGCTCTTTGTAATCGATGAACGCTCACAAATAAATAGATCGTATGAAAAGTTGTAAAATTTAAGAGATATGTCCCTATTTTAAAGAAAAATTTAAATATGCCCCTATAATTAAACGACTATACACCCACAGACAAAATCGGCCAAATATGCACAAATATGCACTAAAATATTAATCTACATAGCATACAATTCTAAGCAAACATCAAGAAATTTCACTTAGCTATGTCCTGAAGCAACGGACAAAGTATATGCAAAATCATAGAAATCCGCTCCCTAAACATCACTCTTTAAATAATCTTCTATTTTCTTCCTTGTGAATGTTTCGGGAGATTAAATTTCCTATTATTTTGAAGTCATTTAAATTTTACAATATGACGTATTGTATGAAATTAATTAATTAATGTCGTTAAAACCATTGCATTTTCGAACAAATATCTCTACGTTCATTTAAGATTATTTCATGTAATACTGTAAAACTTTACATATCTTGATATTGAGAGTTAACAAAAGGCTACCAAAACATTATGAAATACATAAAAAACAAAAAAGAAATGAATTAACGATTTATTTGAAACATTTTTTAAATTTAAATCTAAATAACAAGGGATTTTACATTACCATATTTCAAAGATACTCGAATGTTTCAATCTAAATTAATGAATATAAACTTGGATTTTCTGTACTTAAAAGTGTATAAATTAGATACATTAAAATAATACAATATTATTACGAATTATATTTTTATTAAAATTCTTAAAAATTATTTCCCTAAATACGGTATACATTTATTAGTTATATTGATACTTGTCTAGTTTTCAAAATATTTCTATGTAAGAAACTGGAATATAAATGATTACAGTAATTAAGACTAGTCGTTTTTCGTAAAAGTAATTAAAATATCACTTTGCACTATACAATTCAAATGATTCGTTTCCTCTTTGCGTGGGAGTAATTTATGAAAATTCGTTTAATGTCGTGTTTTTTAATGTTGATATTACCCTCAGCTCAATACATGATAAATCAATTGCCAACTCGAAAATTTACATATAAATTCCTATCAGGTGGAGGTGAGAATATTCCCAAAAGGTACATGTCACCTATTTGTCATACAGACCGATGCATAAATACCGTCCTTTGGCAAGTTGGTACAACTTCCGTGCTTTCGACAGTAGCTATGAAGCTTTCAATGATACAGCAAAACGTCAAACACTTGTCAACGATTGCACGAGTCCACACCACAAACAAGAGAGACTATTACTTCCCACAAACTCCAATGAAGTCTTTAAATCTTCATTTACATGTCGCCAGTAAGCGTGCCAGTTGTGAATGCCAATGTTTCAGAATCATACATCTTCACACTATATTATTAACTTTAATTTGGCAATGGGTCTCTAACTGTTTTTCTTTGGAACATTTTGCTTTCTTACTAACATTTTTTAAAGATAATTCTAATAGAATATTCAAAAATATTAATTTTTTAATTAACATTTTCTGCTTAACTTTCAATAATTGCGCCTGGCAATTCACTGGAAATGCATCATTCACATTCGTTGAAAATTATTCTATTCCCCCCCCCTTATTAAATTAAATTCCAGAGTAAAAAAATGAGCCATAATGCCCGTCATTTTCATGAAGAGAAAAAAATATTTATTCTCTTCACTCTTTGAATTGCATACCAATATTGACAAGGATCGATTTCTA
Source organism: Gryllus bimaculatus (assembly GCA_017312745.1). Taxonomy (NCBI): domain Eukaryota; kingdom Metazoa; phylum Arthropoda; class Insecta; order Orthoptera; family Gryllidae; genus Gryllus; species Gryllus bimaculatus. Next base: position 4,847,223 of record BOPP01000022.1, read on the forward strand.
AACTTCAAATTTTACAATGCCATTTGAATAAGAGGTTTCCATAAGAGGCATGTACTTACAAAAATCTTGTGAAATCTGCGTTCCCCAAATTGATAAAACAGAGCACTGTTTGACATAATGAAGCATTCTGGAGGTCTGGGAAATATCTTTTACCTTTGCATGTAACCATGCTATTAAAAGAACATACAAATCAAGAAGCATGGAATTCAAATAATTTCGAAATAACTTCATCATCATCCAGCTGGAGAGAAACACCGCCACGTACCACAATAAAACATTCACTTCACTAACGGGACTAATGACCATTCCAGTAGGCGTGCCTGAAATAATCAATAAATTGTAACACGTGTCACCATCATTTATGTTTTTGGAATTCCGCTCACCTTGATAGCGCAGTTGATCCTAAACATACGGGCTTAACTGGCACTCGGGTAGAGGAGAAACTAAGCCCCATTTAAACTCGTGCGCAACACATCTCCGCGCATTACGCCCTGAGGAAGGTCGCAGAATGGCGACGGCACCTTCGCCATGGACGCGGCGTCACCCGGACAGCCTAGAAAATACATACGAAGATTAGTTGTAGTAGGTAGTGGGGAGGAATTTCACTTTTAAAGAATGGGTTTCCAATGTCAGGAATGTTCTACCAGATTGCCTAGCTCCCCTTGCCTGCTCGTCCCTCGCCGGGGACGGGTTATTACGTATCGTTGCTAGATGATCGAGCGGACGATTCGGCACCCTTCGATGCCTCGTTATAAGGGTCATCCGACCAGGGCAAGCCACTTCCGCCGACGCAGGGATGGACTGGCCCGGCGATATCTAAAAGCCGCATACAGAATTGTCGCTCGTTTTCCGCTTTTCGTGAGCGAGCTAGGCTCCGTCAACGGTTGGCTATGAATTGACCAAGGCGGGAATCAACGGTGTTCGAAACCATAAGCGACTCACCGCTAGCCGATCTGCCTTTGGCGTCGCTGCCAGCCACCGTTCCTCGCCCTCCTTATAGCGGCGACCGACTGAGTGCTGTGCCGCGTAGCCTTTGTAGGGCGTGCAATACTTGCAACAAGGGCGCTGCTATTAGTACTGAAACCGGTGTTCCTCTTTCTCCTCCCTTCCCGATATCTTCACAAAAGTCTTGTCAGTCAACAGTTACTGAGTCTTACTGCTTTCTGCTGTTAAAAAATATTATTATTGTCTAAACAGTTTAGAGAATAATGATATTTGTAGAGATAATTGGAATGAAAATATGCACAATATGGCAATGACAAATAAACAAATAGCATTTAAATATAAACATTTAAAAAATCAATTCTGAAGAGTAATTGGATATAGAAAATGAAAAAAATCAGTCAACGGAAATTTACATGTAGTTTGCAAAAGATGCAATTGAGTTTCATTTTCGATATATTGTTTACATACTATTATGAAACTACATTCGTAACAAATTTGCAATAAAAAGACTTTATGTAAATAAATAGATGAAGCAAAACATTTTATTATTACGTTTCAAAGTTCAATGTAAGTTGAGTCTGTTAACTTGTTAGTGTTGTTTTGCTTCGTTAAACATTGTCATTCGTGAACACATTTTCCTGGTTGTAACTGTTTCTACACAAAACGTACGTGCAGTATAGAGTTACGTATAACACATTACTTTCAATTGCACATATTATTATAACTACTACTGCAATATATTTGTCCAGGTTAGACCTCTCACTTTCTGATGGGAGTGTTTATTACTTTTATAGATTCTTGTGAAAAGTTTTAGGACACAATTCATATATGAATTCTCGGCCAAAAAATAATATTCAGTACATAAATGTCGTACAACAACGAATATTAGTATACCTTTAAACCACTGACAGCTATTTGATGTCCTTCATTGGTATCTGGTTGTTATAGTATTTTTTTTCTGGAAACGCCAACATTTTGTTTCTGATTTTAACGCACCATGAAGTACACTCTTAACTACACCCTTTTCTTTTCGCCAATCGCCAATCAAACCAATGTAGTAGCTCGGTGATCACTTTTTCAAGTACATGTTTACGATACGATCCTCACATTACCAATTAGCGTCTGTACTCAGTTTTGTTCTGTTCTCTTATTGTAAGAGAGTAACTCGGTACTTTATCATTTTCATTGTTTGCATTAGACGCTTAACAAAGGTCATTCATAAATATGAAGTTTGTTTTCTATATAGAACTATTTGATAGTGAACACTGCGGCAACCCCGCATTATTGCAGCGATTTGAATTTTGTAAATAATTTAGCAGATTAATAATTAATTATTTAGCAGATTAATTACAATTATTGAAAAAATCTTTGAATTATTGAACATTATTGTTATTAAAGAGGACATAAGCAACCCTAAATAATATAATGTGTTTTTAGTAATGAGACACGGAATAGTTATTTCAGTGAGCCCGCCGATGATGTGAATAGACGAACAAACCCTTTCAGAAGCAAAGCAAAGCCTCCGATGGCAGGGTTAAACAGCAGCGCGCGTTCCGACGAGCGAAAAGAATAGAGGGCAGCGGTGCGTAGGCGTCCATGGCAGCGGCACAGGTAGCGTCGCCCAGGCACAAAGGGCGGTCCCGGCAGCCGGCGGTGGCGGTGGTGGCTAGGTCGACGGTGGCAGCAATGGTGAGGGCGGTGGGGCACGCAGGGAGGGGTGTTGAGGAGGGGATCGTGGTGCGACGGTGGGCGGCAGGGAGCGGCGGGGGCGGCAGCAGAGTGACAGGGTGGTCGCGGGGCAGCGGAACGGCGGGGCGCCTGCGTTGCATGAGAGCGTCGGCGCAATAGGGTGACGGGGGGAGGGGCGGCTGGTAGGCGTCTGGGCGGTGAAGAGGCCGGGTGGCAGCAGTGGTGAGGGCGGGGAGTGTCGTGGGGTGGCGAGGAAGTGGGGATGTGGAATGGCGGGGGGCGTGAGACGGAAGAGGTGACGGTGGGCGGCAGGGAGCGGCGGGGGTAGCAGCAGAGTGGCAGGGTGGGGGGCAGGCGGGAACGGCGGGGCGTCCAGCGTATGCATCAGAGCGGTCGGCGCAATAGGGTGACGGGGGAGGGCGGCTGGTAAGGCGTCTGGTTGGGTAAGAGGCGGTGGCATTGCAGGTGGTGAGAGCGGTGAGGTCGTGGATGCGAGAGATGTGGAGTTTGGATGGAGTGCGGGGGGACGGTGAGACGGAAGAGGTGACGGGTTGTGTGGCGGGCAAGGGAGCGGCGGGGGTGCAGCAGAGTGGTCTAGGGTGGTCCCGCAGGCATGCAGCGATCGGCGGGGGCCTGGCGTTGGCTGAGAGCGTCGGCGCACTAGGGTGACGGGGGGGAGGGGCGGCTGGTAGGCGTCTGGGCGTGGAAGAGGCGGGGTGGCAGCAGTTTGGGTGAGGAGCGTGCAGGTAGATGTGGCAGGGTGGCAGGCAAGGAGTGGGGATGTGGAAATGGCGGGAGGGGCGTGAGACCGGAAGAAGGTGTACAGTTAGGGTAAGTGGGACGGCAGGGGTCGGCGGGGTAGCAGCAGAGTGGCAGGGTGGACCGCGGGGCAGCGGAACGGCCGGGCGCCTGCGTTTGCATGAGAGCAGGGATCGCTGCGCAAATTGGGGGCGTGACGGGCGGAGGGGCGGACTGGTTAGGCGTCTGGGCGGTGAAGAGGCCGGGTGGCGCAGTGTGAGCGGCGGTGAGGGTCGTGGGATGTCGAGGATGTGGGGTTGTGGAGTGGCGGGGGGCGTGAGACGGAAGAGCGTGACGGCTGGGCGGCAGGGAGCGGCGGGGATAGGAGCAGAGTGGCAGGGTGCGCGGGGAGCGGAACGGCGGGGCGCCAATGCGTTGATAGAGGCGCGGCGCAATTGGGTGACGGGGCGTGAGGGGCGGCTGGTAGGCGTCTCTGGGCGGTGAAGAGGCGGGTGGCAGCAGCGTGAGGGCGTGAGGGTCGTGGATGGCGAGATGTGGGAAATGTGGAGTGGCGGGGCGTGAGCGGAAGAGGTGACGGTTGGGCGAGCGGGAGCAAGGACAAGGAGGAGTGGCAGCAGAGTGGGAGGGTGCCGCGGGGCAGCGGAACGGCGGGGCGCCAGCGTTGCAATCGAGAGCGTCGGCGGCAATAGGGTGGACGGGGGGAGGGGCGCTGGTAGGTCCGACGTCTGGGGGTGAAGAGGCCGGGTGGCAGCAGTGGTGAGGGCGGGGCAGGTCCGTGGGGTGGCGAGGAATGGGGTTGTGGAGTGGCGGGGGGGCGGTGAGAAACGGAAGAGGTGACGGTGGGCTGGCAGGAGCGGGCGGAGGGTGGCGCAGAGTGAGCACCGGGTGGTCGCGGGGACAGCGGAACGGCGGGGGCGGCAGCGTTGCGTGAGAGCGTGCGGCGCAAATAGGGTGAGGGGGGGGAGGGGCGGTAGGACGTCTGGGCGGATGAAGGAGGCCGGTGGCAGCAGTGGATGGGGGCGTGGAGAGTTCGTGGGAGTGGCGAGGATGTTGGGATGTGAGCATGGGGGGGGCGTGAGACGGAAGAGGTGCGGCGGGCAGGGCGGGCGGGGGTACGGCAGCAGAGTGCAGGGTGGTCGCGGGGCAGCGGACGGCGGGGGCCTGCGTTGCCATGCAAGAGCGCTGGGCATAGGGTGACGGGGGGAGGGGCGGCTGGTGGCGTCTGGGGCGGTGAACGAGGCGGTGGCAGCAGTGGTGAGGCGGTGGAGGTCCGTGGGTGGCGAGAAGTGGGGATGTGGAAGGCGGGGGCGTGAGAATCGGAAGAGGTTGACGGTGGGGCGGGGCAGGGAGA
>BOPP01000022.1:4863393-4982456 GCA_017312745.1 Gryllus bimaculatus
AATTCTCTCGCCGGCGCAGGGGGGCGGGCGGTGGTCGGGGGTATGGCGTCGAGATTCCAGACTGCGCCTCCTGCTCATATGGCCCTTGTGCATTATTCTGAGTTGGGTAGGCGCCCGGGGGGGTTTTAGCTGGGGCCTGCCGCGCGGCGCGTGGCCTCGGCGACCAGCCTGTGTGCGGCTGGAGCGAGTCTAATCCGCTTTCACGGGGCTGGGCCTTAGGTCTTCTACTCCACCGTGCCTTGTGTCTTGATGTCTATCGGTTCGGCGCTCCGCCCTCTCACGCCCGTTCTCTTCCTTCCCATAGAGCCCCGCCGCGTTTCCATCTTTTCTTTAGGGTTTGGGGTCGTCTGCGGTTAGCTCGGCCTGGTTTGCCATTCCGTCTTTTTACTGGCCCTCCTCCTCATTCGGGTCTTGATGCTTCGGCGCCCCTTCTCTTGCAGGCCCTGTCTTCCGGATTCACCTCTTCCCCTTGCTTCCCCTTCGGCCCTTTGTGTCCACCTTTGCCCTCTATGTAACCGGTTACCCCCACCATCCCGCCGCCCGCCGCCCCCGCGCCCGCCGCCCCGGCCGCGGAGGTCCCGCGCCCCCGCCGCCCCCGCCGCCCCGCCGCCCCCGCTGGGGGGGGCCCCCCCCGCGCCCCCGCCAGCTCACCCCCCGGCCGCCGCCGCCGCTGTCGCGACGTCCCGGGCTGACGGCGCCGATCAAATCGTGCAGTCTCGAGCCCATTCCCTTCTTATTGCTCGCGTTTGACAGCTCTCGGAAAACAGTAGCGTTCGATGCCCCCCGCCCCTTCCGTCCATGCTCTCACCGAATCCAACGCCTAGGCCATCATAAAGTCGCCGTCTGAGCCTCCGCTTTTACAGCAGCTTAAGGGATTATTGCTACCACTCGCACCACAACTAGCTCTATGGGCACTCCACGATACTCCACGAAACTATCACGACCTCCAACGACCACTTTATAATCATATTAACTATTCCTACCAACATCGCATTTACTGGCAACGGGAATATTAGAATCATTACTTCTCTTATAATGTTTCTAACGCAAGATCACCATCATCACTTCCACCAGTACTATCGTTGTCGCCGTTATCGTCCCGGACGCCTTTCACCGCTTCATCTTCTTGTATATCCAAAGCTTGCGTCACCACGCTACTCTTTCCATTTATTTTGTCTCTCCTTCATCCCCGCATTACCCGTCGATCCTGGCGGTTCCACTCTCCTGGATGTCATCTCTTTTTATACCAATTCACTGGCAACATAAACATTTCTAATAAAGTTACCATAACTTACTTTTCTTCTACATTCTCACCTCGACGACACAAATATCACCACAGTCACCACTACACTTATTATCACTACTGCTATCATTACCACCACCACGACCACAACCACCACTACGATTACAATCTTCACAACCACCACCACCACCACCACCCACAATCACCACAACCACCCTCAATTACCACAACCATCACCACCCACAATCACCACAACCACGACAACCACCACCAACTTTCCACAACCCCCACAACCCCCACAAACCCCCACAAACCTCACAAACCCCACAAACCCCACAACCCCCCCACCACCACCACCACTGCAACCACCACTACAACCACCACTACAACCACCACCACCACCATCATCACCATCACCACCACCGCTACCACCTCCAACAACAACAATAACAACCACAACACATCCACAATACAATCGCCAAGACAGTCCCTGCTGTCGCCTCAGCCCCTCCTTCAGTTTCGCCGCCGCCGCCGCCTGCCTGTGCGTAGCAGGCGTGCCTCTGCGTGTGTGCGAGTGGGCCGGCGGCTGATGGCCTGCGCTGCGCTGCGTCGCGATGCGATGGGTTTCTTGTGTGCGTCGCCGCGCTGCGCCGGTCCTTCGACAGGATTTCCATCTTATTTCGTTTTGCCTCCGCGGCTCTGTCTGTCACTGGCAACTTATGTTTTGTTTCCTTTTCGACGTCTGTCTTTGGTGCGGGAAAAAAGTAGAAATGTTAAGCTCTTAGTTGGAGAGACGGTTACTGGCAATTATTGGTTAATATCTTTGCTGGTTTCTGACATATCTTCGTTTTTGTTCTTCATAATCAGTTGGTTACAAAAGGAACATCGGCTTAACTTCATTTAGCGCTATCTCTAGCTGTGTTTTTTTTTGCGAATCTACTGCATAATTCTGATTTATTTTAATTTGTTAATTCAATGCGTACTTTATTTATATAATAATAATAATAATAATAATAATAATTATTATTATTATTATTATTATTATTATTATTATTATTATTATTATTATTGCCGACTTGGACAGCTGAAGTAGCTAGATCGTCTGCTGTCTCAGAGCCTCGGTCTGAAGGGTCGCGTTCCGCTGTGGGGATGTCTATTATTTTTCATGTATTTGTGTTGTTGCAAATGGCCTTGAGAGTCTGCTGACCACAGACCGTGGAGCCTGCAAGTGTGTGTAATGTATCCCCATGAGGGACATAGTAGTTACCCGATACGGTTAGTCGAAATCGACATTGTCTGAAGCTAGAAAAAGCCTCAGCAAAAATATTATTATTATTATTATTATTATTACTATTATTATTATTATAACGGCAATAACAGGCAGTTTGTGCCAAAGCTATCTCTCCTGAGATACTCGATTTTCAACTGTGCGAAATGTTTAGGAACGAAATATTTATTTGATGTCTGTCATATTTTGACACAACTTAAATCCGAGTTATTTATATAACAATATATATATATGTGTGTGTGTGTTTATTGTTCTTACATTAGACTACAAACTATTCCAATTCAAAATTCAATATTTGTAAACCAAGAAGTCATTTGCCCTTCCGCAACGACACATGAATATTACTTAATTTCTCGTAAAACTCCATTCCCCGACGTGCCTTCCTAGTATCGCATGGTTCCAAATATTCCTCGAGTGTATTTTGTGTGTTTACTGCTTTGCTACATCAACATGTTAAATAACCTTTAAAAAACGTTAAGAACAATGTGTGGCATGACGGCTCAAATTTTGTCCCCATATTGTATAAGCGAAATTAACCTACATTTCAGTATCGTTTGTAAAATCGGTTTTTTCGAATTTCTTGCAGAGATATTTTGTTATTTTTCGAAATTTAATATTATGTGTACATTACAGGAATTATTTTAACCAATCATGTACACTTTTCAACAAATACTGCTCTATTTAACTATTCTTTCTGTCAATTTGGAGCGTATTCTTTCAGACTGAACTTAGCTGCAATATGTTGGCTTTTTAAAGAATACAAAAATGCATTCCAATTCAGAGTTAATTCTCTTAATCGAATAAACATATTGGCTCGTAGCTCAGTTTTGTATATCTTTTAACGCACCTAAAGAATTTCATTTCACTGCTTTCTAGTATTATTTCATCTACTTGCAATAATATCCAGGTCTCTCACTCATAGACCAGAATGAATACCGACTCTTCTTTGCTTCAGGACGGTACCTGTTCCTTCCATACGAGTATGTACTTTTGAGAAGAACATTAATTTAATTATATATTGCCATTTTATACAGCCTATCACTTCGTTTAATATCGGTCACATTACATCCAAGAGTTTTTAGTTCGTTACTTCTTCTGTAATGGAGTTAACAATAAAAAATACAAAACTTGCGTGAATTTCATTGTCCTCGTTCTTGCTTGAAATAGCATGATAACCCACAAAAATGTTGTTAATGGGAGAAAAAGTAGTTTTTTCTAGAAATTTTCCTATACATTCAGCCTCTGACTCCGTAACGTGGTGTGCATTTCCAAGACTTGCAACGCCGTTGTAGACCCGCGAGATCATTTGCGAACAGGGAAAATCGCGCAGCAGTTTCTGAACTTCGTTCTCCGCAGACGTTACAAGAACGGCGCCGCGTTCAGATGCAGGAAAATCATCGCGTAGCAGTGAGGCGTGACACCTAATGAGTGATGGACCTGCTTCTAAACCGCAGAGATTGTCTGCTGCATAAAATCAGGGATCCGGGAGCGAAGTAAAGTTGTCTCTTGCCACATTTCTGGTTCTAGTACCAATATGTTGTTAACTTTGCTTGACTATTTCTTTCCGTCAACTGACTATCTGGAATCCTCATTTCGCACATAGCTGGCTTGGATAAAACATTTTAGCTTTTGGTGAAGCAGACATTAAAAAAAATTATTTGTAATGTATAATTTCTCTGACAGACTAGCACAAATAAGATTTACAGGATAAATTTGATAGATCCTAATATCTTTTAATTTTTTGTTGTTTATAAAATTGAAGTTTTAATTCGATCCAGCATATCTACATTTCAGTTGTAGAAGCCGCTTATCATTACATTGCATTACCGGGGTGGGGGTGAGGGAAACTCGCATTATCCTGTATGAATTTTATTAAAGCTTTACTACAACATTCCTCCTGCGTTGCTTGAGTAGTTAACGCACCGTCACACAGTGAATCATTAGCTCACGCCTTTGTTGAGTCGCGACATCAAACAGCGAGCTCGCCGCAATTATGGCGGCTGTATGGCTAGACCAGGAGCCATTACGTGACGGACTAGTTACAAAGCTGCCGTAATATGCACTCTAATTCCATTAATTCACAAGTTTGTATTTTTTTAAATTTGTTTCCGAAAAATATATTTTTTGCCAATTCTTAGAAATATGCTTAGCTTTCGGAATCAATATTGGTTCATCCTGGGTGTTACAGAAAAAACAGAAATCGGTGTCGCTTCTATAGTCCTTTTTATGAATTATTTTTCACTGTTTGCTACTCAACTCTGTCAGTTGCTTTTATAATCAATAAAAAATTTAAGTTAGATTCCAATAATTGACTTAGCCCCAAAATTAATTTTTGATTATTTATCACTAAATATCTTACCTCTCGCCAGATCGTCTAATTTTTAGCCTTTAGATCCAGTTCACGTGCTTGTTATCTCGTTCAATGCAATCAGGGTGAATATTTAAGAAATATGTATTGCCAGAATTTATAGGCAATGAGATGGCGAACAATTGTTTGTATCCTGTGTTTCTCTTTGCCTTGCGACTTCTTTTGGCGTCAATGTTAACTGTTCAGACAGATTTATCTATTTCTCCTGTATATTACTAATTTCTATTGCGCGTAAAAATTACAATAAAATTATGTAGTCTGCGGCCTTCTGAGAAATGTCTATGGTGGGTGTCCATGAAGTCGGCACAAATACAAAAACAATGCAACAGATTTGATTTTGATTGAAAATTTGATTATGTTAGTCCGGCTATACTGCGCTTTCCGACAAAATTCACATACTCAATGCGTTACTGCTTATGATGCAGCTGACAACCAACAGCAAGACTGCAGGGAAGAGCTCGCCGGCCATTACATATTTGTTTTGCAAGTGTTGCCTCATGAACCAGCAATTTTTTGATGTTCATTGTAGGTAACGAACTGTTGTACTACATTCACACTATTCTATATTTTTCAGTATTGGTAAGGACTATTTTTGTGAAAATAGTTAATTTATTTCAGTGTAATACGAGAGGTTTTAATTATTGTCTTGGGCAGTGTACGGTTTTTAATCAATTATTGTGTGCTTTATTTTTCAGTAGGTATTTTTGATGACGCAGATCACTAAGTTATAAAATATGCTATAGATAAAGAGTGTCAGTGCAATAACTACGTCACAAGCATTGTTGTAAGTTTGGTGATTTTTTTTTTATTTTCAAAATTGAAAGTTTTTATTTTATTTTGTTGCTAATTTATGATAGGTGTAAAAATTTTAAGTTTTTATATCGTAGAAACAAACTGTGATGAATGTAAACATCACGAGCATATGGAAGAACGCGTAAATGATACAACTGAATTAAAATTGTCGCATTATTTAAAAATACTAAGCCGCATTCGTTTAATTGCTAGCACCAGTATAATTAGTAGAAAAAATGAAGTGGTTGTCATATTACGCGCATTTAGTATTGTATTCAGATTTATTTCTCGTTTGCGATTTCCACTAGGATGCATGGACGAATAACATACTTAAACTAGTGGCGCTCAACAGCACATACTATCTCGTATTGTATTGCACTTTTGCAACTTTCGTAAATCCAGCGAGTTTAACGAAAGTTACACCTGCACCATTTTTAAGCGTCTTTTGCTCCATCCGCAAAAAAGTGCAGTCAATTTTAAAAATAAAAAAATGCATTATTTTTTTCATAAAATAATTTTTAGAATTGTTTATATTTAACTCAATTCTAGAGATAAATTTCTAGAATGATGGAGCTCCCTACGGACGATACGCCAGTATATGTAAATAAATGTAAATATTTAAAATCAGTCAGGCAAAATAATAACGGAATATTTTTAGAAATATTGAGATAAACATTTACATTAGCCATAACTAGATTGAAATTTAATTACTTCTCATCTCTGAAGATAAATCAAAACTAGTGGAATCAAGACAACAGATATGATAGCAAAAGAATTCAAAATCAGGGGTTTTATACTAAACCGCTTGATAGCGTTGCCACAAACATCAGCACGATTACGTAAATGGTTATTTGAAATTAGATTATTTAAGGTACTTCAACGGAAACGGAGCGTAAATAAATATATTGGTGCAAATGTACTTTCTTTGGCGCAGAATTTGATATATTTAAACAAAACAAAAACGACAATTATAAAGGTGAATAACGAGTTCGGTCTGAAAGTGCTAATCGTGTTCTCTTCTCCCGGCATTCAACCAACGTATGCGGCGCTTATTTTCAGCTTACTTTAGGATTAGAATCTTAAACTTAGCTATAAGACAAAGCCCCTTTTCTAGCTGCTTAAGCCGTGAGGCAGCAGCTTAATGTACTAATCAAAAGAAAATATATTCCCATCTGTGGTAGATACTGTGGATGGGACAAAAAAGTAAAAAATATAAAAAGAAAACAGCCCAGAGATCAACGCAAGTGGTTGGAGACACTGGCGGATCCAGGGGAGGAGGGACATAAGAACTATGCCCCCCCCCCCAAAAAAGGCCTAGAGGTTCCGTTTGTTACCTTCTTTTATTTGGCAAAATTGATTTAAATATTTGTTTATGATATAATTACGTAATTATTTAAGATAATATTGTATTGTATTATATACACACTACAAAGCTTTACAATATAATAACAAATATGTATTGATGATTAACAAATATCTATGATGGATCTCCCTAAAAGGATCGGCGGATCCGCCCCAAGTTGTGAAGAAGTGGATTAGCAAATATTTTAAGGACAGCACCGTCCAATCCTAAGCGACAGATGCGCACGCTCAGTTGGGACTTCTGGAAGTAGGCTAGAAACGAGATCCAAACGATTCATTCGCGCGATGCCTGCCCTGCCCCGCCCCGCTCACGGCATTCACCAGGATGGTCCGCGCGCCGCGTACCGAGCGGCGGGGGCGGCGGGGGTGGCGGCTGGGGCGGGGGCGGCGACGGCATCGTTCCCACGCGCAGGTAGTCCGCGGACGTGTCTAGCGCGCGGGTCCGCGGCTCAGGCTGCCCCGCCCCCCGCCTCGCCGTCGCCGCCGTCGCGGGGCGGGCGCGCCGTCTCGCACAAAGGCGAGGAAATCGCCCACAATCGGGGCGGCGCGGCGCCCTTCCGCTCACCTGCCCTCTCGCCCCGGCCGCGGTGTTCGGTTCCTGCGGGATAACAAGCGCCTGAAAACACGTGGGCCACGCCCGGTGAATACGATTCGAAGCCGCTTCGAATAAAACGATGTGTGATTTTAATATGGCCCACTGGTCGTGGTGATGATGGGGGTAAATTTTTCGTCGAAATGACAATGGCGACTATCGTATAACATACTATATGATTAGTTAATCGTATAGAAATGTTTGTAATGATTACAAAATATTGATAAACATTCAAAATTAGAGGTAAACAAATTGCTACTTTTGAAAATATAATTCCTTGAATATTATGTGAAAAAAGTGCTGGGCGAGGGTGCACTCGGCCATTTGCGTGTAGGATATCTTAGGTTCATTTAATTACAAATGCATTTGTAGTATTTGATTTGAAAATTTCTACGTACGTGTAAATACAATATCTTTCTTTCTTCTCCACTTCACGACTTCGGTTACTGCGTGTTCCTTCCTCAAAGTTTCTCTGTCTCTGCATCTTTTCTGTGGTCTTTCTACGTCTCTTTATCATCTTGAGTTATAATAAAAATCTGTCATTGATAGTCTATTATTACTCATTCTCTTTATATGGTCTGCTCATACGCGGATTTATTGCAAAGGAAGATTTATTGCAATGAAAGAGAACAGAAGAAAAGCCAGGTGGGGGAGAAGGAGACGTTTCACGTATTTGTTTTAAAAATCTCTACTGGTTTCTCTAATGATAAGCCTTTGTAAATATGTTCTGCCAAGGTCATTAAAATGACTCTTATGAAATATTTAAATAGTGGAATTGGAAAACTGTCGGTGTTATCTAGTGATATAATTGGATAGATGATTTATTAGTTTGTAATTAATCCTTGTCGTTAGTTGGATTGGTCTCATGCAAGTAGAAAATATATTGTAATAGAGATTACGGAAATTAAACAACGTGAACTACTTGGAGAACTCTTATGCAGGACGTTAGACCTTTTACTTTGGAATGAATTGTGACACTTACTAATTTCTAAATGTCGATCCCACATACTGCAATACAAAGTTAATATGGTGAACAATAATTTTTATTAATAATTTTCCAAAATGGAAAATAGAAAATTATTAATAAAAATATTAAAACTTTTGTGGATATTATTTCCTTTACCAGTTTATGGATTACTACAAGATATCTGCTACCACCACGGAATTTAAACATAAAGTTCTTTGTGATGTTGATCTGCAATGGGGATTAGAAAGATGTTAGCCAATCAGAAAGCGAAATTGAGACATTCACTTTTTCCGTTTTTGCTAGAGGTTGGCATGTCTCTGACGAAGTAGTGTAATACAATAAAGTGATGCATTCAGTATATTTAACCCTTTCGGAAACATCTGTCTGGTAGTCCGCTGACTTTACTTTATGACGTAGTGGGTCAATGCTGCTTCGTTTGCGACTGTCGTCGACTGCCTAAGACCTTCTTGTTAACCAATCACTCATTTTCACACAGAGAACTCATTTTCTCTGAGTTTTAGGTTGTATGTTGCCTGATGGACGCACCTTTAAAAACGTGTGCATTACAATTACCTGGTGTTTCATCTTCCACAAGGAACATCTAGGTATGCGAGACCACGTGCTTATTTTAATGTAGTATTCATAATTTTGTAAAACTTTAGAGATTAATTATTTTATAAATTTTATTTATAATTTAGTTTCTTACGGAAAGTTGTTTTCTCTTTACGTCATTCCATGTATAATCCATCGACAAGTAGTGGTAAACTGGCAAGACCTTCAAGGATGAAGAAGGTACTATGCATCAGTGATAAAATATCAAGATGATTTCATAGTGGTTGCTGGAGAGTGAAGATGAATTAGAAGAAAAAATTAACAATTATGACTTTTTCTGAAGAAGGGAAACTGGAAAATGAAAATAACGAAGGAATACATGAAAATGAAAAATAAAGCAAAAGTAGTAATGATGAAAATGAATTGAAATGAAAAAAGGGCGGAAATACTTAAAATGTTATCTAGAAGCCATCTAGAACAAGGAGAACTCCGTCTTTATTATTATTATTATTATTATTATTATTATTATTATTATTATTATTATTATTATAGCTCATTATAATCCCATAAAGGGCAAGGGCCTCCGGTTGCCGACTAGGTTACTAAGTCATAGAATTCCTGAGCATCCAATTCGGGAAGTTCCTTACATAGACGCTATATACACACAAAATGACAAAATGTGAAATTGTTCACTTTCCACTGTCAAATTTAGCACTGTTCATTTTGACTTCCTTATATAGACGCTATTTACACACAAAATTATAAAATGTAACATTATTCACTATGTCACTGTCAAATTTATTTATATGTTTGTATTACTTTCCAAATCTGAATATGATTAATCAATTGCTTTTTCTAATTTAGTGTTTTTATCCTTTGTAATTTTTGTTTTAACGGGATGTAACTCATACTACTCGTTACATCGTCGAGTTTCTTTTTTATCGATTTCTACCCAAAATCAGCTATTATGACTTTAATAAATCAGCAAATAAATCGAAGAAAAATATACAATGTCCTCACACAGGAAGTTTCTAATTATGAACTTTCTACACATGATTCTGCTTCAGAGTTGATTTAGTAAATATGCTTTTATATTGATCACCTGATACACAAAATCCTTCCAGCTTTCAATTGCCTCTCTCAGGGCTGGATTTAGGATTATCAGGCCTTCAAGTATTGTACAATATCGTATTATTACATAAACTGAGAAAGGGTATTTGGGGGAAATGATACTAAGGAAAATGAAAACTATCTGTTTAACTGCCGACCTCCACTTAAAACTTAATATATTTGAAATGCAGAAAATTCAGGATCTAAGTAAATGTAGCTCATTCTCTTCTAAATCTAGTATCACAAGATGGTGAATACAAATTCAAGAATTGGATTTGTTTACAACATGATTTTTTTGGTGATAGCTTCGAAATTAGATAAAAACATGCTCGGGAGAAACATGGGCTACTAATGTTTTACTTAAACTCAAAATTGTTTATTTTGTAGTTTTCTTTTACTTTAGACATTTTCCGTGTGAAGAGATTAATAATGAAAAGTATTATCCTTCTTCTTCTTCTTCTTCTTCTTCTTCTTATTATTATTATTATTATTATTATTATTATTATTATTATTACTATTATTATTCCTATTGCTATTACTATTATTATTATTACTATTATTATTATTATTATTATTATTATTATTATTATTACAAAGTGTTTTATGATTTTTTTTGCGTTCGACACGTTTTGAATATTATTTATTTACTGGGTTGCTTGCGCTTGGGTTCAACATGTAAAGAGTCATTTTCTCCCAGTAGGTTCCAGAATAAATAGTATAAGTACATTTTCCCTAGGTCTTTTATCCAGCCATCAGCCGGTTACCCTTTATCTCCCGATGATACGCGTATTCGACCATACACTAGACACCAACTCACTTGCGAGATCCCCTGATCTGGGGACAGCGAAACGCGAGGCCCTCCGCGACAACTCGTGTATGAGAGACAAGCAAGGGACAACCTTGCTTAAGTTAGTGCAGTTAAATGCGAATGAATGGGAAGAATGAATGGTTATGTATATAATGAAACTAGTATGAATGATGTGTGAATGTAGATAAAAAGAAAAATTACCTCACCCGTAAAACAACAATTTATGTAGTATATAGTATAACAAAACTGATCTTAGTGTAAGTTAGTAATGCCAAAGTGCAAGTAAGTTAACTTTAAGTCTGGAATGTAAACTTAGCCGTAAGAAAAAGCCCCTCCTCTAGCTGCTTAATCCGCAAGGCAGTAGTACAATGTACAAAATTTAAAGAGAATAAATTCCCTATCTCCACAGGGTTACTGTGGAGGGGATAAAAGAAAAAAAAACATGCCTAAGGTGGGACTTGGACCGAAGAGTGAGTCAGTACACACTCTTAACCACCTCAGCCATTCAGGTCGGTGGTACTAGCACATACTTCCCAAATACTGCTTTCTCAGCAAGTATACTTCTTTGGGGGCGATCCCCTCAGCACCTCATTCCCCTTTATTATAGTTGAAACTTTCACAAAATTTTCCTATTTCCCAAACCTCCCCTTTTCTCGCCACACCTCCGGCTCACCAGCCAGCTACCTTCCACGTTATTCTGCACCCTCGATTTTTTTTCTTTTGTCCCCTCCACAGTATCCCTGTGGAGAAGGGGAATTTATTTTCAATGAATTTTTTAATACGCTGCTGCCTTGCGGCTTAAGCAGCTACAGGCGGGGCTTTTACTTACAACTAACTTACAATCTAGACCTAAAGTTATCTTAATTGCACTTTGGCATTACTAACTTACACTACAATCATTTTTTATAGTTCTATTTTATATATTCTACGTAATTATTATTTTATATATAGTTGGTAAATTGTTTTTTTTTTCTACATTCACACATCATTCATACTAGTTTCATTATATACATAACCATTCATTCTTCCCATTCATTCGCGCTTCGCTCTTCACTACACTGTTCGCCACGGCACTGACTTGACTCAAAGTGTCCGTGGCGCTCGGGCCCATTGGGAGGCGTGGCAGGTGGGGCGCGGCGTCGCGTTCCCCGCGCGTCCCTCGGCCGATGGCGAGTCTTCCCCCTACCCTCGATTTCCGACACCCGGGCACTCTGGTAACCCCTCTCCCCTCCCCCAGACCCTCTGCTCACCTCGGCATCCACTTTGCCATGGGACGCCCCTCCTCCTGCACCGCCTCTTCGTCCCCCTCCGCGGGTCTTACGCCCCCGGGCCGCGTAAGGTTTCTTGTGCACGCTCCTACCCCCCCTCCTCCCTCCACCGGAGTGGGGGAGGAGCCTGGGGAGGCCTCTCTTGCAAGTTCAAGTTTCGGAAAAGTTTGCTGTAACATATAGCAGCCCAATATCACAGCCGAGTAGCTCCCGAGAAATATCAATGAACTTTTCGAGCTGTTTCCTGTACCCTTTTTTTTTTCGCCGCCCTGTTAACATGGTGTTGGAGCGTTGCACTCTCTAGAAAAGCCTCTTTGTAAGGCGATGGCCTTTGAATGAGCGAATTAAAGTTTTTATTTGACAGGAGTACATGATCAGGAAGCGAAGAGACCAGGGGATACGTAGACTAAAAACGGAAGAGGATAGGAGAGAAATTAATGACAACACAAAATGGGAATTCAATAATGGTGTTCGATAACACACGAAGAATTTGAGTCAGCAGTTTGCTGTAAAAATGTATCTAACCAAATTGTTTTGCAATAAGGTTTAAATATGAAACCACCGTTTCATTTTAACTGAAATTTGCAACCTATTGCAAATATCAAAGTTCAATTCAAATTACATATACTTTTCCTCTCATTACTGTGTTATTTTCTATTTGCAAAAACAGGAAGTCGCAGGAAGCAATGCTTTCATTTCTCTTGAATTATAATTATTAGTCAGTAGATTAAATGATAAATTTAAAATGCATATGAATTTTGAATATTCTGACTATTTTATTAAATTAAGCTATGGCAGAAACATTATTAATTTTCATTATTAATAACGTTATTATTATTATTATTATTATTTATTTTTCACAGCTACATGTTTTACATGTTTTAGGAGTCATACAGGTATTTCTATCTATACATGATTTCCGTAGTACAATACTTTTAACAAACATTATTAATTTTATGATTTTATTAATTTATTATATGTATTATATTTATTAATGCAAATATTGGCTATATTTCTTCAGACGTTTTCAAAATGTCTGAAACTACATTTCGCTTCTATGTTTGAGTACGTTCATACACATTAACGCATTTATCATACACCGACGAGTAGAAAATCTTACCTTTCTTATTTTCCTCCAAATGTTTGGGTAAGTTAGGGAACACTAAGGGGTCTACAGTAACAACCCGGTGCTGAACAAAACCACAAAAATAAAGTTAAAAAATTAGTTTCACACAATGTTCAAGAACAACCAATAAAATACTCTCGTATAACAATCAAATAATTAAATATTTTAACAAAAACTGTTTTCACTGCAATAACATAGTATAGTAATATAATATAGTAACTCAAATAGTTTTTACATATACCGTAATAATATAGTATAGTAACATACGATGGAATAGTAACCAAGAATATCAAAGATGTTACTTTTTCATAACGCAATACGAAAATAACAAATATTCAAAATATAACATAATTTTCGTTTGTGCATAAAGGTGTGATTCAGGAAATGCTGTTTTTAAATCAAACCTGAAATAACTCCCATATGCAGTAGAGTTTAAAGCGTGCAGATTACAAATAATCATAATAAATTACAGCAATATACAAAACATGTGTGAATAATATAAAGTAAATATGCTTAAAGAATGTCG
Source organism: Gryllus bimaculatus (assembly GCA_017312745.1). Taxonomy (NCBI): domain Eukaryota; kingdom Metazoa; phylum Arthropoda; class Insecta; order Orthoptera; family Gryllidae; genus Gryllus; species Gryllus bimaculatus. Next base: position 4,877,396 of record BOPP01000022.1, read on the forward strand.
CAGTAAAAACAGTAGGAAGACAATAGTAGCAAGCAAAAGTAATAGTAGAAAACAGTGAATCATCGTAGATAAATCACATCTAAAATTCTTTTTTAGTACAAAAGTAAAGCTTTTACATAGTATTCAACGATATATATTAATAGGAGTTTTGGAAAAATAATATACAGTATTCAATGAAACATTAGAATTAACAATAGCGACAAAAATATTTATCTGTTGCATCTAATTAACTCTGTAGCAACTAGTAGTTCCCAGCTAATTTTTTAGAGAGCTATTTTAAAATCATAAATTAGCAATAACAAAATCATAAAAGATAGAAATTAACTGTTTGTCTCTCATCTCAAACATCCATCCGGTAACTGGTTAAACAAGTGAGAGCCCAAGGGAGAAAAGGATGAAATAAAAAGTGATTTGTAATAAAGCAGAAAAGATAACTTAGAAGATGGTCTGGTGTAGAATGACCAAATATTTAATAGCGATCGGTTTCTTCCTTGGAGCCTTGCGATGCCTGCCATCAGCTCTGTCGTAATGAGTGACGCACTGAAGTCGAGAAATTCATCGGTAATTGCTGTAAGAGAATATATAAAATAACACAATCAAACATTTGTATTTTTCAGTCAAAATCGAAACTGTTTCGTTGTTTTGATCATTTTTTAAAGTTTCTCTGTATCTAACAAATAAATGGACAATCCTCACACGTTCTATCATTACCAATAAAAATATATGTTGTCGACATTCATGTTGTTAATTACAAAGTAAATTACCTTACTCAGTTTCTGGACTCACACTGGTACACTTTTCTCTTTATAATATAGTATAAACGTGTACATAATGCAGTATAACGGTGTATAAATACTGACAGACATTTAAAAATCATGGTATGATGATTTTGGCTTTTTATACAAACCGTATTTCATGTCATTCGATAATAAGCAATAAATCTAAAGGCAAACTACTACACAAATAGCTTAGAATTTTCAACTGGCTGAAATTGTGACTTTCAAAGTGCACTCACACGTCCCTTGCGTTGGATTGATTGATTCTTTGTATAGTGATTCCGGGCGTCAAATACAGGCTCATTTTCCCCTAAAGTGTAATGCTTGTTTTTTTCTCGGGAAGTGGCAGTGATCTTTCTTCCACTGTATGGCGAGATCCGGCGCCGACCTACCGTCGGCTAGAGGGGTTTTCCCTTACCAGGTATCTCCCACCAGCGAGGCATCGCCCCAGCCGGCACTAGCTCTCAGCTCCTGACTGGTCTCCCGGCATGTGTGTTAGTGTAAGTGTGTGTAAGGGGTGAGGTGAGGACAAGAAAGAAGAAGATGAGATCGTGCGCGGTCCGTGGCCCGTTTGTTTGAGTACTGTTACGGCATTCGCCTGATCGGAGAAACCACGGAAAACTACCGATCAGAGCAGCCAGCCGCTAGACTTCTTCTCCAGACAGCAACTGAATTCGACCTAGCTAACAAGCCACTGTCGAAAATCCTGCCACTGTCGCGGTTCGATACTCGAACCTAGGACCTCCGGGTTAAAGGGACTGCAGTGACATCAGTTAATGACCTGAGCCATCTCTACCGGATTTCCATTTGAATTATGGTCTGATTTTTTCATCTTTTCTTACCCATTTCTTATTACTGGCTATTAATTTGTAATGCATTCGCGCATGCAATATATTATTCGGGACATCCGTAAACTAATAACATCCGACTCAGTAGAAAGCTTTAACACACCATACAGTATTTAATCTCTGGACTCGTCATAAAGACACCGAAACTCGTTGCGTGAAAAAAAAAATCCCTCTCGCCAGTTGAAGTGGAACTGAAAAGTTCCCGAGCGGCAGAACGGCCACAGAGCTCCCGCGGCTGCGGTCCTAATGGACGTGCCAAACGTCAAAAGGAGCTTATTTGTTCCGCGGTTAAACGCTACTGTGCCTGAGCCGCCTGCCGCGCGTTTGACCTCAGGTTGGGCGAGCGCTTTCAAAGGAGGCGCGCCATTCCACGGACTCAGGCAGGCGGCGCGGCGCGGCGCACAGTAGGGTGGAAAGCTGAATTTAGACAGCATCGCATGTAGAGGAATAGGAACAAATATGGAACACCATTTTGTTTTCTTTGAAAACCAGAACGATGATTCCAGTCAAGTTTATAAAAATATATATTTCAAAAGCGTTTCAACCCCATTTGTGAGGTACAAATCAATATTTTAAACAAATAATAAATTTGTATCAGTCGAATTTACAGCTGTATGATTCACAAATTATAAAACTACGTTAAACACAAGTAAGATAGAGACGAGTTCCCTATCGTAAAACATGGATTGCACATAGTAGGCTAGCAACGCATAGTCTGTGTAAATATTATGTTATGAGGCATCAAAGATCGATAATTGTACATATTGGAAGGCGATATTTTTGAATTCCTTGGTTTCAGGCAGCCAAACTTGTTCACCAAAGGAAAATTTTATTTTTCAGCTGGTTAAAATTAGGTTAGGAAAGAAATAATTGTGAAATGTTGCACAATGATAAGGTATATTAATCCTGTAATCACTGATGAGAGCCAACTAAATAATTCAACTGGAAGTGCTAAAAAACGTTTGTTTGGACGAAGGTTCATTCTTTCTTCTTTAGAAAATGGGGTGCAAATATGGAATACTACAGATAATAAGCAATGACTGGTAAAGAATTACTCCAAATTACAAATTGACATTTTCTATTTGATTGAAACCTGAGGAGAAATGAAATATAACACTGATAAGCCAAAAGACCCCCTATATAAATAATTTAAAAGGACACCCCATTACAATTTATTTATGATCGACATCGTCCGATACTAATACATGACCGTAAGCGTCCGATATACTATATGCATATATAAGTATAGGATGTTATATAAGTATATGTATGTGGTTATGAATTGTAAATAAACATCCGTCCCCGGGGCATATAAGTGAACGTATATCGGATATCAACAATTTTGCCGATAAGAAAGGCATACCCCCCTATAGTTTTGGATTTAGGTTGTGTAGGCTGCGTTCTCGCCACCGGAAGATTGAAAAAAATATTTTTTCTGATTGCAGACGCTGAGCTTGTAGGTTCGGGAATATATACAAAGCAGTCTTCGTGTTGAACGGATCATGATAGATTGCGTATTGAATATGCATTGCAGACATTGTATACATTGTATTAGGATTATTATTATTTCGTTTTTAAGATAGTAATAATATTTCTATTTTTAATCTGAGAATTGCGTGAAAATATAAGATGTCGTGACTACAATTTTAGATAAATATAATTATTTTATATAGTACCCCAATTAGTCAACTAAAGTAGTTTCGCGGTAATATAATTTAAGTTCAAGAATTAGTACAATTAGTTATTATGGATACAAGGAAATAATTTGATTTGTATTAGGACAAGTAATCGGTTTGAGACACCCGTCCGTGGTAATTATATATGAATGAGTGAAAACCAGAACAGCATCAGAGACATTTTCTAAATTCCGAGAATTCCAGATTAAGACAATATCACTGTAAAATCGTGGTGATTTCTTTGATTATTAAAACCACGGCATTTCAATTGTTCAATAAAACCACGAAGTTATAAAGCCACCGAAATACAGCCTGAAATACTCACGTTTTCTTCAAGATTTATAAAATGTCACTTACACCGTTCTGATTTTCTCCCATTTATTTGTAAGCGCAATTTGTTCGGGATATTTTATTCCATTATCTTGCAGTAGAGTTGTTTTATTGTTAAATGTTATCATTGCTATAATCATTCATATAAATAAATTCATGAAGGGAATATATTAAATGAGTTGGAGGAAATTAGGCAAGGGATATTTGAGAATAGGAGAAAGAAGACATCTAGCACATTTGCCACGACAGAACGGGATCACCCGAGACGCAAGAACGCGGGAAGACATCGTCTGTAAGCAACAAAGCCTTTTCTCCATTTAAAGGAAAATACCTTTAACGGTTCAAAAATAATCATTTATTTGAAACTGCTTAAAGAAACTGCTTATTGTTAAATATGATAAAGAACACGATTTTTTAGATAATCTATATGAAATAAACGTTATATTTTTTAATAAAAAGACTGATAGAAACATTGCAATCAATCCAAGTATGTTTATTTAAAACACGTTTTCAGAAATTGTCACTTCATATGAACGGCCCCTCAGCATACATCATAAATGATAAGTAGTAGTATGTCGATACCTACAAATAATATCTAAAACGACAAATATAGTTTAAAACTAGTCTGCATAATAACAACATTCGAATTAAGAAACAATTGTATTATTTATATTATGCATGATCCAAGTAAGGCAATATTAACAGAAATATAATTTCCCGCGAAACCCCAAATTGGGAAAATATATTACAATGCTATACAACAGAAAATTTCATTTGCAATAATCACAAATGTAACGCACTTTGTCATAATCGGCGCAGTCTGCATATGACTTTCCAGAGCATAAAAGAAACTGCATCTTGATTGCTACTTCCAGTCTTTTCTGAAATGATGAAATCTCAGGCACCGACTCGCACACTGATGACTATGACGCTAACTGAGTCTCGAAATTGTTGTGATGGTATCTTGGTCTTTCCTCCCGCTGACTTGCACTTGGCTGGGTTCACCTTTTCGTGTTTTCCAAGGGGCATCTCCAATGGCTTCTTGTAAGGTGATGAAGTGAATAGGGAGAAGTTCCGGATTTCCTGTCTCTGTTTCCTTTTCGTTCACTAATGCTGTGGACAGGAGAAATTCCTCAAGGAGTTGCTCTCTTCCTTTCCACAGAAGGCTTAGGAGCATCATGGGGAGCGGATATAGGTGCATCGCATTGTTATTCCAAGCACGACTGTAGTGGGGGTAAAAAATGGAATACCGATGTATTCCATATTTGTGACACCTCCATCTTGAAGCTTAAAACGGCCAGAGTTAGGAACGCATGTGGAAATCAGACAGTACATGCATGGTTGTTAACCTGAATGGCTAAACTCCAAACTAAAATATATACCACATTCGTAAATATAGTAATTTGCATGTTACGCAATAGTTAATGCTTAACGACGAATGTTTTATACACCTCACAAAACGTAAAATATCTACCGCTTGTAAATCGCGGCCTTAAATAACAACAAACCTGGATTGACGAAATGCATGACGGTTCACTGTTTGGAGTGTTTTCCGTTCCAGAGAAGCTCTTGAGAAGCTACACCATGCGGTATTCCACATTTGTGCCCCTATTCCACGTTTATACCGTTTCGTCTACTCAGTACTCGAGGTTTAAAACTAAAGATTCGAACCATATTTTAACAAAAAATGACCTCTAAACTACGAGCTGCGCCGAGAAATAATTTTCACTTAATCTTTAAAAACAACATAATTCCATAAAAAACCTTTATTGTTGCCGATAAAGCAAATGATACACTGTTTTCGAGCATATTTATCATCGTCAGTGACATATTTAAGACATTTTTTGCATTGTGATATCAACTTTGGTATCTTTATTTCATAGAAGACGAATCATAAATAATGTGTGACAGCTCTTTGAAACAGGCGCCACACGCATACGAATAACGCTGACAATACAGGAATTTCATAACGTGCAAGGAAATATATAAATCATTGAGAGCGAGTTACGGACTCTTTGGTGCTCAAACACTTACCACCGCAACTGCTACAGAAGATCTGTTTGTGAGACATGTGTGTGCCCGGGAGTTATAGTGTCCATAGACGCCACACGCGCTTGTTATGAATGGTCCTTCGCAAATTCTCCAGTGCTGCACAGTAATGTTCATCATCTCATCGTTTGTTGCACAAGATCATGCATAATGCAATCCGCGTTAATAAAATCTGCTTCTATTTCGTTGCAGTCAGAGAAAATTCTTGTTTAGGTGACTCATGGGATCACTTTATGTCACTGCAGTGTCTCTCACCGGGAGGTTTTATCGTTTGAGTCCCGCTATGATGGGAAAGAGACAAAATATGGTAAATGGAGATGTAGTCTATACAAAAGTAGAAGACAATTACATAGGATGTAAAAATTGTTCAGTCACATTATCATAAGAATTTGTAAATACATTAGTTTCTGTATTTGAAATAACCTTACTGCATTTTTGTATGTTAATAGATTCCAAAACAAGTTCCTAATACTTCATAACTTCATGACCAAATATATTTGGGTTATCAAAATCAAAATGGTACAAAGGGTTCAATTAGTTTGTTTGGATACAGATTTTATTTTGGAAGCTCATTCCTTAATATTGTTGACATACTTCTTCATACGTAATTTTAGCTGATACTTAGTTTGTACCAACGTACACTAAACGTCAATCTAAAATCTGCTTCTTCTACACAATACTCGTATGCTTCATTCCCCTTATCCAGAAAGTTAACAACATAATATTTTTAACAATTTTTTTCTATTAACTTTTTTTTTATTTATACATTTTAACCGTAAATCTACCTTGGACTATTTACTGTATTTACTGATCATTTCAGCGGCATATGGAATAATGACAAACCTATTTGAGTCGTTCTCATGTGTATAATTGTTTTCTACAGAGTAAGTATCTTAGAAACTATAATATTATATTTGCAAATGACTAAACATCCCTTGGTAGTGCATCTATTGTATCAATTCGAACTGTATGATGAACTATTCTTTTCGAACTGTGTTCGAATCCCGCGTAATATATTTGAGCTTTTAGTTGTATTTGTGTTCAGTTGTACATGTTCTTTAGTATCAATTTGATTATGTTACCATATTGTTGCAGCTACTGTGTCACTACTTAACATTACGCAATATTTATTCTTATTGAATACGTTTTATTATTTAACTTTGCCATTTTTGTATTAGCATTGTTTCTATTTCTTCTGAATATTGTATGTATTTTTAGATTTTCTCGGCCTTCAGCGGTAGAGGTTTTCTGGATTTACTCAATCGCTTAAGGCGTATGCCGGCATGGTCCCTTGTTTGCTCTCCCAGAAGTAAAACTATAGTTCTTGCCCCCCTCTATCTCTTTCATAGTATCAGAAATAATGTAAATATTTAACGAGGTTAGGTGGAAGATCAGGCCAAATGGCCTGACCGTCACCCACCTGACCACACACAACTAGTAGCATTCTCTATAAATAGTATTCACATTCACTTACTTTGAATCTAGCTTAGTCAACATAGTTTTAATCTGCGGATGAAATCCCTTGAAGCTGAATTTCGCTGAGATCATTATTTTGACGTTTTATGAAAGGGGAGAAAAGCTCGAAACGATATCACGTGTGCAAATATTAGAGACAAATGACCACGGTGTGGTATTACGTAACTCTTACGAAGGGAAAGAAAGTCTGTGCTATGTTAGCACCACTAGTTATTTCTAACTGGGTAATGGTTGCCTTAATATGATTAATAAGCAGAATTTACCGTTACTGTGATCCCAACAATTTTGTATTTTTGATCAGAATATGTGCTGTAATACCAGTGTACAAAGTAGGGTATGACTTCTCGTGTATTTAATTTTGTGGCTAATCTTTCCGTGTAATATCACTTTAATTAATACAGGAAAATTTATTTTATGATAGTCTTCTACCTTCTTATTGGCTTTTAAATTATTAAACTTGATATTTAATAATGTTATGTAGCTATATTCTCAAATTTTTCCCTCGTGAAGTCGTGGCATTGATTTATCACCCACGGGTACTTTGTGTGCGAAGAGGGAGATTGAAATTTGAATAAATTTGCTAAGGCGGAGGTGCCGCGAAGATTACGAGGCCTTTCTTTGGGGGAGGCTGTTGCATATGAGATGGCGACGAAGACAGAGGAGACTAAGGCGAGGGAGGCGTGGAAGGTGGTGGTAACAACATTGGAAAAAGAGCAGGAAAATTTGGGTCGTGCTACAAAATGAGTTGGTAAATTAGTTGTAGTTGAGAGGAGAAAGAGAAAGAGTAGGAGAAGGAGAGAGAGAAACACAAAGAAAGAAAGAAGAAGAAAGGGGAAGAGAGAGAAGAAGAGAGAGGGGAAGAGAGGGGAAGAGAGGGGGGAAGAGAGAGGGAAGAGAGGGAGAGGGAAGAGAGGGAGAGGGAAGAGAGGGAGAGAAATGGGGAAGAGAGATAGAGAAAGGGGGAAGAGAGATAGAGAAAGGGGGAAGTGAGGTAGATAGATAGCTAGATAGAGAGAGATATAGAGAGATATAGAGAAATAGAGAGAGGTAGAGAGAGATAGAGAGAGGTAAAGAGAGATAGAGAGAGGTAGAGAGAGATAGAGAGAGGTAGAGAGAGATAGAGAGAGATAGAGAGAGGTAGAGAGAGATAGAGAGAGAGGTAGAGAGAGATAGAGAGAGAGGTAGAGAGAGAGGTAGAGAGATGGAGAGAGATGAAGAGAGAGAGAGTGAGAGAGATGGAGAGAGAGATAGAGAGATATAGATAGAGATAGAGATAGAGAGAGAGAGAGAGAGAGAGAGAGAGAGAGAGAGAGGAAGAGAGGCATGGAGAGAGAAAGAGGTATGATGTATTAAAAATAGTAGAATTGCTGGAAGGGACTAAGATGCAGTGCAGAATAATAGTGCAGAAAGTAGACCTACAATGGTGAGAAGGTCAGAGTTTGAGGCCGCTTCAAGAATGACGTTGACCAAAAGAATAGAAAATATAAAGGCAATTATTTTGAAGAATCATTGATTGTTATACCTAAAACATTTTATAAAGAAAACAGATTCAAATATTTGTGTTTTCATTAGGATTTAATATATCTAACTATTTTTTATTTGCATATTTGTACGAAAGGTACCCTGTAAATATACTCATTGTATAAGAATCCAATGATTCCATTTGAGAGTTTCCAAATGAAAGGTTTAGTTAGGCCGTGCCTAACATCCAAAGGTAATGAATCTCAGACCTCTATGAATGGTTAGTGATTATAGTCTTGCAGGTGGTGAAAGAGAAAACCTGGAAACGGCGGTGCAGTCGCGAGATGTGTTGAGGGTTGAATCCTGGAATAGATGTTAAAACCAATGCTGCCATTGAAACTCTGTGTGCACAATATGCGTACATGGTAATGTAGTGAAGGGCCACATGTGGCGTAGACGAAAACTACGAGAGATTTACTGTAGTATTGAAAGGGTAGAAAAATCTTTGAAAGGTTTCGGGGGATAGAAAAAAAAACATTCTAGAACATGCTATTCTGAAAAAAAAAAACATGACAGTATGACATTCATTGTTTTGAAGGGAAATTTCATTTTCAAAGAGATGAGATATACAGTCGTTTTCATAGTTTAAAAATATCAGAGGAGAGGTATGGAATATAATTTCTAAATGTTCGACGTTCGTTGAATGTAAAGAAACTTACGAAACTGTCGGGAGCAGGCTCTTTCAATAAATTATTCTTGGAATCCAAAATGAATACTTCAGATTTAATTCCAGATAGCATCCCGTCTTCTGCTGGAGTGACACCACAGCTATCACAAGGGGTTAACTTTCTGGCAAACGCGAAAAGTGTTTATGTTGGAAAATTAGAAAACATATATTGATTCTCGTTCTACAAACTTCGTCCTTCGAGGAGATTAATTACAAAACACACAGTTTGAAGTTTTTGGGGAAAGGTGATCCATAACAAGTGATTTTCATTTCTCGAAAGTAGGTAGTATTGGGCTAAATTAAATGACGTGATTGAAGGTCGTTCCAATTTTAATTCAATTGCCAGTTCTTGGTAACGATGGTGGTTTGTTTAAGCCAGTCTTTGGAATATCTAGATTTGATGCGTCGGCAAGCAGCATTGCGACCTAGAGTAAAGATTGAGATGCACGGAGAGGAGTGAAGGCTGTGATAAAAATGGCGAGCTATTCGTGTTATTTGATCGCTTCGTTGGAAGGGTCTGAAGCGACCATGGCGAGCGTCCGGAGCGCTGACCTCGGGCGATGGAGTGCGCTGTGATCACGGGAGGTTATGAAGTAGCGGACGCGGGGGGCGGGAGTGGGTCGGCCCGGGGCAAGCACTGGGGCGGGCGCGGGGGCGGGGCGGGCGCGGGGCGGGCACGGGGGCGGCGCGGGGGACGGACGCGGGGTGGACGGGCTTGGGAGAGGGGGCGGGCGCGGGAAAGGGGTCGGGCGCGCGGTCGAGCACGGGGGAAGGGGCGGGCATTGGAGCGGGTCGAGCGTGGGGAGGGGGCGGGCGCGGGCGGTGGAGGCGAGCGCGGGGGGCGGGCCGCGGGCGCGGGGTCGAGCACGGAGGAGGGGGTGTGCACGGGGGCAAGGCGGGCGCGGGAAAGGGGGCGAGCGCGGGGCGGCGGGCGCGACGGGGCCATGCCACAGCCCCACGCGGCGCGATGCGGCGCCCCGCTTTAAGGAAATCGATGCGAGGTTTAAGCACATCCCGGCGCGCTGGCAATAAGGCAAATCCGGTTAGCGCGCTCCGGAGGACGCGCTGTCGGCCCCCGCTCCTGCGTCTTCCCCGCCCGCGCCCACGCCCACTTCCGAAGACGCACAGCGGGACGGAATGACATCGAAAGGGCGAAGGGCATGCCCTCTATGATTTCCAATCACCCGTTTGTTACAGCGAACTGATTATAAAATGAGCAATACCTAAGTGAAGTACAACAGATATTAAACAACAGCTCGTTAGTAAGAAGGGTTCTATTGTAAACGTGACAGTCTGCAAGGCACTTAGATATGTTAAAAAATCTTTAAATAAATGTCAACCCTTAAATACGAGATGTCACGGCAGTGGTTGCAAGATATTATAACTCTAATTTGAAAACACAATAATTTTTTGCGCTAAATCGAGAAAGCGATACTGTATAATGAAGGACATTTTGGAACGAATGATGGTATGGGCGTGTAAAAGATGAAGGGGAAGGAGCAACTTGATTGAAAGGCCTCTGAAATAGGAATATACTGAATTGAAAAGAAAGGTCCAAGGTAAGGAAATGTCGAGGAAAGAAGCGTGAATGTGACTCTCAGGATGGTAATTCTACCTCCAGAAGAGAATTTAAGAAGAAGGGAAAGAAGACGTCATCTGTCAAAGTCGTGCAGGTGATAGTGAATGCAAACTTACTTCCAGGGTTATGGGTTCTAATCTCTCGTAAGCCATGGTTGTTATTTCCTTCTGTTTGGGGGACGGAATGATAATGCAAACAACCATCTTATCCTTTGTTTCATCTCAATTTTCTGAGCTTATTTAATAAATGCTCTGAAGAGTGAAGTTTCTGTACTCTGTATCCAACACTCGTTATTAATATGTCACAAGAAGAAGAAAAAGTTCGTAGATGCATTTACGATAGCTGTAAAAAAAACAGTTGTATTGAAAAGGAGATTTGTCTTGTGGCAATATGTGGCTTGTGGTCTTAAAATGAATCATGTTACGAAACCAATTTTTTTCAAATACTTCTGCTGTCTCCTGTTTTATGTTGTTTCATGAAAAATGTAACGTTATATATTTATCACTGAAACTACAAATGACAGCAGTTTAAAACTTTTGTTTCATCGCTTCTAATTAACAAATATTTGCCACATATCTTTTTTTACCTTTCTCTTCACCTTCAACACGGTGGTTTGAAATAACAAATTTCCTTTTCTGTATCTTTTCCTCAACATCTTGGTCAATCTCTAAATCATTTAATGTTTTTTGATAATACAAAGTCAAAATTATCGGCCTCTCTAGTATTTTGTCTACCACAGAGACAATATTTCAGTTGTTTTTATGCGCGTATTCTGGCCTCTTTTGGCCCAGTGTAGTTCCCCTCCTCCCCACCCGCTCTCCACTCCCCCTTCCGCTTCGCTGTCGCTCACCCCCATGCCGCCCCGCCCCACCAGGGCGTTCCTCGTAGCGCGGATCTCTGCGTCTCCAATCTGCAGTAATTTTTAAACGATTTGCTTTCTATCGGGTTACTTTGATTGTAATTCGCTTTGCTTCCCGGAGCCTGTCTACCTATACAATATTCTTCAGAAGAAATATGAAGACTAACGCAGAAAATATCTGTATCTTGTTAGAGTCATATTGGAAAATTTTCTTTTTTTTCTTCAAGAAGTTTGATATTCCTATTTTATCTTTCCAGGTTTAATTTTCATCATGGGTATTTTATTTCTTTGACGGCGGAATAGAAATAATGCTTTCGAAACTAATATGGAAAGTCGAAATGTGATAACCCGATGTACCGCTAATCAAGTGACTATAAGTATAATTTTCCAATTTAATTTTCTAATTTTCCATGGTAGAGATAAGAAAATGTAATGAGCAATGCTATTCCTTTGTTTATTTTAGATATTAGTATTTCTGACAGAATGTTCTCTTTTTCGGCCGTCTGCATTCTGAACTAAAAGTTTTAATTTAAATTTTGTTTGTTAATGTGGACGGAAGAAATTCAATCACAATAATTGTTACTCTTAATTTCTGATTGTATTTAGAAATTATCTCACAATTCATCATTCCTTTTGTGCCTTTCTTTGGCTTTTTCGGCAGCTGCATTGTTTGGTCTTCCCGTTCTGCGAATCACCGGACTTTCCTTAACGACTTTATGGCAGTTGTTTCACTTTCGCGTCTTTACTTTTCAATGGAGACTTCTGTTTCATTGTGTAACCTCTTTTATTCGCCTTGCCAATAACTGTTTTCCTCAAAGCCAATTTTCTCGTCCCATTTCCGCACGGCGCTGGCCCCCCATTCAGTTCCTGTTCCACTTTCTAATTATATCAGCGCCTTCCTCCTAGGGCGTTTCGGACAGCTCCTCGTCTTTTGCACTCTTCGGCCACTACGCTGACGTGGTGTGCTTTCCGGCGACAGAATGTCCATGTGGAAGGAGGTGCCTCTGCCCTACAGTGCACCGAAATGGGGAAAACTTTATTTAGGATTTGTATTTTTCATTTCAATAAATCAAAGTTAAAAAGGTACAGCCTGCGCAAGTATGTGCAATCAAATCGGAAAGTACAAAAACAATATATAAGATTATTATTTTAAAACGCGATTGGTTATTGTTTGTTTTTAAGAATATGTATGTTCAAATTGCGCTTCTGATAATATTATTCGTGTATTTTAATCGAATAGTTTAATTTCTAAACATCCATTTATTTTTGAGGATTTTGTTTCGTAAACTGAAAAATCTTGTAGATTTATTTCTATCTTCCTTGTACTTGGTTTTTGGGGACTTCAAAATCATTTAGTAGAAAACTACAATACATTATTTCTTACAATTAATTATTTCATCTAATAAAACATTCATTATTCCGCATTTTATAGTCACTCGTCTGTTATGTGGATATTGTTTCTCTTAGAGCGGCTACGAAATACCCAACGGTTTCTTTATTGTTCTACCCATTAAATTAAAGTTTTGTGAGATGCAGTATACTATTAGATTTGATTAAATTTAAACAGCCAAATGATTAATTTCAACTGAACTGAAAGGAGTTTGATTTGTTTAGATATATAATCAGTAATTTTATAATATTTATTAGCCCGTTCCACTGCTAGCCCCTCCCGTCCCTTTTTGCTCTACCCATCCCACTCCCGCCCGCTGCGCTGCACCCCATCCCTTCGCTGGTTCGCCCGTCCAGTCGGCTCTGCTCGCTTTACCCGATCCGCCCACGCAACCTGCATCGCCCGTTCCTCCTTCACCGCCCTGATCGCCCCTGCCCGGCGCCGATCGCCCATGCCCGGACCCCCCCCCCCGCACCCCATCCCACCTCGTCCGGTAGCAATGCCACCGTCTTGCGCCACATTGCGAGTTGCGTCACTTCCAGTTCCACAATTCTTTTAGGATATAACAATTTGGGGTAACATTTTGATTTGTTTTATTTTTGTCTTCTGTTCAAGTTTATTTGTGTGAAATTTTAAACAGACGATCTAGTGGTTGAAATATTTTTTGTTGCATACATAAACACAAATGCAGTATATGTATGAAACATAATAGGGTGTTTATTTATTTAGGGTATTGTATTTATTTAGGGTATTTTATTATTTAGGGTATTATTAACTACGTCTGAAGATACTTTGGCCACAGGAGTTTTCTTGACAGACCGATTCACAAATTCTTATTGTTTTCTATCGATTGCTGCTATTTTATTATATTAGTGTTTTTCTACTATCGTATTTTGTTGTATCATTTTATTTATTTCTTGACCGCTAAATTATTGCTGTTGTATTCTTTGTAGTCTAAAAATAAGAAAAAAAATACTCAGCGAAACGTCTCAATAACACTATGAAAAGCATGTAAAGAATAATTAAAACTTCAAGTTGAATTATTCTAAGAAATGCTTATAATATTTCTAAATATTTTTGTGAATCGACCGGTCAAGAAAACAACTATGCCCAATGTAGGAGTATCTTCCGACACATAAATACCTCCTTTTTATGCAAAATCTGTGCAAAATTGCATGTAAGCAAAATATGCGGTATTACGATTTCGGACATTAAAAAGTAGATAATTGAAAGGCATAATTAAGATCATCAGCCCTGCATTTTTGAGATCAGCTCGCTTAATGCGTGAAGATCACGTGGATATCAAAGGAGAGCCAAACCATTTAGATGTTGTTCTTCCAATGGTGAAAAGGGAGAAATCTAAAATGTGAAGACACTTGCCTAGGGAGAATCGCTTGGTCAACTTGAAAACTTAAAATTGTGGATCGTGACTACCTCTCACTGACTCTTTCAATGATTACATGACTTCCACGGGTGTGGACGCACGTTCCGACGGGGTGCAATTGGATCCACGATATTATATACCAAAAATACTTTAGCTTGATTAGTTATTCTAGGCGCGTCAATTAATAAGGTCATTAGTCCCGCATATTTTATCGCTGAAGGTGTATTTATTGGATGGTGAGATCCGGCGCCGGCCTACACGTGGACTTGCAGGTTTCTTCCTAACCAGGTATCTCCCATCAGCGTGGCACCGCCCCTGCCGTGCCAAGCTCTGAGCAAGCGACTAGCTTCCCGGCAAGTGTGGTGATGTAATGCATGTTAGTGTGGGTGAGGATAGAACAAGAAAGAGGAATGAATGTTCGCACACCGTGGCCCGATCATTAGGATACTGCTCAGACATTCGCATGGTGTTTGGAGAAACCGCCGATCAGAACAGCCGATCGCTAAAGGTCTCCTCCAGACAGCGGTTGAATTCCGTTTAGCTACAGATGCTTTGGAAAAGTCTTTTAGGTATACATTTTAATCTCAAAATCTTTACTTTCTTTCCAAATAATGCGCCATGTTGTGCCGCTTTCCTCCACTGCGCGCGGGGGCCGCGCCGCGCCATACCACTTCGCGTCGAGTGGCGTCTTCGGGGCTGCGTGGCTTGGGCAGCGCGCGGGCGAAGGGCGATTGGCGATGGGCGGATCGTCCAATCCGCCGCGCGTCGCAAAGGCCCCTTCGGAGCGCGATGACCGGCGATTACGGATCGGGAATTTTTGCCTCGCGCCGCCTGAAGGGGCAGCGCTCAAAGACGGAAGAGAGCCTGGATCGACGCGCTTGACACAGACAGGGAGGAGCGCCTGCCAACTCATCGCCAGAGCAATCGAGTTGAATTGGGGGACGAGGTAGAGTGGGATCTGCCAAGACGTGAAAACAAACACATCTAATCAGCGCCGGTCCTTGATAATTTGGCATTCATTTGCAATTCGTTTCAACACGGTACGGGTTTTAGTGGTAATTTTTTTGTATCAATACAAAACAAAAGGAATTTTATAATACAACCCAATGTTTGTCATGTCATTTACGGTTTATGCCAAAAGTTTATGATTCTTTTCGCAGCACACCAATTGACACAGCTTCAAACTGCTTTACTTGTCGTCATTGTTGTTTTTCACTATTTTGAGGTACTGAATCGCTTATTTTCTCATCTATTTCACCAAACCTTATTAACAGCTTTAATACTTATTGGGTTTGTTTTGTTTTCACAGACGAATGCAATGTAAACATTCACAGAGTAAATATATTTGACTAATGAAAGGAAAACAGAAGGCACGTAACAGGAAATTACAGTGGCGGGAAAAATTGATAATCTCTTACTGACAGCTAGGATTATCTGAATTGAATGAGTTTTCTCTTACTATTGGACATATTAGACGAGTTTTACACTTTGTAACAAGCATATGTTTGTACAGACTGATGTGTATGCATAGAAAGTAGTAGTGCATAACGCGTTAACTAAAAATAATGTCAAGTGGATTTTATATTTCAGTGGTGAATCCTAGTGGCTGTGGTTCTCATCTTTTCACGGGTTATCTCTCAGCTCGCAACGTGCAAGATACAGACGTCCAGAAGCTCTCATTTGACGCTCTGATTCCTTTGAAGAGCCTCCAGCGCATCGGACGGGGATAAATCGAATTTTATATCGCGATGAGGCTGTGTTTATTTAACGGCTCGCTGGAGGTCGAGGGAGATAGCAGAGCCTGGATGCAATCAACGAGCCCTGGTGGACGTGCTGCCATATACTCGATTTCAGTCGCTTCCGCCCTCTGGGCAGTGAAAAGGCTTTTCGGGTAGTGTAAGGGTCGGTGACTTTTCTAGAATTTTGAACTTCATCTGCTTTGTCTCTCAAGCGAACAAGAGGTGGATCGATTGAATTGGACATTGATTTAGTTTTTTTATTGATATTTGATATCGATTCAATTCGATGATTCGGTATTACATTTTCGGGAGAAGTGGAATCAATTGATTCTTGTGCAGTGAAAATATGGACGAACTATACGAACTACACCTATACGAACATTTGTCATGTAGAATTATGACTCGGGTATTATTAATGGCAAATTCATAACATGACACAATTTCGAAGATATTTTGACCGTATGCGACTAAAATATTTGAGAGAAAAGTGTCGTATGGCTAGTAAAAACTTTTCACGAACAAAATATACTGTTCTAAACATTCTGTTTTTACCTAGTAATTCTAGTACGGCTTTTTATAATAGCAATTAGTTAGGAAATTGTTTACGGATTTATTCGTTCCTGTTACATTGTGTCATTTAATCATTAACAACAATGGTCAATTGTTCAAAAGAGTTCTTGTTTTGATGTGAACGTTTCGTGACTTGATTATTTACATCAGGTGTGCAGTAACAAACAGTAAAATAAAATAAGTAATAAAGTTAATGCAAATCATAGTTTTTGGAAAACATTAAAATAAAGGAAACCACTATAAATAAGGTGCTGCTTCTTTAAAAAGGAGACAGAGAACATCATCTTCGAGAAAAGAGACGGAGAAGATTACTTGTTTGTCAGTTTCGACAATTTCAATTGTCATTCACTTACCAGTCGGCAATTCCTGTTTTTCGAGTATTACCTACTGTGATGACTGTGATGGCTTTTTGGGCATGTTTTTTCAGTTCGGTTGAGAATTTTGTATTTCGAAACATAAAATCTTTATCTAAATCCGTGCTCGGATTTCAATACCATATCATACAACTTAGACGAGCCCTATTTGGTTCTACTTCGTAAAGCCTTGATTTCTAGTTTCTTCATCCTTTCTCTTCGAGTCAGCTTGAAGAGTGACCTTTGACGATGAATTGCACTTGAAATCTCTGTGTGAGAGCAACAATTTCGATTAATCTCATTTTCTTCTGTCAACACTGCATGCAATGCAATGGAAAAATTGACGTCGTCAGTTTGATGAATACTCAAACGATGCTCTGCGCTTTTCGACTTGGGTCACTGTGTAGATTTATCTGTGTATAAATTGTGGGTGGTGGGGGTGGTATGTGTGTGTGTGTGTGTGCGTGTGTGTGTGTGTGTGCGTGTTTGTGTGTCTGTGAGTGTGTGCGCATGTGTGCGTCCGTGTTTGTGTGTGTGTGAGAGAGAGAGAGATATTTCGTTACTTTTCTGAAATATAAATTCATTAATTAAAAGAAAAAATAGTTTCATTTCAGTAACCATGACCAATACGAAATACAGACATCACTGCATACAAGACAATTAGATTGATCAGAACATTGTTTAAGGTAAAATATAAAGCAACCCTCAAATCTTGTATATTGAAATAATATCCAAAAGTGTGCACAGATTTCACTTCTCCCACATAGTACGTTGTAAAGTTAACTGTTTTTTATTTCAAATAAATAAAACTACAAATATTGAGTTGTTTTTTTAAATTTCCGGAATGTTGAGGGAAAAGCTCACACAGCATATTCTGTTCAATAACTTTCAAATGCTTCCTGATATCATAAATCTCTTTAATTATGCTTATAAATTAGTTATCCATTTCACCTGTTTTAATTATAACACGGTGCAATTTTCCGCTCTCTTTGTTATTTACGTTCTTTTATTAGCTATAAAATGATTGCTCGCGGACATCTATTACAAATGATTGAAGGCGATTTACACCTCAATTTAGTTTGTAGGCAATACAATCATGAGTGAACTAACATAAAACTCAATGAACCTCAACAACTAGTTTACAGGCTATTAGGCATTTTACATGCAAAACTGAATTTGCGTTTTACGCAATGTATAACCACGGGACATCTGCCAAATTCTACGAATGCTGCTCAGTCCAACATGCAATAAAATTATTTCTATGCTATTGAATGTTCCTGTAAGCTAGAAAACACCCCTCTCAGTCTCCATGCCTCTCTATTTGAGCACAGATTATCTTGCATTTCTCTTGCTGTCATAGCCTCTTGTACTCCCTGCTGCCATGCAAGTCTGGGTCTTCATCCCTTCTGCCTTTCTGTCCCATTCAATACCTTTCATGAAACACAAGATTTTACCTTTCGGAAATTTATTATCATTTAACAAGATACAACAAACCGTATAAGAATAAACTCGAATGAAAAATTATCATGAACGCAATGATATAGTAATAACAAAATAAACATAAAATGATACTATATAAATAGCATATAAAATGAAAATATTCAGCAATTAAACACGTATTGAAATAGTGAAATAATGTATTATGGTTATTTTTGAAAGGCAAAGAAAAGTTCAATCTCAGATAATTTTAATCTTTGTTGTTCTTATTTTCTTAAAAAATGTTCCAAGTGGTAACATTTGTTCTTGAATGGTATTCAATTGTGCGACATCTTTTAAAACTTCGCAAAGAAAAACCCTGACCTGATATTAACATCAAATTCATGGAGATAAAATATAACTTCACAAAATCGAAGTGTAGTTTAT
Organism: Gryllus bimaculatus; assembly: GCA_017312745.1. Classification (NCBI taxonomy): domain Eukaryota; kingdom Metazoa; phylum Arthropoda; class Insecta; order Orthoptera; family Gryllidae; genus Gryllus; species Gryllus bimaculatus. Next base: position 4,896,476 of record BOPP01000022.1, read on the forward strand.
TCAAAGTACAATATTAAAAACATGATTTTCTAAATCAAAAATTTTAGTACATTCTAAGAAAATTTTTATTCACATACATTGAACGTAACTTCCTCTGATTGTATTATTACTTTTTATCCTAACTTAGATATTTATATTTCTTTCTCGTTATCTGTATGTTTGTTCTTACACGCCTGATAATTTAATTGTAAATTGTGTACAATGAAGATATTATTGAAAGTTTCTTGACCTTAATAAAACAGACTATGAGTTTTTATAACAATTTATTTCATGTTATATATTTAACGTTTCGACCCTTTTTGAGGTCTTTTTCAAGAAACACCTCAGTGTTCAGTTGACATCATAAATAAATGGTAATAATTTTGATAAAAAATGTTATTCACATAAAAATGATCAAGTCGTCAGCGTCATTCTGTCAACATTTTTTGAAAAATACCCCAAATATGGTCGAAACGTTAAATAAAAAAAGAAAAAAAATTGTTATAAAAACTCAGTCTGTTTTATTAACGTTAAAAAACGTACAACAAAATAAACATTATAACAGACGTTAAAATATTCTTCATGAAGATATTATTATTAATTAAAAATAAACAACCATTCATATGAAAACAGTGAGCACAAGAGCCTCGAAAGCAAAGAAGCCTTTGAGTATATTTCAGCAAGAGCTAATAATTCATTTACTTTTTCCATCTTCAACAATGGCGGAGAGGCGCAGCCTGCTGTGCCAGGGGGCCATCGCGAAGCACGACAGTCGCCTTGGGATGGTACTCGTACCGGATGCCAGAGGCGGGACGGCAGGGCGCAACACATAATTGGACAGGCGCCGCCGCCGCCGGCACCAGCACAGCGGTCGCAGAGCGTTGACACAGACGGACACGCAGGGAGCGGGGGTGGTCAATGCACCGTCTCCGATGCGAGCAGTAGCACTGCCCGCCTCAGGGAGAGATCTTGCAGGCCGCCTAAAGGTACATCGTATCGTATCTGGAAACATCGAGAGCTGTGTTTCCGCTAATAGGGACGTTTTTATTAGTTCAAACAACTTTGTTGAGAGCTCGTTCAGTCGTTTGGCTCTTTCGAATGTTTGTTGAAGAACACAGAATACATAACACAAATCTGACAAACAAGGCAAATATCATATCTATGGAGGAAACTCAATCGAGCGCTTACAATTCATTTAGTGACAGGATTCTTCAACGTGATGTGTGAGGAAGGAGTAGAGAAAGTACTGGTTTCTAAGTCTCGGGGCTGTGGGATCTGTGAGACCTACTTGAAATTATAGGAAGTCGTGAACCTTTTTGTTACACTAGTGGCGCTAAAGCAGAACTTACTTTCTCGCCATTAGTAATGGTTATGTAGTACTATTTACATCACAATATCTCTTCGTATTATTTTTTCCAAAACTCATTTGAAATTGTAGAACATTTGGTGCGAAAAGTAAGCAGAATACAAGAAAGTAAAATATTTTAAAGTTAATAAATGATACGATACTGATTGCGTTGGAAAACAAATAGATCGAAAAATATACAATAGTAATTATTAAACACTGTGGTATTGTAATATTCTACAATTATATAAAAGTGTTCTTTTTTATGTCCACGAATGAAAAGCAGCCGTCATTATCGTATCTGGGCTGGGTTTCAACAATGGGTAACAACCACCAACAATGACCGCGAATCTATTCGTTTTTACAATTGATGTAATGGAATAACATAAATATCATACTAATATAATAAATAATAATAATATTCAAATGAAATATAAAATAATATAATATTTACGAAGCATCCTACTGCATACATTGGGACCGGGCGGCAGAAGGTTAGCCATCTTTATTTCAGATTTATTTCAAATAGGTTTTAAATTATTTCTAAAAGATTAATTTGAAAAATTTGCAATGTAAGAAGAACAAATAAATATGAAATACTATACACATTCTAACTTAGCATCCAGCTGCCGCAAAACACCTACAATTACGATCAAGAACTGCAGTATTTTTAGAGCGAGTGACTAATTTTGACGCCAAAAATTCACATAGTTTCGAAAAGTTCAATATAACCTTATTTGAAAACATGTTTTTGATTAACACATTTCATTAAGAAAAAAATTGTATCTTCGTAATTCCAGTTGTAGGAAGACGCCGAAATAATTTCGAATTATTTCAATTGTCGAAAAATTAGTTTTCTATCAACACGAGACCTGCATTATTTTCTTAAATCCCCTTCAGACGATCCATCAACAATATTTAAGAAAAAACGATGAAGCTGGTTTTGATAAAAAATTAATTTGCGCAACAATGCGCAAATAACTCACAAGTTTTCGAAAAATTGTACATGACCTTATTTCAAAATACATATTTATGGATTTTAATATGTTTATTAAGGGGAAAAATCTTTATCTTTTATATTTTAGTTGTAGGAAGACACCGGACATTTTTTTTTAATTTTCGAAAAAAATAGTGTTTTCAACCAACATGAGACTTGCCCCGTTCTCTTAAATGTCATTCAGGCTATTCAACAACAAAATTTATTCAAAATCGTTGGCGCCGATTTTTTTATTTTGAAAATGTCTCAGGGATTTCATGTAAACCCCTCGAATGTGTACCCCTCGAATTTAAAATATCAATTTTAAATTTAAGGCGCCGCAAAATTGATCGAGGAATATCGATTTTGGAAAAAGTCGGCAGAGCGGTGAATCCACTAGCGTTGTTCACAGACTGACGGTCGGAAGACAGACAGACGTTTTATCGTTAATCGATTCTTCGGAATCAAGGACGCACAAAACATGGATTCTGACTACAATACTTTTTTTAAATTTTGATTTATCCACTTTTTCGTTACTAGGGCTCCGTAATAATTGTCAAGACGACTCTTACATATTACTTAAAAAAACGTCAATGGGCGTTTGTCTTAAGAAATGCTACTTTGACATTAAAACATATTTTGAATGGCATGCTAAATGTTTGATCTACCGAACATATGGGGGAAAAATGACAGTGTGGTGTAGTTCACTGTGTCATTCGCTGGTGTTAAGTTAAAAAATGCAGATTTAAAATGGCTTCTTTCGAAAACTCAGTTTTTGTATATTCCGTACTAAAATTAATAGTGTTGTCTGGTTGGCCTTCCTCCCCTTTTGCATCTCCCAGCAAATAGCGAGTAAATTAGAATTTCTGAAGTCTCCATAATCAATAGTTTATCTCCAAAGTAATTTTAACATAAATAAATACGATTGACAATCGGCAATGGCAAGCAATCGTCTTGTGTTACAGAGTAGAACAGAATGGAAATACGTTCCAATATTCCTGTTGCCAACTAAATAAACGCAATTGTAAATTCAAATGTTGATGTGTTGGCAGTACTATAACAGATAATACGAACCGTAAGCACCGTGCTGCTGACCGTGCGGCTGTGAACTCAGGAGGACTGGGCGGGGTCAGAAATCAAGGCAATGAAGAACGAACGTAGAGACAGGTGCGTTGGCGGATATTTCGAGAAGGCCAGGGCGGGGATGGGGTCAATGGTTGAAACGGGGTGGCGCTGGTCGCGACTAGGCGTGGCGCCGCAGCGAGGGAGCGTAGCGGAGTGGCACGCACCCGTGCGGTGTGTGGCGGTGCGGCACGTGACGTGGCTGGATGTGGCGGGCCGGAGCGTGGATAGACGTGGCGGGGCGTAGCGAGGATGGATGTGGCGAGGCTGGACGTGGCGGGGCGAGGCTGGACGTGGCGTGTGGCGAGGCTGGACGTGGACGTGGCGTGGCTGGGCGGAGTGGGGATGGACGAGGTGGGGCGGAGCGTGGATGGACGCGGCGGAGCTGGGCGTGGCGGGGCAGAGCGGGGATGGATATGGCGAGGCTGGGCGCGGCTGGCGGAGCGAGGAGGGGCGTGGCGTGGCTGGTTGGAGCGGGATGGTAGGACCGTGGTGGAGCGGAGCGTGGATGGACGGACGGAGCCTGGGCGTGCGGGCGCGGGAGCGAGGATGGAATTGGCGTAGGCTGGCGCGCGTGGCGGAGCGAGGACGGGCGTTGCGGGCCTGGGCGCGCTCAGTGGGGCGGGGCTCGGCGGGTATGAACGCGGCGGGCGGGGCGCGCAGAGGGCGGGGCGCGGCGGGTGGGGCGCGGACGGGTACCGGGGCGGAGTTGGGGACGGAGACGAGAAACTGTCGCCCGGCGCCGCCGACGCTGAAGAATCGCACGTTCCGGGCACCGGCTTGCGGAGGTGGGGGCTATGGGCGAGCGTGAAGGAGAGGGTGAGGGTGACGGTGGGCACAAATCCTGCGGGCTAATGGGCCACCGCCGCTGGCCGAGCGGATTAAACTTGCAGCACCGTCGCGCGCTCGTTTTTCCACGCCAAACCCCTCCCCCTCCCCCTCCCACCCGTTACGAACGTACCCCTTCCACTTGGAGACGTGACAGACTCGCGCTTTCCCTGGTGATGGGCAACACGTGGAGAGGCGGCCAGAATGTTGGTGTGTACACCGCTTCACTCTCTGTATTAGCATTTTTCAAACCGGGTTTGTATTTGCCAGTGAAGGAAACCGGCTAAACAGGTGATTTGTGTTTTATTTTTTCTGTCTCCACAGCATCATTATAATTCAACCATTCATGATCAACACCATCATTCATTCATCACATATTAGTAGGTTAAAAAATTTAGAAAAAATCGTAAATGCAAATATCCGAAAAGATTCTCAAGTGATGGCAACTGGCTTGCTCCAAGTGATGAAAGATCATTACGACGAGAAGTGGTGATGTACTATTCTACGAATAAAATAAAATAAAGGAAAGAGATAAATCGATATTTTCAACTGTTTTATGAAAGTACGTCTAATTCACTCTCTTTATTACGTCTCTCTGAAGAAACTTTTGAAAATAGGTACCGAGTGGGAGAGCCCTGTTCCTGGGTTCAGTTGTCCAGTCAGGGTATCTAATAGAAAATGTAACAATGTAGAATTGTGCTTGGTTTTTTTTACTTGCGGAAACCTGCCCGCCGCATATTGTCTGGTCAGTTTTGAATCCCTTTCATGACAAGTTTCTGCGAGATTTACTATCGTTGAAATTATTTTCTTCTCTCTTCCTGTACCTTGTTTGAGCGTAAGTTCTTGCCACGTTCTCCTTCACCTTCTAAATTGTATCTGTCAACTCATATTTGTTCTTCACTTCCTCTGCTTCTCCTTTTATTTTCCTCCAACTCTGTTTCCTTCATTTCTTTCCCTATTTTTTCTTCCCATCTTCTTCACATCCTATTATTGTTCCCGCCCCTTTTTTCTGTATCTTCCCGTTTTCGTCCAGCTCTCCCAGGCCGCGTTGTGGCGCGCATTGCAATGGCGAGCCGCGCGCCGTTGGGAACAGTCTAACCTTTGGGAAAACGCCTCTTCGTGCTCCTCTGCCGTCGATTACGTGACGTGCGGGTCACGGTAGGTGCCCTCTGCGCGGTCGAGAAGTTCTCAGCGTCTTCCAACTGCTGAAAACGATACTGATTCTTACCTACTCCATTGGCTCCGAAGCAACGGAACAATGCTCAAGCGGATGTTAAACGCCCGCGTTGGCAGAGGATTGCTGTGCATTGTGTTTTCTTGGTTAGGTTAGTATAATCCTGGCCCCAATTATTTGTGTTCGCTTTTATTTCTGGATATTTCTACTGAAAAATCTGCTAAACATTTTTTTTTGAAACTTACCAGTTGGTGTGTAGGTGGGGATTAGGTGTTATAATATATTTTTACTTACTCACATACCACTTACAAAGTATAGAGAAATTATTATAATGTTGCGCAAAACACAGCGAGTTATGGCCCTGTTATCGAAAATTGGGATAAATCTTGTTCCCAAATTCAGTAAATTATTAGTTCTAACAAGTTGTGTAGTTATAAGATACATTTTGCGGGTATACCGAAAAGTTGGTTGACGGCCCAACGCCTCTTCTGTGATCAATATCTGAACAGCTCAGACGAGTTTCTCCGAAACTGATATTCCCAAACAATCTTGCCAAATTTGTAACGGATATACTGATATTTGCTGGTACTGTATACGAATTCCAATTTTTTCAAAAATTTCTCAGAAATGGTTTTAAATTTTTGGAATACATCTTCTCCCCGGGATAAAACAAAGTGCAATTTCAAAAATAGTTCATGCCCCATTTTGTTAAACTCTACATTTTCACTAACTGCAACTTTTTCTCCGTCTTCCTACAACTACAGTATTGAAGATATAAATTATTTGTTAATGAAATCCGTTCTTGAAAGAAAACTCTTTCAATAATGTAACTTTTCAAAAATTAGTACTTTTCCCATAATTATGTGTGAAATGTAGGAAATTAATTTGTTTCTCGGAAAGAGTCCAACATTTTTCTTTACATTTTTCTGAAATAGAGACAACTTTAGTTATAAAAATTCGGCAGTAACCATTTTCAGTTAACTCCATTTTCGAAAATAGCAAAAAATTAACATTGCAAAACAAAAAAAAGTCATTTTTTAGAAAATTGTGAGAATGGTGAGGCTTCACGATGTAAAGTATCCAATAAAATGAAAAATTCTGTTTCAAATTCAAGGGTCCGCCACATCAGCCAGATCGATTGGGAAAAATCAATTTTCGTGAAAATCCTCCCTACGGTTCAGCCGCAGACATTATTCACAGACAGACAGATAGACGTTTTGTTGTAACCAATTTTTGGGAATTATGGATCCACCAAATGTGGATTCTATGTGCAGTACGAGTTATAATAATTTACTATATTCAGGAACAAGAATTCTACACTCTTTCGGTATCAGGGTCCCACAATAGGGAGTTTTCTGTCGAAAAATCGCCAAGTCTTTTGGCAAGGATTCAAATTTCTTTATATTCTTTTTATGAACTGTCTCTCTATCTCTGAAACAAGCCGGGGAAAGGAATTTGTGCTATAACCTAAAGTTGCTCAAATAATGGGGTATCTGTAAATACCTGCGGACTTCCAAGAACATGTATTTCAGTTCACATCCATTTTTTCGAAGTAGATCTTAATTGGTAATTTGTGTTCAGATCAACGGGCTCTTTAATTCATATGACATTGTTGACGTTTAAAATGTATTAACTGCAAAAGCAGCGAAACAGTTAATTAAAAAAGAATTGAAATACTGCTTTGTACTCTGAGCCGATTGAAGTAATTTTGTTTACGTTATTTTATTTCCCCTTCTTGAACACCAGCCATGGGAGTAATCACTTTTCCTAGAAAAAGTACAACCGATAGTCCTAAATCGTTGATATGTCGCAAATAAAATAATTCATCAACTACTTCACTGCATCATCAAAAGGTGGATACGCCAAAAGTGGAGGCCTAATGGTTTGAACCTTGCCACTTAAAATAGACCCAATTTCAATTCAATGGCCATAAATCAGTGTTAGCCTATTTCCTTCCAGCGGGGCTGCTAAGAGCAAAGCACGTTTCGCCCTGGGAGCCCGATGGGCCGGGGGCTGACAGCGGCGCCTTAAACCATCCGCGCGGATGGCGGCGCCAGGCGGCAGTAATTTCGGCGCTCAAATTTAGAAGGGGACATTTATTCTCCGCGCGTGCGGACGGCGGCAGGGCGCGGGGGCGGAGGGGCGGTGGCGGCGCAGGTGACGGTGCCGTCGGGTGGTGCGGAGGAGGTGTGTGACGGCAGGGGAGGGGTCGCGAGGGTGCGCGGAGAAGCGGGCTTGCAGAGATGGCAGATGGGCGGGGTGGCGGCGGCCGAATAGCAAGGGAGAGGTATGGAGTGACGTGCGGGCGGCGTGGCACGGAGGAGGCCTGGTGGCGGCGGGGGCGGCGGGCGGGGAGAGACGGCGAAGTGGCAGGAGGGGGCGGACGACCACGAACGGGTGGCACGGTGAAGGGGTGCGGGCAGCGAAGAAAGTGCGGCTGCTCGGAGGGTAGGGTGGAGAGGCTGGGGCTGCATGGTGACGGCGCTGACACGAGCATGTGCAGCGTGATCGCGACGCGAAGGACCGGCGAAATGTTCGGCGGCGCGGTTACGCTGCAGGTGGAGGTGCGGGGGTTGGGTGTGGAAGGGACGTTGCGGAGACAGTGAAGGAGTGGGGGCAACGAGTGCGCAGCGTCGGTGGTGGACAGTGAAAGGTCAGCGCGGGTGCGACGTGCAGGGAGAGAGGTGCGAGCGGCGGAACGCCGCGATGTTGGGCGCGAGAGACGGCAAACGAGAAAGCGGAGATGCGATGCAGCGGTGCGCGCGGTGAAGGCGTGAGCGTGGGGCGGGAGAAGAGACGGTGACGGCGCGGCGGAGGTCCGACGCAAAATGGAACGGCGATCGGGCAGTGTTGCAGGCGGCGAAAGACAGCGACAGAGCCGTCGAAGAGTTGTGGGCGGGAACGGTCAAAGGCGGATTAGGAGTGAGCGGATGTTGTGAAGGAAGCGGTGGGGTTTGAGTGAAGGGTGGTCTGTCGTGGGGTCGCCGCGCTGGCGCAGCGGAGGTCAGGCGGGGTCGGCGCGGGGCGCGCCGCCGGGCGCGGGAGGGGCGGGGTTGGGGCGGGGCCGCGGGCGGGGCTGGCGGGGGACGAGGGGGCGCGGGGCGGGCGGGGGCGCGGGGGGCCGCGGGCGCGGGGGCGGCGCGGGGGCGGCGGGGGGAGCTGGGAGGGGGGCGGGCGGGCGCGGGGCGGGGCGCGGGCGGGGGCGGCGCGGGGGGGCGGCGGGGGGCTGCGGGGGGGGCGGCGGCGGGGGGCGGGGGCGCGGGGCGGCAGCGGGGGGCGGGGGGCCGGCGGGGGGGGCGGGCGGCGGGCGGCGCGGGCGGCGGCGCGGCGGCGGCGGCGCGGGGGCCGGCGCGGGGGGCGGCGCGGGGCGGCGCGGGGGCGGGGGGCGGCGCGGGCGCGCCAGGTGGTCCGCTCGCGGGGCGGCGCGGGGGCGGCGGCCCGGGGGCAGGCGCGGGGGACGGCGCGGCGGCGGCGCAGGGGGCGGCGCGGTGGGCGGCGCGGGGGCGGCGGGGGGCGGCCGGGGCGGCGCGGGGGCCGGCCGCGGGGCGGCGCGGGGTCGGCGCGGGGCGGCGCGGGGGTCGGCGCGGGGGCGGCCGGGCGTCGCCGCGGGTCGGCGCGGGGGCGTGTGCGGGGGGCGGCGCGGGCGCGCCGGGGCGGCGCGGGGGCCGGCGCGGGGGCGGCGCGGGCCGTTGCGCGGGCGGAGCGGGGGCGGCGCGGGGGAAGGCGGTATCGAGAGCACCAAAGGTATGGGCAGCGGAGAGCGGTTGGGCACTGAGCGTCAGAGTTCCTCGACTCGGAGACATGGGGACTCGGCTTTTGAAAGAATTGATTCTTCGTTTGTGACTATATTTTGTGACTATATTTACAAATCATTAAAACATTGTTAAAATTATAATTGTTAAATTACAAATCGGTTCTTGAAATCTAATGTTTAATGGCTAATGTTTTTAATAAATGAACTATTGTATTTGTCTATGATGTACAAGCAACAAACAGGCGCTTGGGAGCTTTTCATTCAAAACAAACAATTTTGCTCGAAAAAAAACTCAATTTCTACTTTTGGGGAATGAATACTCAATTTATTTATTAGCAGTATGCTCCAATTTATTGATCTGCGCTCTTATTCGAATAAATGATCGCTATTTTCGTGTTACATTTTCGTGATACATTTACGCACATTACGTCATTTTCACAGGAGAAATGTTTAAAGAACTAAGAGAAAAATATAAATGGAACGTATAAGTCACACATAAATGTGGATGTAGACTTTTTCTAAGTACCGTTATATTTGTGTTATATCGTTAATGTTATGTCTCTTCTGAAAGGAGCCTAAACTATTTTTCATATTTTTATTAACATGTATTCCAAATCTGTTGAATACAAGGCCGCAACTTTCTTTCGAATAATTCTCATAAAATATTCCTGTTCATAAAATGAAATTAAAAATGTATCCATTGACTGCCATGTTTTATACACCCACTATCGTCATGTATAGTTCTAATTCTTAATTTGTAATGCCATCGCTATGTTTCTTTCTTAATTCATATGTCAAGAGAGAATGTACACATTTACGAGAGGTCACGGAAGGAATACTGGAAGAAATGTAAAAAGAAATTCCCAATCAAATTATAATTTCAAGTGATTAGAGTTGCGCTGTGATCAAAACACTATTCTAATCTTTATTGTGATAACATAGCTAGCATTTTACTTCTCTGAATTCAATAATTTCTTTAACCTTTCTTGTACTCTTGGGAAATATTAGCAGTTAACGACCGTTATAAGTTAGATCCATTTGGTAAGTTAATTGGCACGTGTCAGACAGTACGTGCACTGTAATTCAAGAATTACAGAGATAATAGAATTTTCCCCTGTCATTCATAAGTACATAGTTCTTGACTGTCGCTTAACGATCCTCCCTCGTAGCCACTGATGCTTCTGCTTTCCATCGTTGACAGGCGAAACTCTGATCTCGGGCCCCCCTCGGAGAAACGTCTCAACACAGCCCTCTCCCGACGCTTTTAGATTCCTCCCCCTGGTCTGCTTATCGTTTCCGCCGTGTCCTGACACCTCTCCTCCTCTCCCCTCGCATTCCCACAGGCTTCTGCGTAATGTCTAGTACCGTCCTCGCTGTCATTCCTGTGGATTTCTCCTCCCTTGTCTCCTGCGCTACCTTGCCTTACCACCATTGTGAGAACCCGCCGTGCCTCATACCTTGCTGCACTTCCCGGCTTCACCGTTGCATTGTGCTTCTACCTCCATGCTCTCACCCTCTCTGCGTTCTCCACTCCCTTCACCCGCTCCGATCCCACTCTATTCCCATTATTTTCGCCCCTGCCATCACAGTGTATGCCTAGAGGAAAATTGGTGTGGCAGAAATCTCCAATTTCATGTTCCTTAACTTTTTATCCATGGTTTACCAAATAGGAAGTAAATTCTCGAATTTTGTTTTATTTAATAAATATTGTCATACCACGGCAAACACATAATATGACACTACAAACCGTTACATTAAAATGTTCAAAGATGTTGTGATAGAATGTGGAGACAGATTATCTAGTATTAATTCACGTTTTCTGTAAACATCTTGTGTAAATTGTAAACCTTAAACATGCTTTAAATTATCTGAAATAGTCTCGTGAATCTACTGTCGTTTGGAAGTGTCATTAAATTAATCTCCCCACAATGGTCATCCCACACAACATTAAAATATTATCGCAATTAAAATATACTATGTTTTAAAAGACTTATCTATCAGGAAAGGAGATAAATAAGTCAAATTTGATGCCTGATTATTAAAAACTTTATCTCATTAAATGCCTAATAATATATTTTAATTGAATTAATGAGTGTTTGCATTGTAATTGCATTGTTTAAGAAAACTATCGTAATTTTTTTAACAAAACATTTTTTTAAACTAAATCTAGTTATTACACTTAACAAAATATTGAAAATACATCACAATAAACGTGAAAAAAAAGTTACCCGATATACTATATATGACACATCTCAACGCTTTTCAGAAAGGGAGATCGCTTCGGAGAAAAATATTCTGTGAAAAATTTTACCTCGCTTGAACAAAAAGAATCACAATATCTTCCTGGAACCAATGCGCAACTGTGCACGGACACACGTTTCCCGGAAAAGAGGTATTAAAAAGTCTAGTGTGTTGTGGAGACCTCGCATGTCTGCTTAATGGTTACTGTTGAATATAAACCTGTAATACAAATGTTTAACTAAACTTAAATATTATGCAATATTTATTTTACAAAGAATATGAAAAATATATTAAGTAATAAGCGCAGGAATTAATTTTTTATATTATTTTTAAAACATAGTTTACTTACACGTAAAGCTTTCTATTTCCTAGCCTTTCATTCTAATTATACTTAAACCCTAAACTGAGGACACTTAGCGCCTTTTACATTTTAACTTTTTCGCTGCTTTGTAACGAGAAAGTTATGAAATGCTGCGGGAAAAAGCTACGAATTTTTGGCAAACATTCTTATTTCAGGGCCCTGGCAACCAAAAAGTGGATAAATCCAACGGCTAAATTTAAAAAGATTATCCTTCACCACGTGAAGCCAGAATCCATGTTTTGTGGGTCTTAGATAACGAAAAATCGAATGATGGCAATATGCCTCTCTATCCGTCCGTCCGTCCGTCCGTCCGTCCGTCCGTCTGTCTGTCTGTCTGTAAACAACGCTAGAGGCTAAACCGTTCTGCCGATTTTCTGCAAAATTGATAGTGAACAAATATTTTAATTTAGGAGGATACTGTTTAGGAGGTTTTCAGCGTTATCCTACAACTACAATTATGAAGATAGTTCTTTTTTTCCTTTCATGAAATCTGTTCCTTAATGATAGATTTTGAAATAAGATCATGTACAATTTTTGAGCGTTTTTTGCGTAATTTTGCGTGAAAGTACAGGGGAGAAAATACGTGCTGTATTATCACACCTAGATAATTTAGACCTAACAAAGACCTTTTATTAACGTAAACAGAGAGTAAAGTTTTTGTCGCGTAAACGCCCTTTTCGGACCACAGTGCGACTTCACCTCCGAGCGCGGTGGGTGATACAGCGAGACCTCTGAGCCCTTCGCTGCAGACTATAACTCCTCCCGGCGACGGCTCGGGTTGATGGAGGAGGAGGCGGCGGCGGCGTCGGGTGAAGAGGGGGGCTGCAAACGACGCAGTGACACTAAGCAGCAGCAGGCGGCTGAGAGAAGCGCGGAGTGGGCGTGGCCAAGACGCGGTGGCAACGCTGTCGCCGCTGCGAAGGTTAGACGCGTGCGACGGAGGTGAGTCGTTTAATTGCACACTGACTAGAAGTGATCGAGTGAAGATGTTATCGTTCGGGGGCTGCACAAGAACACAACGCAAAAAAATCAGTTGATATAAATGAGTTTGAAGTTTTCATCTTTTATTGAAATGCATCATTCTTTCATTCAAGCTTCTGCCATTAGTTAGTGGAATTCTATACAATATGCTGTTGAAAGATATATCAATACGTAATTCTGGAGAGTACATTCTGGAGAGTGCAAATTCTTATTTTTTCAGTTCCACTTTTGCATCCCACATTTTATAGTATTTCCCAATTGCAAAGTGTTTCTTGTAGTCTGCTTCAAAAATAAAAGATAGATCTCTAAAATGGTTCTCCCAATATTCGTAGTTATTTGTTATCTGATAAATTATTTGTAAAACTAGGTACATTTTTCGTTCAGGTCAAACACTGTTTGAAAAAAGTCGATTTCATGTACATTCTGAGACAAGTAATAAAACAAATCATTAGTTCAGTATCTGTTGCCGGTGGTATTTTCACGTATATCGGTCGTTACTAATTGGAGGTAAATTTATTTGAATATAAAAGTCAGGACACTACTGGATAAACTTATCACTTGACGTCAGAATTTCTAAATTCTTTGTGCATAATACTTTTGGATTTTAAAATTTCCCCTAAAGCTAACGAAATTTGTACGGAATAAATATGTATTGAAGAATGATAGAGAAAGAAATTAAAGCATTACGATGAAAAACGAGATGTATGGGAATTGGTGTGAAAGACGTATTGTTATTCTTGGGATCGTTTGGAGAGGAAATAATTACAAATTCTATTCCAAATAATGTAAATTTTGCTACCCAAAATAGATACGAACACTATCCATTGTCTAATACTTTTCCAAACTTACAAGTAATGAATTGTGAAGCAAGTTTTGTTGTATAGCAGTACAGAGAAATCGGAAACATGCCATGAAAACCGATACAGAAATTTGATTTTTAAAATCCTCGGCAGGCAATTCTTAATTATATTCTACTTTCTAATTATATTTTCATTTATACAAATAGAAAAACTTCACCCAAATGCAAAATTGAGAAAACATGTGTTACAGAAACTTGCCGTGAACGCTGGATAGAGTAAAATTCAAAACCTTATTTTAAAAGACTTTGAACATAGATGATTTTCAAAAATGAAGAGAGGAGGAAATGAAGTAGAGTGAGCTAGAAAAATTTGAAATCAGTGACAGAGACATGGAGGAGAAGAGAGCACAAATGATACACGTAAACGATGTAACAAATTCCTGTACAGAATATCGCAAGTACTGTGTGAAATGTTATCCGATGTTAATAGAGGGTTGTAATATTGATAGATGATCTGTAAAAGTACATATCCGATATCCTGCAAAATTCGAGCCAGGAACGGAAGAGTGGCAAGACAGCGCGGTTCTCATCTGAGTAACTGCCGAGTGATTGCGAAAAGTGCTGCAGCGAGAAAAGAGGACTGAATGAGGCTGGAGTGCCAAGTCTGTGTAGCGAGGAGGCGGGGAGAGAGGGAGGCAGAGTGGCGGCGTGGGGCAAGAGGGGCGGAGCGGGTGGAGCAGAGCTGGCAGGGGGGAGGGAGGCGGAAATCGGCAATGCGATGGAAGAGACTGGAGGAACGCAACGGAGTGGGTTACGGTGGAGCGAAGCGGGTATGACGGAGCGAGTGGGGCGGACCTTGGCGGATCGGGGAGGAAGACAGGACAGGCGAGAGACGAAACCGGTGAGGAGTGGACGGAAGTGGGCCGGGTCACCGGGTGGGAGAGCCGTGGTGAGGCGTGGGTTGGCGGTGAGCGGTGGCGGTGAGCGTGGCGTGAGCGAGGGTTGCGAGTGAGAGGGTTGGCGGTGAGAGGGGTTGGCGGTTAGAGGGCGTTTGGCGGTGAGAAGGGGTTGCGGGAATGAGAGGGTTAGCGGGTGAGGTTGCCGCGAGAGTTGGCGGGAGAGCATTGCGGCGGGGAGGGGTTGACGGGGAGAGGCTGGCGGAGAGGTTGGCGGGGAGAGCGTTGGCGCGGGGAGAGGTGGCGGTGAGGCGTTGACGGGGAGCGTGCTTGGGCGGCGAGAGGTTGGCGGGAGGGCGTTGACGGGAGGCTTAGCGGCGAGAGTTGGCGGGAGGGTTGGCGGGCGAGTTCGGCGTGGCTACGTTTGGGGCGTGGGTGGAGGATCGTGTATGGTGTGGGCGTTGATGGCGGGGCGTGGGTGCGGGCGTGGGGTGGCGGGGCGTGGGTGCGGGGCGTGGGGTGGCCGGGGCGTGGGGTGCGGGGTGGGTGCGGGCGTGGGTGGCGGGATAGGGTGGCGGGGCGTGGGGTGGCGGGCGTGGTGGTGGCGAGGGGCGTGGGGTGAGCGGGCGTGATTGGTCGAACGGAGCGAGTGGGGCGAAAACGGGTGGGGCGGATCGTGGCGGGGCGTGGTGAAAGACAGGTGTGGCATGAGACGAGCCGGAGGAACGGACGGAGTGCGCCTGGGCGTGGGTGGCGCGGGCGGGCGGCGGGGCGAGGAGGGGCGGGGCGAGGCGAGGCGCAGCTCAGAGACAAGCGAGGGCGCCCATTAGACCCCACGTTTTATGCGCCAGGTGGGGTGCCGCGCGTCGCCGCTCTCTCCATACGTCACCAGGAGGCGGCGGAGAGCGCTCTCGCCGCCGTTGGGGTCCCGAAGTTGCATCCGGGCGCCCGGCCTCACACCGCTCTCCAGCGTCTACCCGACTTCGTATATGAAGATCGTTGCAGATAGAGCGCACAGCTCTTATTAGTTTTTACTTCTTTATATGTCTGACGTTGAATATACAAGGTTAACCAACAATACCCTGCTCCAATTTGTTTCAAATGCGAGTTGAGGTGCGATATAACTAGAGCACCTTTTCCACCTTGTCAGTTCATAACTAGAGTTAGAAAACAGGATTCTTCCTTTAGCGCCGGGAAAGGGATACCACAAACGCACAAGTAAGTTAATGAAGGAATGCCAATTCGAAAGACACACGTACAATTGGAGTATCGATCTACAATAGGAAGAGATGATCTCTTGGACAAGTGGGCATTCGCTGTTGTGAAGTCAGATGATGCTTGCAACAGACGGGGTCTCGTTATGTGTAAGTTACTCTAGACTATTTTTGTTGGATGTCATTAGAGAGGGAGAGAGATACTCTCTAAACGTGTTAGAGCATCGAGAACAAGATTGCAATGGAATTTCGAATTTTTCGTACTCCCTGCTTAGAAGGATGTAATAACACATGTCATGCACAAATACAAACACACACACACACACACATACACAGGTCGCATGCACCAACGGTTGGTGGCACGTAACGTATATATTTCAACCATTCTCACCCGTCTGTTCATTTTCCCGTCTTTTTGCCCGTCTATCTGGTCCGTCTGATCAGGCGAATGTAAGAGAAGGGCCCTCACATGCCACCGACCGCATGTGATCTCTTCTTTTTTCAAATGCCCTCGCCTTTTATACACGCACCTGAATTCATATGTGCTATCTATTGCATATGTGCCGGTAATTTAGAGCTTGCCCCGGCTTAAGAACAATGTAGTTTACGCGCACGAAACCTCTAAATATTCACGTACTCACTCACCACGTCCTGCTCTGCTTTTCACGTCTCATCGGCGACCGATCGACCTCCCAACGACCTCTCTTTTGCCTCGGCCGCCCTCACACCCTCACCCTCCGTGCTGCCGCAGCCTCCCTTCGCCAGCACCGCGTTTCGAAGCGCGAACTCGCGCAATCGATTCCGCATTCTCCCCGCCTGCCCCCTTCCACAACCTATTTCCCTCTATCCATCGCGCCCTCCTCGCCCCCCCCCCCGTCACCGCCGGTTCTGTTCGCTCCTGCTGACCACCACGCCGCTACTGTGGAGGGAGGCCACGTTGAGAATAACCCCACCGCCCGATCTCCAGTCGATAGGGTCCGGCACGACTGAACTCCCGGTCGGGTCTTGAATAGCAATTCTTTCCTCCGCTCCGGCCGAACTCCCTGCTATGAGAAGGAATGTGTTTGAAAGCTATCTTTTGTGTGCCCGGAGGATATGTAAATTTCTGAAAATGTAATATGAATCCGTTTTCTTTGGATAGAAAGTAATGCACATAACAGGCGCCATCGCGTATTGAGGGTCGTCGCCTTCTATTTATTTGTGAGAACGGCGAGGAGAACCATGAGGTAAAATGTATATGAAGAACAAATAAACGATAAATGCAAAGTTAACCATCCAAAGAATGTGAAATTGTTGCTTACAAAAAATCTTCTCTAAGAATCTAAATTGAAGCTCCCACCTTATGTAGATTTTTTATAAATCAAATCTGTTATGGAAAGTAACTCTTAAAGTGTTCGTAAAACTGTTTTTCTCTGACAAGCGTTAAAATTCTCAACTTTTTAATATTCAACGCTTAAATGTTGATAAAAATACAATATTACATAGTACCGTCGCCTGGCGCCTCCAGAGGCGGGTACATCCACGTTGGGAATGTTGTGTGAGCTATGAAAGTTCAAATTAAAAAAAAATTTAAGAACAATAATGTTGCCTGGCAGAATCAGAGTCAGAATCAGAGAACTACGTTACTGACCTGGAAAATCAGCCGTGATTCAGTACTACAGGTATCTTAAACCCTCCTAAACATATTTTTGAATTCTTCTCTGAAATTCTACAAATATTCGGTTAAAAATAGTGCAAATCGATTCGTCTTGTCGAGGACAATCGAATGTGTTCACCTCCGTATGTGGCTTTTAAACTTTCCCATCATGGGTTTTAGGTACCTATGCTCTGCCAATACGGTTTTTCGATTATTCATAAAACAAATAAGTTTAAATACCGATAATATGATGAATGCTACATTACATACAAATGAAGGAAAGAGAATAGGATTAATTCACGTTTCATAAAAATATTCATAGATGTATTAAACCCGTCAAAAACAGGAGTTTTCTAGAATTCTTCTGTAATCTTCTACAGGGAGAAGACTAAGAGTTGTGCTAATCTATTTGTATTATCAAAAGGCACGAATGCACTATTGATTATCGTTATGTAAATCTGCCAAAACGCATTTAAGTTGCTTAGAAAACAAACAAAATCACGATTTATGGAGAAAGTTCTTAGATTCTTCTGTATGGATCCCCAAAAATTATCAGATCGTCACCAAGAGACACGTCGAATCACACATAATGAACCCAGAGAAGTCTAAACTGTGAGTGAGTGACGAACGGAGTAGCAGACGCCTCCATATGTAAATTGGGAACCAAATAATTCCTTCATCGTATCTCGCGAAACTCTCAAATTCTACATGTAAATTGGGTACCAAACCAGAATACAATATGGAGAAAGCATTCAGCCGAGAAGAACTTAGAGAGATTACTTTGAAAAATGTTCAAAACAGCCATTGAAAATAGTTTATTTTTTAAAGTCAAATAAAAGTTTCAGTAGGTATTGTTAATTTATTTTACTGCATCTCTATGTTAATAATTGTGAAGAAATTCTACTCAATTTTGTTATCATCGGATGTGGTGATTTGAACCTCCGATATAGGGATCCAGAAATGACAGTCCCCAGAAGTTCACTACTGTGGCGTCGTTAACACGAGGGCCAGAACCGTTAGGTCGGTGAAAGTACGCTGCGGGGGAGGAAGGGGTTGAGCCTGAACTTCCGGGAGTTTGCGCTCTGGCGGTTGACTCAGGTAGAGCCGCAGAGCCAAAAATACCGTAGGTTGTAAACTCCGAGGATGCTAGCCAGCGAGCCGCTTACGGTTAAGCAGGCGAGCCAACCTGAGAATCCTGTGTGTGGGGTAAACCAAGCTGCTGGCCAGCGAGCCTATCTATGGAACAGTGGTGGGGGGTGTCAGCCTCAACTATTTAACGCGGCGCCATCTGCGCCCGCGCTCTCATTCAGTTTGCATCGGGAAGCTTGTACGTGTGTGTACAAGGGGTGTAGGAGTGTGGGCGAGATGTCCGGAGAGTAAGGTCCAGACGATCTCGCGTGCTGTAGGCACACGGCCGCCACGACCGGGTTAAATTTTGGCGTCAGGCCATGTGACGGTAATTGTCACGGGACGGAGGTCCGACAGCTTGCATCACGCGTGGCTTGTATTTTTCTGCGGTAAAGCAGAGTATTGAAAGAAAAAGGTTGCCGGAGTGTTTTAATATTAGCAATTTATTGTAACTTGTACATAATCTTTAAATATATTATTTTTATTTTGTTATTGAAATTTATTTCTTATTTCACTACGTCACACTACAATGGGAGTCGGTTGTATTTCGTAATTAGTATAATAGAAGCCCTTTATAATGACAGTTTTAGTACATAGTAAATTTAAAATAATATAATATATAATTATAACAAAATAACTCCGAGAAGTACTGTATCTCTTTGTTGAAACTTTGCATTTCCTTCTGCAACACGAAGGTTGAAGAATTGACGATGAGCAGTTGCGGAAAAACAAAAACTTAATCCTGCCCAAGGCACTCTTTGTGAGTTTTCTTCCGGTGCTTTAGTCAGGAGAGGTGATGAATTCTAGTTCGTGTCTGCATAAAGGATGAATTTCCAGGAGAACTGGAAGTACTGGGAGTACAATAAACGTTTCAAATGCTGTACTCTGTTTGCTCTAAAATTACGCAATCGCGCAAGTGCATTAATGCGAACGAATCTGCGAAATTTTTCAACGCAAAACAGCTATCACAGCAAGCTGTGATACGATAAACTAATAAACGAGCTGAACTTTTTGTATAAACAGAATAGCTTCACGACTGAAAGGAAAGTGAGCGACGAATATTTCATTTAAAAAAAAACTAAATGTCAACGGTCAAACAAGAGTTCAGGCGGACTTTTACATATCCTACCAACAACATAGAATGAATGCATGCATGAATCGACTTTACATAAAAACAACCGTCTAAGCGAAGTCTATTTTTGCCTCCTCCTATACGTAGTTTAGAAAAAGTTCGTTAATGTTGAAATTTTTTTTTTCAGGAAAACACGTTTTGAGAATACCTGATTCCGAAAAACTGATTTTTTTACTACTACACGTAGTAAATTACTTTTTAGAATTCGTAGAGTAGTGAGAATCTCCGCTTTGTGGATTCTAGAATCTGGAAAATAATTTTTTATCGAAATGTGTGTTCGTTCGTCGATCCCACAGTTTTTTCGTCCGTTCCTCCGTCGTTCTGAGAATAGCTCTAGCGCCTAAGACTTAGTACTCCGTAATTTATCCCAAACTTGATATTTTTTGATCCAGCTGGCTGATGTCGTGTCTCCTCGAATTTGAAACGGATGTTTTAATTTTGGATACGATATATTAAACGCTGACGACATTTTCAAAAAAATTGTAGAGAACAGATGGGTTATTAATACCAATGAACCAGAGGAGAAATGCATCTGTATGATGCATTTGAATGATTACAATGTATGATTTTAATGGAAATATTAGAGCTGGAATCGAGACATCATTTCAACCCCATAGTACGCTAAGCGTCACAACTTTCGAAACTTTTGCTCAAATAAAAAAAATTTTTGTTGTAAAGAACAATGGAAACAGTGTATGTCAGTTACAAATTAGATCAAAAGAAAACTCGTATAGAATAAACCAAACATTGTAAATATGTATTAAAAAAAACTACATGTTAACAACTAGTGAACATAAAAAAGTAGCATGCGCCTGTGTTTAAACGAAAGTAATAACAGAAAATAATTATTACATTGAGAATAATTAGGAACGAATATCTGCAGGAAATTAATTTCTATCCCTCTTCCTGTAATGTAGATTATCTCATGGTGCAAGTCGTACCAAGAGGCACTGAAGGAAATTCTTTCGACACTTGCTAGATAGGTAGGTGGAATTCTGCGTCTGTCTGGAGGAAAACTAGAGGCCAACTGCTATGATCGGTGGTGATGGCTATGAGCGGCGGCGATTAACGGCGGCGATGTAACGGTTAGCGTACTGGACTGTTGTACCCAAGTTGGCGGGTTCAAACCCGATCGAAGCCTTTGTACGCCTTCCTTCGGAGGGGAAGTAAAGCCGGCTGTCCCATGTTCGTAGATTTACTTGCATGTATAAGATCCTCAAGCCTAAATGACGCCTCTGAGCTAAATTCAAATCGCCTGTTTCCCGCCCAAGAAATACCTCCTTTCTCTCCTAGTTGGTGGAAGGAGCGTAGCGAAATTTGCGTGGTCAGACGGAAGAGCGGGCCTGATGGCCCGAGTCTCGCCACGTAAAATAAGGCAAATTCAATTCAAATCGGTGTTTTCCGTGGTTTCTCGGATCAACACCAGGCGAATGTCGAAACAATATCCTAACAACAGGCCACGGACCGCGCGCGATTCTTCCTTCCTTTCCTTTGTCCTATGCTCAACTTTCTTACACACTATTACACTTACATGGATTACCCTACCACACATGTCGGGAGTAAAGTCTGTAGTTTGACGTTTGTCCCGGCTGGGGCGTTGCCCCGCTGGTGGGAATGCAAGCCGACGTGGAGGATCATCGCCAGATCCCACCGCCCCCTCCCGTGATAAAAAACATGCAGTAAACTTACGGGAATAACCACCAGAACAGTTGACATGTCGGGAAACACCAAATCAACCGAAGGAAATACTCAAAATCAGCACCAGGGAACAAGGTGAAGGGGAAGACAGACGCGGTGTCACACGAATGGCGAGGACAACGGTAACGACGGAGGGAAGAGAGTGCAACGGAAGAATAGTGCTTCTTCGTCTCCTCACTCCCATTAAAAGCGTCGGGTCGTGCGGATAAAAGTTTACGCGTGCTGTAAAACGCGGCTTGGAGGTTATTTGGTGCGGGCGGCGAAGAGATCTGGGATGGCGGCAACGGTAACGTAACGGCGAGGGTGCACTCCCCAGTTACAACAACAGCGACGGCGGCTAAGGAAGGAAAAAGTAACAATGATGATTAGCAGTACGGGAGGCTAGTAAAGCGGTGATTGTAGCGGGGACGGTAACATATCGGCGATGGTACAATTGACAGCTATAGTAGCACAAGTTTGAAATGTCCCTTTTGAGAGGAGCGTATCTTCTCGGTGCTTCCCACACCGCTGCTGTAGTGGGAGATTTCTTGGTCTGTTTCGTGTACGCGATTTGTCTCCTTCCCCTAGCAAGAAGGAGCTATTAGTCGTCGCTGTCACTGCGATAGTTGCTGTCCCTTTCGTCATTGTCGGCCTCAGAGGAAATGTGATATAATTTTGTCCACTTTTGCCAAAACAGACTCAAACCATGTCTGTTTTCATATATTCTTCTTTGATTTTCTTAACGTGTTCTAAACACGTCTTCCATTGATCTGGGCGAAATTCAGAAAATAATGTTCGGCATTCATTTTCTTTAACTGGTAGAGGGGTACGATGCTTTCTTTAGCAATTCGTTTTTTAATGTGAGACACAACTAATTCGATGGAATGAAGATCGGAATTGAGATTCGATGGTAAGGAGGGAGCAGGCCATATTAGCTGCGAATGATTGTCTTAGAAACAATTACTCACAATATTAAGCCTGTGAACTTCACTTGAAATTAGGCGTACGCTGACACGCCACCCTGCACAGCACTCAAAGACGAAAGGCATAGGTCTGAGGACCAATGGCGATGATTCCTATATATATTTATTTCACTGTACTTTAATACAGGAAGACCTATACGTTAAGGCTCCTACAACACATAGCGTTTGCGCGTACTCTGCTGAAATTGTCTTGATTAGGGTAGTCGATACTTTTACTGTGCGTTGGGCCCAGACACTGCAGCCTGCCTGTGCATTCACACACACACACACACACACACACACACACGCCCCCGGACGGTCTAGTCTGTTGGCGCGCAGTGCGAGTGGGAGAGCGATATTTTCAGAGGAAGTAGCGGTTAATGGTGATGGGAGTCACCCTCCTCGCGCATGCGCATAGGAAGAGAGGTTTCTGACTTGTCATACTACACAATGGCATTGCCCATGGGTGTGGAGGAGATGGTAGCAATGATAACTAGCGGTGCGGGAGGTGAAGTAGCGATGATGATTTCGGCGACAGTATTGTAACGGCGAAGGTGCAATCGACAGTTTTAACGGTAATGGCGGTCTCATTAGGAAACAAAGACAGTAGCGATGATGACTTGCGGCGAGAAAGGTGCTAATGGCGACGGTAATGTAAAGGTGGTGCTGAAAACAACAGTTGCAAAGGCACTGACCACGCAGGTCCCGACCACTCCCTTGCATCCCGGACGGATATAGTCCGTTGGCCCGTAAGTGGGTGGATATTTTTGTGAGATGCGAGAGGGTTGCAACATCAAGTAAGACGGCCACGTCGAAAATTCTGCAGTTACTTCATCAACAGTAGTCCTGCAAATGACAAAGCATGTGCCATTAATTGCCGTCAGACGGTAGCGGAATGTCAGTGAATCCTCATTCATTAGAGTCATGGAATTACGTCTGCTTGCTTAAGCTAATTATGTTACTTTCTTGCTTAGATTGTGTGAGATTTTTTATGTATGTTGCATAATAATGTTCATTTTTACTTTCAAAATGTAGTCTGCACGTTTCTGCAACACAAATAACATCAATGTTTTTTCTCTGAAAGTAATGAATACATGAAATATGGGATTTTCTCTTGACATAGGTATATTACTTAAAAGAAAGTATTGCCAGTTTATCTTAAAATTCCTCTCGACTCGATCACTATTTAATTCGTTCTATCAATGTTACGTTCTAGCTTACACTATTATTTTATGCCGAATCTGGTCTCCAGATCTGGCTTTAACATGTCGCAACAATATTTCAGTGAGATAAAGCAACATATTATGGACCCACAAAAACTTCAACGCAAAATTCTATTACATTATTAGAATGTAGATTTCAATAGTTAACACGCATTGAAAATTACTTGTGAAAAACTCGAATCATGTATTGAAACTATAGCAGTTTATTGGTGTAGGTTTTCTAAAAAGAATATTGTAGATGAAGTATTTATGTGAAGATATTATCACTTTCGTCACTGTAAGATGCCATTGTTAGTGAAATGAAGTCAATTTCAAAGGATGAGAACAACACATTTGGATATGTTTCCAAAGGAAAGATAAAGATTTTGTTAATTGGTAAGGAGTTGGTCCAATCGATATGTTCTTTATTTAAGAACCAGTCGTGAAAACAAATTAAAACTGAATGTGAAAATACCTTAATTTGCTTCACATGCCTTACGCAAATTACGAAAATAATAAATCAAATATCACACTTAAAAAATGGAGGGAGGATTCAGTGCTCATAATTTTTTGAAGAATTACCCACAACTGTGTGTATATTTCATTTCCACTATTGCTCATGGTATATTGCATTCTACCTTGAATATTTGGTCAGTGCATTATTCCTTCAGTGAAACATCAAGCACCTAATCTTTGTTTTCCAGTAGTATTCAGTTCCTAGGCCTCTTCAAACTTTTTTGCTCTCTGACATTATAGGAGATGTATCCACAAACCTTTCGAACAAAACCACGCAACTCTTCAAGGACTAGAGAGCGTTCGTCTACTGCTGTATCTTCCTGGAGTCCAAATCACTTGAGCTGTTCCCTGAAATGGCTTTAAGAACGCAGAAAGTATTCTCGTGAACGCGATGATCCACCCTCTTTCGTCCTCTGAAACGCATCTATATTTCGTCGATTGTTTTTACGCGTCTTTTTTATTAAAGCGTGTCAACATTTTTTGCTACTTCTCTGAATATAAAGATTCCCTTCCTAAGTTACATTTTGTTTCATTCTCTCGTTGACTTCTCTGCAATTCACGCCAATCTCCGATTCAGGAAAGTTCGATATTGCGCGGGTAGTTCTTAGGAACTCGAGGATGTCTATACAAAATGTATTTACAAAAGTGCGTTGTATCGTTGCATGTGTTGCATGCATTTTTCTCAGTCTCGTTTTTTGCAAATTTCTGATTCCTGCACTTTTTGCCACATTTTTATTTTCCCGAAGACTTCGAGTACTCTTAGTATAGTGAAATTTACGTAACGGTGTTGGATAAACTGCAAACATTTTTTTAATACAAATGTCTGAACATCCAACTGTGAACTACACTGACGCCTAAACAGAATGGATATCCCCTGATCTGACTGATGTCGCGGCTCCTCGAATACGAAACGGAAATTTTATTTCGATTGGATTCTTCCAAGGATCTACAGAATTTTAGTCTGTCTATATGTCTGTTTTTGAACAAAGCTAGCGGCAAAACCGTTCAGCCGAATTTCTCCAAAACCGATATTTCCCAATCTATTTGATTGATGTCACGGCCCCTTGAATTTGAAATCAATATTTTAATTTTGGAGGGTACTTTACATAAGGGCTCTGAGACATTTTCTAAATTTTGAAAAAAATTGCTACATTGTTTTTGATTAAATTTTGTTGTTGGATAGTGTGAAGGACGTTAAATAGTATAATTTTCGTTGAAATCACTTGATTTTTTGAAAATTGAAAAATTCTACATTTTTGGGCGTCTTTCTACAACTATAATTATGAAGATAAAGATATTCCCTAAAAGAAATCTGTACCTTAAAGATAGATTTTGAAATACGGTCATGTACAATTTTTGAAAAATTGAGTACTTTCCCCTTAATTGTGCTTAAAAAATACGGACGAGAACATTCGCATCACTAATTTCTTCATGAAATCGTACCGGCTGAGGTGGCTCAGAGCATCAACTGATGTCACAGCATTGGCTCTGACCGCAGCGTTCTAGGGTTAGAGTCTGGGCATTCCGACACTAGAAAGTTAGTGGCCACGGTTTTCTTTCACGCGATCTTTCTGTCCACTTTCTTTACCTATCCTCACATTAAATCCTCCAAAATTTCAGAAAGTACAAAAATTCTATTTTTTTATCATCTTCATCTTCAAGATTGAAGATAAACATTTCTTTGGGTAATGCAAAGTATTTCTCTATATCAGATCTTCAAATCATTATTTGGTCATAATTTTGAAAATATTAGTACTTTTTACTGAATTGTGGTTTGTAACAAGCTAGAATAATAGCAACGGTAATAAATCATTATCGCATCATTATAATCATTTTCAAGAAAATATGATTATAATACGTATACTATATTATTTTATTAAAAATTGAAAGGTCCAACGTCAGGAAGAAATTTTGTTTAAACTTCTAAATCATCAATAAATGAACAATATATTTTTATCTAATTCCTCGCACTTCTTTGAGTTATGAGTTTTCAAGTGATGTCTGATATGATGGTTCGATAGAAGTTCCAGTATTATATTACGAAGCTGTTACCAAAAAAATACAAGAAAGCATGTGCTTTTGTAAGAGCTCTAGTTTTACATTGTAATTTATGATTATCTGCCTAATGTTTATGGCACTAAAATTCGTTATTTCAGTTTTTTTCTTTTCAGAATCGGTTTGATTCTGCCCGTTAGCTACTCTGTTATATTTGATACGAGAAATTTTATGGTATATTTGTTTTCTGGCGGAATTTTTCTTTTCGCATGTTCGCCGTTTTTCTCTCACTAACTTCTTTAAACCTTCTATTTGGCGCAAATGTAATTTTGTTTGACACCAACATTATACACAATCTCTTATGGGAGCGAAAATCGTACATAAAATGCAGGATTCTGAAACTAGTTTAATATAATAACATACGTCATCAAACAATTGCCGGGAGTACGGCGTTTTTATTTACTCATAACACAGAAAACAAGAATTGTAAATCGACAAAAGACACACAACGAAACATAAATTTAACTAATCGTTACTCAAAAAACACTTATAAATATTGAAAATGAAATGTGCAGTTCGAAACATTCACGAAAGAAAATCCATCACTTCCAGAAACTGTTCTTTCATTTGAAGTGTGAGGTTTTGAAGATTCGCCGGTGTTCGGCGACTCTGCCCCAAATACAATTGTCCTGGCGATTCTAACCTTATTTGCTCCTCAATATGTTATTCTGTGACACTAGTTGATCGCCATTCGTATTTTTCTCTTCCATCCATTTTACAAACTTATCTAATTCTTTTTCATAATTTGCAGCTGATTTTCTAGTTATTAGCGACAATTCTGCTTTAGGAATGTCAGTAATTATTGCCTCTGGTTAATCCATTTCACAACGAACAATAAATACCCCGGCCAACCACGGCCGCCCCTATTACAGTCGACCTTGGCCAACATTATGTACGTAATTGACCATTCTACTTCCAGATTCTGTAACTATTTTACCTTTGTAATAATATTATAATGTTTTACAAAAAATAGCGTATGCAATTTGTTTATAATGTTACTTTTTACACTGATAAGAATAGCCGAATAACGACGAAGGAGTGTGTGCTATATTCGTGCAAAAGAGAACAACATTGTAAACTACTGGCGTAATATACTTTTGTTATTTTTATGGAATATATACTTCTCAAAACGTGTTATTCTTCTTGTACAGAGATGCTGATTCCACAGAAATGTTTTTATCATCCTCTCATTTATTTTTTTGAAACCTACACAGGTTCTTTATCGTAGAAGGATAAGATGTACTTCTGGTTATTTAATACGTGAGTTGTATTTTTCACTTGTTTGTGATTCTTTGTACTCTGTGTTTCTCGCATCACAGGCACTCAATTGAATCATCCTCTCGTTTCATTTTCTGAAGTCTAATTCTCGGAAGTCTGAAGATTCTGATTAAACTACTGGTTTGAAAGTATGTTTTTCGTTTGAGGTTGATATATTTCTCAGTTATCTCAGGCTCACGAACAAATAATTCACCTGACCGCTTTGTAACTTTTTTAATGGAAACCTTTGGCTCTTTGGATTATGAAAGTTCTTGTTTATGATCACTTTTTTGCTTTTTGACAAGAGAGATTCTCTTGACTATTTCTTGTAAAATATTGCTCGATAAATATCCGAATTAGGATTAGGTGAATTGGATTCCATGTATCTGTTCTACGAATACTGTGAGTTTTTCTGTAAATAAGAAGTCATTTATATCATATAAGTATGATGTATTCAAATTATGGTGTAAAAGTGTATTTATATCGGACTCGACAAGATAAAATGTATATTAAAAATAAATTGAAAATACATAATATTCGTTTAAAGATGTAAAATTAGATTGTTTATTATGGGTGCATACGTCAAAAGAGGGTAAAAATCAATTTTATTCCACTACATTCCAGATCATACAAGAAAAATTCCACAAACGTGAATTTATGCATTAGTGCATGCTTGGCATACTAATATTTTTTGAAAAAGAACACGTTCCTTTCTTTTTCAAAAAGTTGTTTGGATGATTTCTCGATGATGTTTCTCATCTGATTCAGAGCTCTCTCTCCGAACCTCCGTCAACTTGGCGAGCGAATGTGTGATGGAAAGGGCATAAGCGGGGGAAAGCGGGATGTAGGAGGGCGTAAACACGCTATCCAGGAAATGAGGAATGGATAGGATGATAATTGAAGAATTTAGTATTCTAATGGCGGTCGGGATGTGTGAAGAATATACCATCCGAGTATGATCTCTATTCTATTACTCTTCCTTTAAACATATTACTTCGAATATGTACGTCCAGTCCTTAGGCTCGACAGCCCGCGACGGGCCTTGGCAGGTCAATGGTGTATAGGTGTTGTGGTGTGATATCTTGGCATTTTTCATAAAATAATTAAAGACGTTGTCATTGCCAACAATATTATTTAATGCAATATCAGCTTTCGATGGCTTAGCCATCATCATCAGTTGTCTGATACAAGAAGAAAAAACAAAACAAAACATTAACAACAAGATTATGATAAAGGTTACAAATAAATTTACACATTTTTTTTTGAAAATATAAACGGGAGAAAGAAAAAAGTGGGGGGGTTAAGCCATTAATACTAAAGAAAAGCGAATGAAATAGAAGTAGGACACGTAAATTTTTTTATACAGAAAAACATAGAAATGTTTCCAGAAACTTCCTAGAAACTTTCATTCAGCAGGTAAGGAACGGCTCAACTTACATTTCTATGTTTTTCTGTATTAAAATTTTGTAAATAATATTGTTGGCAATGACAACGTCTTTAATTATTTTAGGTCAATGGTGCCCCAAGATCACGGCCATGGGATAAAGGGTTCGTGTGGTTAGCACGAAGATCTCCCTTCACATTATATTCTGGTCTGAGTAATCTTAGGGTGGGCTTTCTCATCGTCACACATCATTAAATACTGGGACATTAGTAAGAAATGAAATACGTGCGTCACTAAATAAATAACGAAATGTTTTATTAGTCCTGTTATAATCTTACTTCCTGGCTCTGCAAAAAAGGAGAAAATCCATTCTTAGGTACCTTCTTAGGTACTCCTTCTCTAGTCTTAATATGAAAATTATTAATTTTTATATAAAAATTCAAGCTATGATTTTGATGTTCGAAGAATCACATGAAGCCTTAATACTTTTTGGAACAAATCCTGTCATCACGGAATCGTATCTTTCTTCCCTGCTAAATTAGAGATACGCGTGACGATCTCCAGTACCTCAAATGGAGATCACAAACGTGTAAAACCTGTATCAACCGAGTCTCAATATGTTATATTATTACTGAAACCTCAATCTACGTAGTTCGTGAACGAGTACCTCAAATGGGGACTACGAACATGTTAAAAGTGTATCAAACCCAGACTCAGCGCGTTCTATTAGTACATTACTGAAACGTCCACCAACGTGAACCACACGGTGAACAGGCAGGTGAACATATTCGAGCGGGCAACAGGTAACTAACAGATCAATAAACGAACGCACAAATGGTCCACCGAACGAGCAAACTAATACGCCACGAAATGACCAGGAGAATGAACACCTGCGAGAACGGGTAAACGGAGACGACCCGGGTTGACAAAAGGGAACCGGACGCCCTGGAAGCGACGTCGGTTACTCCGAAGGAAGAGCAGGAGGACACGCCAGCGGCCGGCACCCGACCTCCCCCACTCCTGCCGCGGCACGCAGCCTCATGCAGCCGGACCGCTCAAGCGCGTGCGTCCCTCGGCGCCCCCCTCCCGCGCTCCCGCCCAACCACGGACCGACCGAGCCTTGGCCGCCACCGCCGCCGCACGCGCACCTGTGTACACGGGCGGTTGTGACTGCCGGCGGCGGCGGCAAGACGGCAGGGAAGGTGGTGGCGGAGGCGGTGCGCGGGCGGGGCGGCGCGAGGCGGAGGCGTTGGCGGTGGCTCGAACCAGCCTCTCGAGGGACGCCACGCGCCGCCCCACCGCCTCACTTCCACCCGCCGCAACCGCCAGCGTCACCGATACCTCGCGCCCCCGCGTTCCCCTCCCCCCTTCCCCAACGGCCCGGCCTGCAACGCAACCGCCCCCCCCCCACCGGTAGCGTCGACGCCGCCAGTGTGTCCTCCTTGGCACTACTGGCATTGGGGTTGGCTTCTCTCAGGCCGATATACCACGAACCCACCACGCTCAATGTCACCTGTGTACATCCACTGGCCCCTATTCAACAGCAAACACTATCACACTTACCCAATTGTGATCGCTGTTGCTCCCCATACTCGTCCTAGGACACTAGAGGGGAGAAATGTCTACGTCCCAGTAGTGGTTGTTTGTTGTGTGTTTTGTTGACCAAGAGCGTTCTGGGAATGTGAACAATTTATTTTTGAAATAAAAGTAAAATATTGAAGTTCAACGTATGTTTTGCAACATTACCTAGAATGGAGGAACACAAATATTTTTGCGCAGCGTTTGTATTTTATTTCGCAAAGTGAAAGCGGTAATTCATATTGTTGTTTTAGTGCGTACAAAAACTCTCTTCTCCTGTGAGTAAAGTTTTTTCAGTTTTCTGTAATTTCATCATACACGTTTCTTTAAACTTAAACCTCAAAATTCCCTTCATATGCTCAAATATTCCACTTGTATTTACATGTTTCATAAAAAATACCATAGTACTTCATTGCTCTTAGCAGTAGTTTTTATCGAAATAACTCGTTCACGAAAAGAGGTTCACAGCCTGTGTGTGGTGGAAGGTGGGAAGGGAATCCATTTGTAAGGCAAAATGCATTCTCAAACGTTTTCCAAGAAACCAAACGTGACCATCCAGAAAGGGGCGTGAACACTCCCAAAAAAGAGTGAATTTCCTTTCTGTCCTTCCACCGCATTATGCTCCACATCTCCAACGCCATGTGGCAAAGTATGTTTCACACTTAAACGATTGGAAGAATATTCTATTTCGACTGATTTTTCCTTTGTCCGCGCAAGAGAAATCAATCATATGACGTCCATTACGTACCTAATGTGACATCATTCCTTTAAAATGGCAATCTACACTAAGCCAAACTTTTGGTCGACGACTACTCTCTCAATATGACGAGGCTTTATTATCGGACTGATTTGAGATTCGAAAATGAAGAATCTGCCCACAGAATGGTGCCCCACCCATGCTTAAAATACTTTACAAATGTTTTTCTTTTTTATTCTAATTTTATAGTACGTCAAACCTTTCAGCACATTTAAATTTCCCTCTTTCTCCAAATCCACGACGCGATTAGGTATCAACAGTGCTTATTGCATGGACTACAGAGAGATGTTGAGAGATAGCAGAAATGTATATGGGACAAACTAATGGTACCTTCCCCCAAAATTGAGTGTACACTGAGATATAGATGTGAGAATTTCTTCCTACCAGTTGCTGCGGGTATCATACATTCAACACTGTAATGTCATTTGTGTTCATAAAACTGAACTCTTAGAACGAACAAATTCATTGGAGGCTTGCCATTTTATTTTCATTAACTTTTTGATTGATTGATGTTTTCGGGCACGTCCACGCTGGATGCTGAATTCGTTCCCGACCAACACGTACTCTTGTGTGAAGTTTCCCCCTCTAGGTATCTTTTTAATCGGACTCCGCCTCAGCCTACACAAGTTCTAAGCTCCCGACTAATCTCGTGAAATGTACCCTAGTGTAGTGTTGTAAATGCAAGTGCATCTGTATCGGAAAGGGCAAAGGCTAGAGCAAGGTAGAGGAAGGAAAGATCGCGCGCAGTCCGTGGCCCGTGTGTTAGGGTACTGCTCCGACATTCGCCTGATGTTGATCTGGGAAACTACCGATAAGAGCAGCCATCCCCTGAATTATCTTCTAGACAGCGGCTGAATTAGACCCAGCTATTCATCTAATGTCCAAATTCCGCCACACTCGAGACTTGAACCTTAGAATTCCCGAAATATTCTGAGTCGCAATGCCGCTCTGAGCTAAAATGTGAGAGTTACCATATATATTCCCCCGTTTCCTTCAATTGGACCCGTGTACTACGATTGTCTGCCGTGCCACCCCGGACCCCAGCTACAGGAGTCGCGCCAGCCCATGACGGGACATCGTACGCCCGACGCCACGCGCCGCCGCCGTCCCGCTGCTCGGCCATTTGGCCGTCCGCGTCTTGCCGCTGCAAAGCCTATTTAAACTTTCTGATATAATTCACCAGCCATTTGGGGGAAGTTGTTTGTTAAAACGAATTCCCTGCATCATGTTAAATACACGGATATTAAAACATTTTAATATCTCCCCGTTCACGGACATCGCGCGGGCTCCTCGGTATTTACTTAACTTTCCACTTAGTAGTTGTGGAGGGCGAGCAGGCAAGTTTTAATGAAACAGAAGTTTTACTGCGCCCTATAGATGTGGGATTTTATTCTACGTGTAAGTTCATAACTTAATCAGGCGCGGGCGGCCGGCTATGTCTCCGCCGCGCGAAAACGGGCCAAGCTTGCATCTCCCCGCCCGACTACGCCCCACCGCGTGCCACCCTCTCGCGACGCGGCCACCTCCGCCGACCATTCCCGCCGCCGCCCCAGACTGGACCCGCCGTTCCGCGCCCGCCCCTGCCACATTCCGGGCTTTGCCACCCTCTACGACCGGGTCGCCCCGCTACAAGCCCGCCTGCCCTGCCGCCCCAGCCGCAGGTCCGCCCTCCCGCCAGCACACCGTCCCACCCGCGCGCAGCCCCGCCAGCACTGCCCTTGGTCCTGCTCAGCCGCGCCCCGCCGCTTCTGGTTGCACGCGCGCAGCTGCGAACTCCGCCAAGTTGCCACCGGCCACCCGCATCCCCGCAGTGCGCTGCGCGAGCGCCTGCGCGGCCGTCGTCGCCTGCTCAAGTTGAACCTGGGGAAGGAGAAAACTTGTAAAAACATCTCGGCCAATACCCGCGCCGGCCCCGGCGGCGTCGCTCCGATATTCAGCGGGGAGTCGCTGCTCCGATGCGGTTCTCGGTTTTCTGGAAACCTCTCGCGGTTTCGGATTGCGGCCGAGGCAGTGGCCTCTGGCGGCCCGCTGCCCAAACCACTCAGCCGCTTCCTTCAACCCGATCTTCCAAGAAGCCCATAGGCCGCCACGTGCATCATTCTTGCTTTGCGTTGTTTGTTCTCATAACAGGTCCCCTTTTAATTTTCGTCCTTATTTACGTTTTGTGCCATGTCCATCGTACTCTTTGTTTTCTACTATTTCATTCTCTCTCTCAACCGTGGGTTGCATTACGGGTCCTATGTACACTGTAAAGAGATTTGAAAGCCTATCTGATGACGACTGAAACTCTGTCGCTGGCTTGTCTTCTAAAAGAATATGCTTCGCTTGAGAGTGGATGCGGCCCTTCAATTTTTTTTAAAGTAGCTCTATACCCTAAAATTGTGAAAAAACGTGAGGTATTCCGTTCTCTAATTTTCATCAATACTCCCTTCATTTATTTTCTTGTAAACCGCCTTTTTCTATCGGCTATCATTTTTGAGATTTTTTAGTATACTCTTGCGTATGGCAAAGGCCTTTTCGGGTAAAAGATTGAATTGCCTTATCCACAAATGATATATTCAGTCACAACGTTGCAGCTGAAACGCTACATATTGAAAAGTCTACATATCGAAAAGACCACCGAAACGCTACATATTGATTGAGATAATTAAATGATTCTTTCTCAAGATTGTTGATTATGAAAACATCTAGAGAGTAAACCAAAATTGATGTTCCACTTTTTTCAGTAGAGTTCAGAAATCTCTTTGATTAGAATAAATTGAATTGATTTTTCAGTACTTATGGTACCTTAAAATACACTGTTGTAATGCTCTTACTTTGATACGAATTGTGAATGAATAGCTATTAACATACCTAGAAATGTTATGAGTGTTATTACTGCCGATGCCAAAAGTTAAAAATCGAGGTGGAGCATAGCGGAGCCGAGATTTTTAATTTGGACGAGACGGTAATAACACTGTAACATTTCGTGATAAGTTCAGCATTTTATCGGTCACCATAAAATTTCAATTTTTGTGAGAAAATTTACGACATTACCGCGATATGAAACACATGAAATCTGTTGTTGCGGCACGATAATCGATATTGTTGGGTACTGCTAGCTATATATATATATATATATATAATATATATCTATTATATATTATATATATTATAGGAAAGTGGACGCTGAAATTCGTCTGGTACCTAAAGAATTTTGCGGATGCAGCTGCCGGATGCCACGCCGCGAGATTTCATACCCTGGAAAATCTAAAAGCACGAACGAGAGGCATTACGAAGAATTTAAAACTAATGCGTTTCTTTGATTACTATTTGTCTTGTAAATTACCATGTGATTTTTGCATAACAACGTTGACTTGCGATAAACGGGTGGCTGTTTATTTAGGTTACTAAGGATGTTAAAACCCGTTGTTAAGGATTTTAAATTTCTTAACCTAAAGGTAGGTACAAGTGCACTTAACTTAGAGGGTTGCATATTAACAAGGGTTAAAGACGCATGTGACCGATAAAGTAAATACCAAGTGTTCTGTGCGACAATGTTTTCAGAACTTGATACAAAGTGTTTCTTGAGAAAATAGAGCTAACCATCTTTTTGATGAATTCTCGATAATATCTTATGATCTTGCTCTCTTTTAGCTGATTTATTGCCTGTTCCAAGAGCACCAATATCGAGCAGTAGTTATGAAAAGATATTCAAAGCTCTCAAAAATATTGAATTGAAGTATACGTTATTCCACCACTGAGAAGTTATTTAATGTAGATATTGCAATGCTAAACTTAAGTAATCTTTTCCTCCTCACTATTTTGCCGGGAAACGTAACAAAATTTCAAACTTTTAACGATGTCGCTGATTATAATCTTTGTTATATTGTCAAAATATATTCATGTGGCTGCATGGAATAAAGAACCTGCCGAATAGAATAATATTATGCACGCTTACATATTTAGCAAAAACCTTTTTCTACGTAAACTATTGTACATTCGAGGATAAATGAGAGAATTTAATACACGAGTATATGAAATCTCTTCTCAATCCCGGATCATTTACGCTCCAAAAATAGAAAGTACGTTTGATATTTATCATGTAACAAAATGAAATAATTTATAGAAATAGAATTGTTTTGATCAAATACTTTGACATTTAATTTAACCTTTCAAATTCACTTTAACGAATACTTCACGATTTTTCAATTGAATCAGTTATTTCGAAGAGGTCACTTCTCCGTCAGCAATTCGGCGTGAGGACGCTGTTGGAAAACGCCACATTTCCAGTGAAGTGACCTTCTCGAATAAACATAGAACCATAGAACACGCACAAGTTGGCTCAGGACATCAACTGATGTCACTGCAGTGCCTCTGACCGGGAGGTCGTGGGGCAGGTGATGGTGGCAGGATTTTCCACTATAGCTAGACAGCTACTCGGTCAAATTTAGCCGCTGTCTGGAGGAGAATTCTAGTGACCGGCTGCTCTGATCGGTGGTTTTTCGTGGTTTCACCGAACAATACCAGGCGAATGTCTGAGCTGTACCCTCACAAACGAGCCCCGGACCGCGCGCAATCTTTCCGTCCTCTTCATTCCCCAATCCTCACCCTTACACACACACACACACACACACACACACACTAACATGCACTACGCTACCTCACACGCCGGGAGACCGGTCGTGAGCTTCGATTTTGTTCAGGCTGGGACGGTGCCCGGCTGGTGGGAGATACCTAGTTGCGGAAAATCCCCCCAAGCTGACGTAGGTCGGCGCCGGATCTCGCCAGCCAGGGGGGGGTTCGCCGCCATCCTAAGAGATGTAAACATGCACCACACTTACGGGACTGATTAACTTAACAGTTGACGCTCCCAGAATAACTAATCAATCATAGAACATGCTCAAATTACTTTCCGACGGTCGTGTGTGTTTCGTTTTCACATTAACAGATATTCTGAAGCATATTCTGAATCAAATGCAAGAGTAACTCACTTTCGCAAATATTGAAGATGAGGCCTTTTCAAAATAATCGATTCGATCGTAAGTGTGAGTACAAACAAACAGGACGCAGTGCGGTTCGGAGCGAGCTGTCTTCGCAGGGTCATTAGCGGCAGCGGCTCTTCGTACGTGAGGCGAAGCGAATCAGCGCGACCAACTCGTATGTAAGCATATAGTACGCACATCTGTGAGTCGTCCCTACCAACTCTATAACATAGTAAATTCATCCAGAAATTTCAAATTAAGATGGAAGTGTTTATATTCAAAGAATATTTACGTTTAGAGTTAGAGTAAGAATTACAAAATTGTCGAAAAAGCCTCTAGAGAACGGAAGAGTCGTCATATAGAAGCGAAACGAGATAAATCACTAGCTCAATAGAAGCCGCTCATTAGAATCCCCCTCCAGAACTAGGACGCTGGCATGTAGCTAACAAGTTTCCCTCATTTTGGACGCTTATCCTAAGATCAACGATGCTGTTTATACAGTGGTGTAGCCACAGACCTCTCGTAACCAATCTGTCAAATTGCATTAATTTTGGGAAGGTGTTTTTGTTTAACCTATGATTTTGTGCGTTTTTAAAGTTATTTCGTTCAATGCGAATATAAGTTTGAAAAATATAGGAGCTAATAGTAACTTTTTTGTTAACGTCTGGATTTCATTGTCCGGGATACCACTTCCCACATCTTGATGATGACAGCTGTTTTAAGGTATTTTATTTCCTAGACTGTCAGATATGAGACTAGAAAATGAGATTGAGATAGAGGTACGTCTGTGTGCTGAGCTGTAGTACTTCACAATATTTAAGAAAATTGAGTCGCCCCACGATGTCGCCATGTTCCTGCACAAACACAAGTTGTAATTAGATATTTTGAATGAAAAGAACTGGATCATCCATCTTACAGTCCAGACCTGCTCAGACTGACTTTCAAATGTTTCAATGCTCAACGGATTTTTTGTGGTTCAACGAGAACGAATAAATGAAAACTAGTCATGGAATTGGGCTTTTTCACCGGCGGCAGATTTCATTGACGTCGGGTTTCAAAAGCTCAGTGAACGAAGTAAGAAATGTTTGAACAAAAATTAAAAATACGTAGAAATTAAGATGAAAGTATGTAGAATATTGAAAAAAATATACTTAAAGAAATATTCAGATTTTTTCTTATTAACAAAGAGACCTTATTTAAAAAATAACCCTCGTATTTAATATTTCCTTTCTTATCTCACCTCTACTTCCAGCCAGCCACGCCTTCATTTTTCTTTCCTCTTGTACCCGCCTATGGCGCACCGTCAACCGCGACCTTTCTCGCGAGGGCCGCGGCGGCGTCGTCGTCGTCGTCATCGTCGTCATCGTCGTCGTCACCGTCTCGCGCGGCTTTGATTGCACCTCTTTACGGCGCGCGCGACGACGGCCCGGGGAAATAAATGGCGCCGCCTCGCCCGCCCCGGCGCGGGGAAGTTTTCGCGCGCGCATCAGCGCGGGCGGCAGCCGCTAATAAAGTTAATTGAGGCGCGCGCCCTCGGCGCCGCTAGGCTGCGAGTGCCGCGCTCTGCTCTTCTCCCTGCCGCGGGCCTGCCAGCTGCTGCCCCGTCTCTCCTGCCGTATACCACCCCGTCCTGCCCCTTCCTGTGCTCTCGCTCGTCTAATCCTCCGTCGTGGACCGCTCCCTGCGACCCACCACGCTCCCCGCCCCGCCCGTCTCGTCCCATACCCCGTCCCTGCTGGCCCCTCACAGTCTCCTGCCTCAGACCTCCCCGCTCTGCCCTTTCCCGACATTCCACCGCCGAAGCCCTCCCCGCGTCAATTCCGCCTCTTTCCGTCCTGTCTCTCTCCTCCCCACCCGGCCCGCACCATTCCAATTCCCCGTCGCTGACCTCTCTCCTTCCATCTTACACCGGCCCACTCTTCCCGTACTCGCACTGCAGGCCTCTCCGCTCCCATCCTGCCTCGTCCTTCTCGTCCTCTGGCTGCAAAACTTCCCTGCTCCCACTTCTCTTCGCCCGCAAACCGCCTTGTTCCACCCTACACGCCCCTTTCCTGTGTGACACTGTCGTCCAGCCCTGTTGACTCAACCCACACTTTCCGATCTGATCCGTGTTGTCCCACCTATTCTTCTCATTCTGCCTTCGTCTTTCTCGCTCCATCCCTCCCTGCAGCTGAGCGCTGAAATTCTTATTATTTTGTGCCATTATACTATTTTCTTGTAGAATGTTAAAGGCGCATTCGTCTCAATATTAATAAATGAAATAATCAAAAATAACGGAGAAGTTTCTTTCCATCAACAAGTATTTCTATAAATTTCTAAAGCCAAAGACTATTTTTAATTAGTAAGATTTGTAAAAAAAAAACTAAAGTTATAACTGTAGGCTACAATATAAATTAATCGAAAGGTTTTCTTCTCCTTGCCTTCTCCGACTTTCCTTTAATAGTGTTACCAAGAAATGGAGTTTTTCTTGTAGGTATTTCTCAACGAATCCAAGCGCGACACGAATAATTATTATCTCACTACATCATCATTTACATATAAATAATTAGACATAAACAGTATATATGTTTATTTTTAACACGTTTTGGACTCGTTATTTATGCCACTTGATATCACACCCTACTCATTTCCTCCCTCTCGTTTCACTTGGCTACTTATTTCCCGCCCTGCTTCGCCCCATTTCTCCCTTCCCCTTCCTCCCTTCCCCTTCTTCCCTCCCCCTTCTCCTTCCTCTCTTCCCCTTCCTCCCTCCCACTTCCCCTTTCTCCTTTCCCCTTCCTCCCTTTCCCTTCATCCCTTCCCCTTCCACCCTTCCCCTTTCTCTCTTCCCTTTCCTTCCTCACCCTTCCCCTTCCTCTCTTCCCCCTCCCCTTCCTCTCTGCCCCTTCCTCCCTTCCCCTTCCTTCTCTCTTCCCTTCTCCTTCCCTTCCCTTCCTCCCCAACCTCTGCTCCTCCTCCCCTTCTTCCTCCCAACTCTCTCCTCTCCCTCTCCCCTCCCACCCTTCCCTGCCGCGGCACGGTCTGGTTAAGAGGAATTCTCTGTGCAATCTCGGTGTGGATTTTTCATTGGGCTGACGGTAATCGCGCGACCTGATATTTCAGCTCATATCGTTCTCTCCTCCTTTGCTTCTCTGAATTAATTCTCTCTCCTTTACGACTCTTATAGCGTTGGCTGAGCGGGTTGCGTGCCTAGAAGACAGCGGACAATATATCCCCCGTTCGGAAAGGTCTGTCTGGATGTTTCTACTAGAATTGAACAAACGCTAGAACGTAATTCTAGGATATTATCTTAGACGATGGTATGTGTCCACTGTTCATCACTTCCGAGGCTTGTACAGTGAAAAAAATTCAAACGTCTTTTTCCAGTAGTTTATTTTACAAATATCTTAGGTGCTTTTTTATTCTCAGCCAAGAAGTGTGAAACAATTTCATGGACACTATTTAGAAAAAAAAACCCATGACAGCTCGATGAAAGCTATGATATTGTGGGTTGAACGCCAGCTAAGACGCGGAAGTAAATGAATTATATGGGTTCCTACTCCCTATCAGATTTCCACAATATTTTCGTCGGAACTATAGTAATGATTTATTTTAAACATTCTAACCATTGAAAACTTTTCAATCAAAGCTAAATAGGCCAAAATTTATTGGGGAGTAGGTCTCGTCCTCGCCTTGGAAGTCCAATTAAGTGAATAATGTCACAGAAGAGACCCTCGTGAAGAACCTTAAGTGTCGTGGCCAATGTGAAGAACTACTCAACAAACATTATATTTAAAACCAGTAACTCATCCTTTGAAAAGATAATTAAGATTTTATTAAATATTAATGTGTAAGTGACTATTACCTGAAACCGGCAACGAAATGCAACGGGCATGACGAAACACGAAACCAGACGAAAACAATACGCAACCTTTTTAAAGAAGATTGTTTAGATAATATTTTCCGCTTGTGTAACTTTTCGTAGGCGCGCTTGCGTCGTCTAAAAGAAATCGTTGCTAATTATGCCTAATTACCTACTGCTCGTCAGGGTGGCCAGGGCTTGGAGGTCTTCCTGTCTGTTCCATTCTAACTGATTTCGAACAAACCCAGGCTCAGACCGCAGACTCTCGCGGTCAGTGGAGATCTATCCTTGGAAAGCGAATTTCCGGGGCGGGGCTCCATCACGAACAAATTAGCGGCCGTCTTCAGTCACCCGGGCGCCGCATCGGAGGAAGAGAGCCGGATCCCTTGCTGCTCCACCTCAGCCACCTCCGTACCGCACCCCCGTTCCACCCCGCCCGTCCGCCTCGACTGCAACTGCCCGCTCCACGCGAAACCGCCGCGCCCCGCTCCCGCCCGCTCACCGCCCCGCTTCCGCCCCGTGCCCGCCCCGCTCGCCGCCCCGCTCCCGCCCGCTCGCCGCCGCTCTCAGCCCGCCGCTCCAGCCCGCTCCCCGCCCGCTCCGCCCGCCGCCCGCACTCCGGCCTCTCATCCACCCGGTCCCCGGCCCGCTCCTACCGCCTTCAGAACCCGTGCATTACTGTATCCGGATCCTAGTAACCGTTCCGGTCAGCCGTCACCGTCACCAGTTCCCTCGGGCGCGGTTCGCTACGCCCGCCGCCGGCCGTCGCTCGGCCGCCACATCGGCCGGGCGCATTCCCGGCACGCGGCCGGGGTCGCAAGTCTGCCCGCGGCGGCGGGGGGGCCACGGGGCGGCGCCAGATTGAGGCACAGCCGTCCAGATTGCCTCGGCCCCGGCTTCCGCCCCCGGGCCCCGTCCCGTGCTCCGCCCCACGACGCCAGTGGAGCAGCGCCAGCACCTGTTGCGGCGGAGAAAACTCCCGATGCACCTGCCGCGCCCTCGTTACCCTCCGCAGTCCTCCTGCAGCGCCAGACGCCGATCCCTCGCCCTCCGACGGCCCTCTGAGGAACCGAGCAGCGGGCGGAATCAGTCGGCGTTGGCCACAAGCCCTGCTGCCGGTGGCACTTTCGCAGAAGGCAGCAGCCACCGTGGAATTTCTAACGGATAGAACTGGTCTGGTATGCAAAGACATGTGTGTTAATGCCCTGCGTAAAGCAGAGATGCTGTCTCATGGTGATAGCTAGCGGTAATTAGTTCAAGTCAATGCAGACATTCAAGTCTTCCACCTCATCGACTTTCGTTAGTTTTCCATCATTTCAGAACCCAATTTGTGGAGCTGAACTTTCAAGAACACCTCAGGATTGGATGCGTGAAAGCCATAAAGGAGTGCTGCCTCTTTGAGAGAGCTATTCCGTTCTCCGTACATTTTTGAATGAGGTGGACAGAGCATTTAAACATATTTTTATGGCGAATTACAGATAATCCATCAAAAATAAATTAAAAATAAATTAAAATCAGGCATTAATGAATGAAAGGCACAATATTTATATTTTTTTTAAAACAAAATGCAACGCGAGTTATTTTTCTTTAATTTTCCTCGTCAATTTCTTTGAAACTCACTTCATTAAGAAACACTAGATCAGTGCCAACACAGAAAGGAATATTTACTGTATTTTTGCCCAGTTATCACACAAAATCAAGAGATCCTCTTATCCATATCATTGTAGATAAACCTCTTGGTGTTGCTGTATTTTGTAAATTTGCTAAATGCCAAACTCATTTAATTTATTCATCCCTAACCCGATAGGTTTTTAATTATTTATTGCTTTTGGAGGCGTTGTATCCAATAATCATTTTGGAAAATACCCTTGAACCATAAATAATGATATGTAGTAAATGTTTCTATCTTTCTTCAGTTGCTCAAATTTTATGCTATGACCTCGGGGACGCAGGAACTTATGGAAGATTTAAAAAATTTAGGAATTACCAAACCAAACGCTTCTTTCGAGTTTGAATACAATACATTCCTGTAAATTATTGGCAAAGACATCATTATAAGTAAGCGGATAACTAATTGTTTTCAGTTAACGAGAGTAAATTTAAAAAGAACGGCGAAATAATTCTACTTTATTATAGATACCGCAAAACTCCCACACCGACTGTCAATAGTTGTAGTAGTATTGTTGTCAGTAGTAGTTAACATCTATTCTGCATTTTATTCCGTGAGTTTTCTTTGTATCTACTGAATATTTTACAGCTCACAGTGCTAATGTTGATCGTGTCAATTGAATGAGTATTGTTTGACACTTAATCCTACCATAGACCACTTATTTCTAATTTAACTACCTTTACCGGTACTATAATTACCACACATACGACCAATATAAAAGTTGTTGCTATTCTCATTGTCGATTATCTGCGGAAAAAAGTATTTAGTATCATTTACGCCCTGTTCTATGTATCTGACTTTCTACGCGTCTTGAATATAATAAGTTTGCTTTTAATTGAGAAAAATGTTTTTAAAAATTATATTACAAGATAAAAATCAAAATTTTATGAGGATCGGTGCCTCAGTTAAAAGTGCGTTACCCTTTGTTATGAAAAACTATTGCGTTAATTACAAATTAAAGGAGATGATATTATCAACGTCGACGTAGGCCGCAGTTCCAGTGCAGCCTACTGTAGCAGATTTCTGGTTGCTAAATTTCCGGGGGTTAACTCTCTCATTTCCTTCTGCTCAGAAACTTAGTATGCAACGAAGCCGAACTGTCACACTGGTTCGCTGTGTGATCTGTTGTTTTGTATCCATGAGATCTGAGTTTAATTTTAACGTACATTTTTATTCTTATCTCAAACGACATGACTTGGAGCTTTAACATGACAAGGACATGAGTTACGATTAAATGAGTAGATGATAACGATGACGATGATTTGAATGATGATTGAGAAATGATGGAAAGCGATGTAGATGATACAGGAGTACCCGCAATTTTACCTGCAAGTGCTCTCTATGTTCACTGCAAATTCCTTTCAAAGTCGGTAGAAAATAAAAATTTCTTCAAAATTGATTCATATTTTATAAAACATGAACGGTTCTTCAGATGGTCACAACCCTGTAGTTCTCTAAATTGGTTCCATCTAAAATTTCCCGTTGTCATACAAACACACACACATACATACATATATACACACTCATAGAAACTATCCTGATGTTGAGTTATATGTACTTTTTACTTTCTTTTTACTATTTACATAGAAAGTAGTAGGTCCCTGATATCAAAAATGTGAATAATTATTATTGCTCCTGTGTGTAGTAACTTACTTCTAGAATACGTTGTATACTCACGATTCACCTTTGTTGGTCCTGATTCCTATAAATTGGTGCAAAACATTCTCACTC
Source organism: Gryllus bimaculatus (assembly GCA_017312745.1). Classification (NCBI taxonomy): domain Eukaryota; kingdom Metazoa; phylum Arthropoda; class Insecta; order Orthoptera; family Gryllidae; genus Gryllus; species Gryllus bimaculatus. The sequence goes on from BOPP01000022.1 coordinate 4,939,635, forward strand.
TTTGCGGAAAAAAAGGCCATCAGCAAAATCGTAGGGAAGATTTTCACCAAAAATTTATATTTCGCAATCATTCTGGCAGATGATATGGCCCCATCAATCTGAAACGAATATTTCGATTTTTGGGGGGACTTTACATGAAACCTCAACACAATTTTCAATTTTTCTCTTCAAAAATGAGTCCAAATTGTTTTCTCGGATAGAGTAAGTGCAATTGTAAAAATCGTTGTTTGCGTTAGATTCTCTGAATTTTCGAAAATTGCAAAAGTTTAAAATGTTTTCAGTGTCTTTCTATAGATTCAATATGGAAGAGAGATTTCCCTTCTTCAAAACTTTATGGTTGTTGTTTTTGAAAATATGAGTAGTTATCGCGTAAATGTTTAGTGAAATAGTGACAACTTTTTAAATAGTTAACAAAATTTTCTCCAATCCGCAAATTTTTCTTCAGCTCTTTACATGAACCTGTCCCATTTTCTTTAAAATCGCGGAATTACGAAAATTCCAAATATTCAACTTTATTTTTAAACTGTCGAAAAAATTGTTATCCGGACTCAGGCTATTGGAGTAGTGATTATGCTATGTGCTTGCTTTAACTAATTACTCTGAGTTCAGATCTCAGCGTGGACAAAACTTGTGCGGATTGGTAACACTTTTCTCACTTCAAGTATAAGTATAATATTACATAAGGTTACAAATAATGCAAGAAAATACGCGCTCTTGCAACACCAACAGTTTCTCAGTTAATCTCAGTCGAAGTATCAATATATTATATTGAAGGCTTTAAAGATTAAATTCCAATTGTTGCTAATTTGTCTTTCTTTCTTTTTTCTTTCTTTCTTTCTTTCTTTCTTCCCCTCTTTTTTCCTTTTTCTTTCTTTCTTTCTTCCTTTCCCTCTTTCTTTCTTCCCCTCTTTCTTCCTTTTTTATTTCTTTCTTGCTTAGATGTTTTACTCTACGCTTCTTACTCTGCTACCCCTACATCATCCTATGTCCCATCTCTGTTCTGAAACGCTACTATATAGCTGCGACCTCGGAAATAGTATATGGCGCATTTCGATGATATTTATATTCAGAATATTATTGCAATCGCTGTTGACCATTGATATATTTCGATCTGTGTATTAATGAGACATTCTGGAAATACTGTTTGCTTTCGCGTGCGGCTATATGTGTGTTTACATATTCTATATTTTACCATGGTATTGACATTTCTGCGGGATTAGGTATCAGTTATGCGACCTAAATTCTACTTCCTGCAATTGATTTCTATGTTGACCATTATGTGAGTTTTATATTCTACACACAGAGGCCTTTGCGTCCGATCCTGACCTTCGAATTTATCTATTGGAGTTTTAACCCAAGTAGTTCGGGGAGCGTTGAATCGCTCATTTTATGTATATCAAGTGTTGTCCTTTGCACGTTGCTCAGTTATCAATATTCTTCTTTTGTGTGCTACTCACCTTTAATTCAATTTGTTGGTGAATTCTAATTGAATGGTTTTGTGCCACCAACAGAAAGATAATTACATGCCTTCTAATGGGTAAAATAAAAGCCTACACATAAAAGTCTGTAATAGTGTAGATACTAAAGTATCATTCATGTACTAAAGTACTTATGTGCTAAAGTATCATTAAGTTTTTGTAAAATTATTCAGTGTTGGACATTTCCGTAAATAGTACGCGCCTCTCATCAATTTCAAGCACACACCGTACGATATTAACCCAAGCCAAAATGTGAAAAATGTATAGTTGTGAAATGGTATTAAAATATTTTAACTTGTAAAGTCATTCTTCACAAACAAAACTCGGACGTTTTTCGTTCAAAAAGGATGTAACATAGTTGGGACAAGTTTGGAGATGACTGAAAATGTTAATTTCTTGGTAATGGGTGAGTTATCTTTTCAACTATTTTCAGTTCATGCAGCATTTTCCGTTATGGAGCGTAGATATCAAGGATCGTAAAATTATAGAAATAGTAATGCAAACTAATCAAGGATGCTTCCACTAATAAAATTAAGAATTCCGAAATGATTTACGAAATCAGGGAAGCAAAAAATGTATTATTTAAACATCTCAAAAGAACTGCGAGAAAAGCTCCAGTAACTCATATCTGACGCCAAGTTGTCTGGACTTAACACTAAACCCAGATTTTTATAGACCTTTTTTCTTTTAATTTTGCATAAAATACTGTATTTTCCCACGTTCTTTTACTTCTTTTTAAATCCTTCTTTTGTTTGTATCTCTGCGAGAGTGTTGTGAAAGAATTTCATTTGCCTAGTCCGTTATCGCAACCGCTCACTCGGCCTTTCATGACTTTCGACTGATTTTTGAGTCAGTCATGATTGAGTTTCTCGCACCGACACATTCTGAAAAGAGTTTTTGAGGGTTTCAAGTGAATATAGTCGTGATGAAATTGAAAGTGAAAGGAATCCCAAAGACTACTTTTTTTAGGAACCGTGAAAACCTTTTTGTAATTCGTCTCAACAATCTCTCACGATAAGAGAAACTTGTTTTTTGAAGAAATTAAAATATTAATTCAATTTTTGAGAATTCAAGTGTAAAACACACCCCTAACGAAATCTAAACATTTTAAATGTTCTATATCGTGTGATTAAAAGCGATGTTTTCACAAAATATGGTTGTTGATTTGGTTTGTTTTAATACTATGAAGTATGCTATTGTGAATTATGAATTTGCTCGAGCACAGGAATCATATTTAAGGACAGTGAATATTTGTTTTGAGAAAAGTATTTGTAATTTTTCTATCATCTTTATGTTATACACTGAAGGAGAAGATGGAACTGGGCATTACATCTTCCAATCCAGAAGAGATATAACTTGATTAATGTTTTTTTAAGCAATGCATTTGGAATTTATTGATCCCTCAGTCAAGAAGAATAATTATTTATGCTTCACAAATGAAAACTGTCCGGTAACTTCCTTGGCATCTCCTGCTGAAACATTGCTTGTCATAATATAAATATTTCAGCTGTCAAATACGTTTTTGTACTGAAACCATTCGTTACCGATTACTTGCTGCATCTTCCTCCGTGTCTATAAAATGTTCTTGGCTCTAGCACTAAATGATCTAAGATTTTAACACAAAATGAAGACCGCAAGGGGGGGGCGAATTATTCGAAAAATTTAATGTTGTACAAGTAGTAAATTTATTTTAGATACACGCGATTAAATTAATATTACCAAACATTTTGATCATTATTTTACTGGATAATCCGTTTTTTGTTACAATATAGTTTTTTATTAGAATGTAATAGATGTAAAATTCAATCTTAATTATTTTATTCTTTGTTATTAACATACAGAAACATTCTTCTAATCGCTTAAATTGTACAGAACGTAATATAATTACTTTCATATTGTATTGCCATATTGTATATCCTAATTCTGCTTCCGCGGTGTTATGGATTTATCAGCGGTGTTATGGATTGGGAGGACCCAGAACTACTGTGCTGCCTCCTGAAAATTCAATTGAACTAAAAGTGAATAACAATACAGTTTTTCCTGTATTTATTGTAACTTTTAACGAAAATGAATTGAATTCAGGGTATTATCCTTCTAAGAAAGGACGGACTTGTAAGGTTCTGTAACTTATTACTACTCTCTTTGGGAAGAGTTTGTTGTTTTTTTACTCCACTACACAATAAAACAATAATTAGATGCCACTGATTTAGGGGCGTAAATGTTGATGGGTGTAAAAATGTGAAAACTTCACTAAAAGTGCCTCTCAGTACGGCGGATGCCAGACTAAGATTTCCCAAAAGCGATTTGTCACAGTTGCTTTAGCCTCTGTATGCAAAGTAAAATATTTAAATTAATTCGTGACTGAATCGTTATTTCCTGTTGCTGAATCAGGATGTAAGAATAATAATCTAAGAAGGTGTCACTTATATCCAATTTATACGCTTCCTTCTGTTGAACAATTTTGGAGTATCAAGGAACTCGCGCATGAGTAGAGTCGCTTCTGGGTTTTCAGATTCAACTTCTTATTTTTTAATTCTTTACTTGTGGGTTTTTCGCGTACCTATCAAATTCGATGTCTATATTTTTAATATAAATAGTATTGAGGTACAAAATGTATCATGAACTTTATTGTTTGCACAAAATAAACTGAAGAAAGGATTTAAAAGTTTTCCAAAAAATATTTAGAATGAGTTTCATGAGTTTTACACACGATACCCCTCCTCCCAATTTAATAGGTTAAATTGCATTATTAGAGCAAAAACAAACAAAACATTAAAAACTCTTAGTTTTACTTAATACAATTTCTCGATTCCAAATAATTAATGAGAGTCATGACTACTTTGTTCGATGATTGTACCTCTGATTTACTATAAGAACATTGATAATGTCTCTAACAGTTACTCTAAAAGACACGTGCCCTGTTTCTCTGTGTCAGAATAATCATTCATACAGTAAGGTCAACTAGGTCAAATATAATAAAAACAATTCATAAACTTTTATGTAAATTAGGTATGCAGAATTTGTGATAATATCTTATTTATTAAATGTCAGTGTACTACTTAATTTAGTTTTGCCTCGGTTTTGTTTTTGTACTCTCGTAATTCATATCATCGTGCTGGACATTAATCATTAATCTTCTAAATTGTATATTAAATTCACATATAAAAGAAATTCCAAGCAGTCCGGAATACAATAATTATTAGTGAATATTGTTTGTAATAATTGTTTTCATAGTAGTGTTTTAACGTATAAGAATGAGTCCATACAAATTAGTTTATTTTAATTTCTGTTTTTATAAACCGATTTCATTTTGTAGGAAACGTACGCCGTCCAAACAAATTCGATTACTAACCACATTCTTAGCATAATGGATGACTAATGAGTTTTGCAATGAACATTAGTGCACAAAATGACTGGGAACAAAAGGCCACAAAATGGCAAATGAGCGAAACTGGAGTGAAATGGTTCCAGGATCTGCGCTTCGCAGGAACGGGGCTGGGTTTGGCGGTGGGGGTGGTGGTNNGGGGTGAGGGGCAAAGCGACAAAGCACCGTACGCATAAACAGCGCAAACAAACAATCCAGAGCGGATTAGCCCCCGGTCGCTAGGCAACGGCTGTCATCTCGCTCGAGACTCTGACGGATGGCGGTGCGTGGTTCCCCATCACACCTCTCTAACAGACACTAATTTAAGGTGTTCATCCTGATTCGCTGGATTCAATTTTTCGGCCAAATGTTGATCTCTGAAATTCGCGAGTGAACTTGTATCTTTTGTCTTTATTCAATGTGTTGGGGTTTTGATTTTTTAATATGCGTAGTTGACTAAATATTAACTCTTACGAGTAACAATTGTTTTGGAGTTTTACCGTAAATTTAAATGTACTTTTCTATCCATACGTTAAAAAATCTAATATACTGTGTGTTAAACTACCTAAATAAATTAGTTTTCTTTTATTATTGCAGTTTGTTAGTTTTCAATTAGTTTCATTCACAGCCATTCATTTATTTGATAATACGTTGTGGCCATATTGTTTACGTATAATTTAGGTGGGATTCCTTCCATTAAGATACATTTTCCCCAAATACGTTTCAATTATTTTAGTCATGTGCTATTAAACGTAAGAAGGAAAACTTAAAACTATGACTTATGACAATTTTAAGATATCATTCAAAATTAGCTAACTTCAAATAATCTCGAACATAAAAAAACAAAACATTTTTCTCTCATAGACTATATATTTTTATAATTTAAAAGACTAGGCACTGGAGTAAACGTTATGTCGAAAATGTGGTGCCTTTGATATACTTCACTTATTTCGCTAGAGACTCGATGGATTTCTGAACAGACTTCACTTATGTACGCGGTACATGTGCACTTCATTGAATGATAAATACAAAAGATGTAAATGCAGAACTGTATTTAAGATTGAATTTTCCGGACATGGTTTTATTTACTGCTACTTCTGTCTGGAAAGAGGGCTTGCCAAATATTCGTTTTTGGACAGGAGGTTACCAACGAGAAAAATATTGGGAACTGCTGCTATAGGTTTATGTATTCCAAAATATGACTAGCAGCCTAGTAAGTGAAATACAAACATATCGCAATAGAGAATATCATTGAAACAGATCACGTTATGAAGGAAAATTGGTCCAAGGTAGTGGATAAAGTGAAGCTTTCGTCTCATATTCTCTTCCTTTGCATCAACCCAAAGCTAAATGTATCTATGCTTCTCTCCTTGCGTGCTTTGCATTGACTGGCCGGGAGGCAGCTTTCTTCAGTAAACAGAGATGTATAATCCAAATTGAATTTCATCGCCATCGTCTCTCTTCCTAACGAGGACCACGCGCTTCAGTGTGAGCATAACGCAGGACACACAGGTCGAGGTGCGAAATCGGATCTGGGGGATGATTTTGGCGAGGCTTGGAACGATGCGTGGTTTATGCAACGCATCGCCGGCTGCCAGCTAACGATCAGACTACAGGAGACGATATGTTTCCTGGATATTGCTGAGAAGGGTTCGTTGTTGGTTTATATACTCCCGTTAGCTGATTGGATCGATACTGAAATAGTTGATGTGCAGGAATAATCTGGTTCGGTCAGATATGTGGTCGAAGATTAGTCGAGATTTGTTCTTCTACTTCTGTTCTGTTCTCTTTCTCATGTAGGTGAAAATAGTCATTTTTTAAAACAGTAATTGATAGGGTTATTATTTCTCTATTTCCAAGATCAAATATTAGTCCTCAATTGCTTTAAGTTTCTCACAATTATTTCTTTTCTATTACACTCTTTTCTACCATTGATTTTATTTACTTTTATTTTAATCATCACTATTTCTAAGAAGAGGTGCTACCACTCACAACTTAAATGTAATGAGAACATGATGAAGTGACGTATGGAAGTTAGTGAATTGAACATGAGCTATTGCCTATTATTTACACAGCGGTCGACGTCAGGACAGTTTCCAGATGTTCATAACTGGAATTTTTCGTCAGAAAACACTTCATATCAGTGCTAAACCTCTGTTCTGACTGCCATGCTGCCAACTTATCTCAAAAAATAAAATAAGCTGAACTAATATTCGTTTCTTTGATCGAAAGCTATTAGTTGTGTTGGTACAAAAACAAACTGAGAAGTTCATCTCAGCACGGTGCAATAATTTAGTAAAAGTGTTCAAAGATAATTTTGGCATTACGCACACCTCATTTTTGCAAAGTTGTTTCAGTGTTTACTTTACTCTTTTTCATTTTGTGGTATATGTAATACAGGGAGAGTAATGAAAAAACTGCAAAAACTCGGTGTCGCAATTATGACGGGAGTACACGTTATGAGGTTGTCTTATATCAAGGTCTGTTTTTCAAAAACGTTTGCTATACTGTCTCTCCACCTGTCTGTGGACAACACTAGCGTTCAAATCATGAATTTCTCCAAAATGAGTATTCCTCAATCGATCTGGCCGAACTTCTAACTCTGTAAATTTGAAATAGATATTTTAATCAAGAGGCATAGGCCCATAGAACATTTTGAAAATGTTCTCGTAGTTGATGACATGACATATTAGGAATGGTAGTTTGGTAATGAAACAGAACTCTCATTTAAATAATATTTAATTTCCATTGCCCACGTTGGGCAAGCTACTTGAAACACTTCTTATATTATTCAACTACTTATTAGCTTTCATTTCATAGTGTTAGGATGGGCGACCATTTGAACATTCGTACTTTCCCTAATGATATTAACCACGTAATTATTTCTTTCGTTGCCCTGCTATGCAAATTCTCTCAATATTGAAATATTATTATTATACTAATTTCACTTCAAGTTCAATCATTGGTTTGACACACAAAATTTCTTATCTTACCTGGTGCATGTGAACGTGTAATTCTATACTGAATTACGATTCCTGGTCTTCTGTGGATCAAAACTAACTATTGAACTGGTGGCAACTATTGTAAATTATCAGCCATTTATCTTTTCAAAAATCAATTTTAACATTTATTGTAACATCTTTACACAATTTTTTACAGCTCATGAATTAAATGGTTAACTTTTTGATCTGTACAACATGATTTTTTTTGGACGGGATTGGCCTTCTCAGATTACATTCTCGGCTGTCTTCATGATCTACGTTGTTCATGGGTAACCCTATTGTTATGTTTTTGACAATCGTCAGAATAAATAACCAAATGTTCCCGGAATTTCCTCGACTATTTGATACTTTATGTAAATAACGATTTCTCTCAAATTATTTCGCGAACACGACTAGCCCTTACTGTGCTTCGGGCGAAACACCTATGCGTGGTTATCTCCAGCCGACTTATATAAAAAATTATCATCTAAGGAGCTATTCTGATATAAATCGATTCGGAAATGGGGAGTCTGTTTAAGCTTAAATCCTAAAATTACTTTGATAAAAATCGCAATTATAACTTAATACGATTATCAACTTTGAAAGCGTATTGTGCACAATGTTAATCTATAAAAGAAATTATTAATTGGATTGTTGGTGAAGTAGATACCTTTTTATTATGATAAATAAATAAAGATATTGTCAGGTATCAATATTTTAATTCAGATTATGATCATTTCGATCGCGTAGCGATCATCCTCAGAGCTAAAATGGGAAATAGAAATATTATTAACAGGTTGTAGTTATTGAATGCAAGATGCGTAAGCAAACTGTATCGTACATACCTTGCTATTTATGCTATATACCTATGCTATTTATGTATCACTATAAAAGAAAACTAATCATCATTTACACGCCTCCATACCATTTACTAACACACATACTATAATGAAACAAATATTCGTATCGCACCGATTGCTTATATGCATTTAGGTCTGCAGCTTTCGACAGAGTGCTCATTTCGCCTTTCTCGCAGGAACCAACTTCCAATGCCTTCTTCAAATGTATCGCAAGTAATGACGGGGCCGTGATGCTTAACAGCTTGACACTCTGACATCGAATACGAAATCTTATACTTGTTGATTCGTTACCTTAACAACGCCTATTCTTGGGATTTTAAACGTTCTGTATGCGTTCAATCCCATCTCAAATATGTCCTGAGCCTTGTCACTAATAAGGGAATAATAATAGTAATAATAATCATAACCATATAATAATTGCTATTATTATTAATAAGAATGGCGCAGGTATAATTTTCGTTGAATTCTCTAAATTTTCTAAAATGGCACATTTAGAATTAATGCGAGAAAGCATGTACTGTTGTAGCACCACCAGTTATCATGTGAAGTACCAAGGAAGGTGATCAAGCATGCAGAGTCACTACTTAGAAAAAAAATTAATTTTACAGTTTCGCTGACTACTTAATCATTAACACGAGCCTTACGAGTACCTAATCACAAATATTAAACTTAATGCACTCTAGCAGTGTCTCACACTTCAGAATCCACGTCTACAGTTCTCTCATGCGTCATATCTCAACTGATGTGAAAGGAAAATTTGTATTATTGAATGATTATTGTATTGAATGTATGTACTAGAAAATTTACACCTGGGAGAATATCATATGAACATCAGACTTCGAAAATACCAGTGGAACGAATGTAAGAGTAATTTGGGTACATAAGTATGCTACATAACGTTAGAAGTATTATATTGGTTACTCTCCCCAAATAACACTGCATTCAATTATTCGTCAATTGAGCGACCGCTTCAATAACGCTCCATCAGCCACGCCGAGCCCTGCCTATTATCTCCCGCGCTTTGCTGAGTAAACGCGACGCCATCAGCACCGCTTGTTTATAGCGCCAGCCGCCCAATGACAGTATTGAACTCTCAACACAAGCTCGCGTCAAACGCCGGCGCGCCGACGTAGTTCATAGGGTAACGCGATGTTAATTACTTGACGACTCGGAGGAGTTGGGCTTGTTGATTTTGCGGGTGGGAGCTGCGACCCACTTTGCGCACGGATGTGCATGAATATGCGTGTGCGTGCACGTGTGTGTGTGTGTGTGTGTGTGTGTGAACCGCGAGCTTCACGCTATGCCCGCAGCCGGCCACGTGAGATGCAGTGCAACCACGCCGGGTAAACTAATTGCGAATTATAATTCTCTCAGAGTCAGGGGAGTGGTCGTTTGAGGGATACTGTGCAGCCCGTGCTCGAATATGACTCGACGCTGTCTTCCGTGGTTTTGCTTTGAGAGCTGCATATTACTTTGTGGAGATACTGCAATAACATTCATCGTTTTATTTGGTCCGAAAAACTTCTTTGGAAACATATTTACCTTTCGCGATTAATTGGAAGTTCGTTGTTGTAAAACAGTTCAATTTTGACTCGCTGGAACAAACGAAACATAAAAAAAAAATAAACAGTGCTTTGGGATTACAGAGTTACATCTGTCGGTAGTGGAAGGGTTATTATAATATTCTCTTCCTCAGTCCTGCTCATCATATTGCTTCTTGTAATCGACTAATTTTTTGGTGTTTCTAGATTCGTCAACGGTTGTGGTTAATTGTCCAATCAGGCACAAAACAAATTTAAGACCGCAGAGGACGGATGTCGGGGAATTTTCTTTCACAAATCGAACGATGACGGAATGAAATAGATTACCTGCAAAACCCTATGAACCCTTTCCGCGTAGCGTTCAACAGTTTAGGAAATTAATTTAGGGTATTACTAAGAGGGCCTTACTGGGAATAGTAGGTTATAGAGCGATGCGGAAGTGATATATTGTGAAGTGAGGTGTCGTGCAGACTAGAACAGAGAAATAATGAAGGAAGTGATTAAAGGGTCATTAGTAAAGTGAAATGAAGTGAAGAGCAGTGTAGTGTGGTCAAATTGAACAAACATTCAGTGCCAAGTTATATTATAGAAGTTTTTTTCTTAAGGTAATATGTTTTATGAATTAGACCGTTTTTATACCATTATTATTATTATTATTATTATTATTATTATTATTATTATTATTATTATTATTATTATTAGTATTATTATTATTATTATTACTATTATTCTTGTTATTGTTATTATTATTAATATTATATCATTTGCATGTTAGCTTATTATCTTCATTGTGAAATTAGCTGCCACTGGGTTATGCGATTTTGCAGTTCAAATAAATGTGTGGAAGTGCTATGCATTATATATCCTGAGAGGTGGAGGTTTTCTGGTGCCGACGTACACGTCGGCTTGCGGGATTTCACGTCCCCAGGTATCATAACGTGCGTTCACACTGCGCACTGAGCAATCGAACAAGCGTTGCTGAACGAAGACTCGTTCTCGAAGACTCTGCGAATGATCTCGATAGAGAAGTTACTTCCCGTTTACACAGAGCTGCACGCTCCGAACGTTTGTTTTGTAGGCCATCTTGTTTGCTCGCAGCGGTAGTCTTCCCAAGTGAGGTTATTGTTTATCTGTAGTGTTTTTGCGATATGAACAATCGACTGAATTTTCTTTTCAGAATAAAAAGAATAGAAAATGAGTTTCGTAATTTGGGGCTAATTCCTTTTGCGTGCTTTTATAAAAAAAGCTTCCTGACCAATAAATAGCAGTCAGAGAACCAATTCATGAATTGAAAAATGTAAAATTTATTACTTTTATTGAATTTAATGGGTTTAAATTGTAGTTCTTTATAAAGTACTTACAATATAGAACTTAAAAAAATTTCTTGTATCCCATCTTGATGTTTAGGACAGCGAAAGGTCACAATTTCCACAAAAAATGTGTATTAACTTTTAACAAAACTATATTCATTTACGTAAAAACTATTGTTTTGAGCGGAAATATCTGATAGTTAATACAATTAAATTAAAAGAAAATAATAATATTAACATATTCGCAAAAAAAAAAAAAATATAAAATACTTCATTATTCAAGCCACAAATTATTCAATATTATTAAAGCAGGTTTGAATAGCAGTGAATTGTCTCTGGCGTCCGCAATATAAATGTGTAATTTTGAAACATTTTAAACATTTAATTAAAATTAGTAAATATGTGTATTTTGTACCGTAATTTTTTTCCTGCCTTGAAATGTATCATTTAAAAGTTTCATACTTTTTTATGCAAACTACAAACAACACAATTTGCCTTTATACTCACAAAACTATGGAAATTTTCGCCAGTCGCCAACGTGTTCGCAGGTAGAAAAGAAAATGTTTGACCACGTCGCAAAACTTTCAGCTCCGAGCGAATGTGTTATCTCGGCATTCGCTTTCTCTTTATCGAAACGAACATACCCAGCGAACGTTCGCTCGCTTCCGCCAGCCGATCTCGCCCGAACGACACGATTCGCTCGGGTGTTCAGTTTCTACCGGTCGAGCGAACGGAGAATTGTACGCACGACAGCGTTCGATCGCGCAGTGCAAACGCACCTTCAAACGACATGACTCCACCCCAGGAGGGGCAAGCTCTAAGCTCCCTCCCCTCTGGAATCCCGCCATATGTAATAGTACACTATATAGTACAGAGAAGTGTAAGGATGAGAGTACAGGGCCAGGATGATCTTGGAAAGAACGCGCGCGGTTTGTAGCCTATTTTGTTTTCGGGAATTGATCCAGCATTCTCTTGGTGTTCATCGAAGAAACTGATGACTGTCGATCCGAGCAGATAATCTCTAGAATTTCCGCCTGGACAGCGTCTGAATTCAACCTCACTATCTAGCTATTGTGAAAAATCCGCTATCGACGGGACTCGAACTTAGGCCCTCCCTCCGATCAGAAAAGCTGCAATGGCAACAGCTGTATCGCTTCTTCTATCCATCCCATCTACACTTCTTGGTACACCTGAGTCACATTTGTCGGAAGATCCGGTCTTTTTACAACCCACCCCTTTCCATCCCACCTCCACCATTCTCCACTTACGAAATTTTCTTCACTTCCCTTCTAACTCCACATCGCTATCCGGCACCCTTTTTGCCGCGCTCACCGTTCCGCTGCGTGCCGACCTCTCTCTTAAATTCGAGTATATCTCACTACGGGGAAGACCCCCCGTGACGGGTCGTTTCTCGGAACTGTCCCGTCCCCGCCCCGCACGGCCTCCGCCCCCAGTGCCAACGTCCCCGCCCCCGCTCTCCACTCCGCCCCGCTTTGAATTAAAAGCGTACGCACCGCGGGTCACGCTCTAGGCACGCGATTGCGCCTGATTTATGCGCGGGGGGTTAGTGACGGAAGGGTGGAAGAATTCCGTCGAGGTCTAACGTGTTCTCGGGATGTCCATTTCATGGTCGATAAATCAAACGAAAAGGCTGTAACATTGTTACCGATGTAATTTTATGGGTGCGCGCTGCTTAGGGATTAGGCTGCTGCCCCTGCTGTGGGATGTTCGTCGGGGAGAAAGGTTTATGTATCGCTCCCTCTTTGCAGTTAAAGCGTTTTCGTGGTGACACGAGGGAGAACGAGGCGACTTGTCCCACTAGCCGCAATAAGTGCTTTAGTTGTTCGCACTTTGAATTGTGGATGGCTCTTTTTTGAGGGTTAATTCTGTGTCATTCTGCAATTCAAACGACTATGTCTACTTTTGCTTACGCGATTTGGTGTGACCAACACACGTGAGACATCGATATTTTTAAACATTGTGTGGTTTGTTGGAAGCATGTGGTGTTTAATCCTAAAGTAGTTTCGCCATATTTTGAAACACCTGTTGCCGCGGCGAAATGAGAGCCCGCTCATAGAAAAAGTGAATTATAAGAAAGACATTTATGTAAATGAATCAAAATAGAGGACGAAACTACAAAGAAAATGCTCGGGGGTGTAAAATTATTTAATAAAAAAAGTAATCTCATTTGTTGATCGGTATTGTTACTTATGTGTTTGAAGAAGGGTTTCAGAGCGTATGTACCAATTTCGTTAAATTTAATGTATAAAAATATTAACAATTTAAGAATTATTTTTAAAATCACACCCAACGGTTTACTACTAAGATCAACTATTTCTTCACTTTATACAAATGACCATTTCCTTCCTTCCTAAATATTCTAGGCAAGGATTCAACGCCATCGAACGAGCAGAACTGACAATCCGCAATCGATAATAACTCCGAAATCACTTCTCAAATTAAATCAAAACGAAAAAAATATTTTTTAATATATTTTTTTTCTTTCAATTCGTAACAACGTTCTATAAAAGCTGCATACTGGCGTCGAACGTTTGGAATAATCCCCGTAGTTAGTCATTGTCTTTTGTTCCTTCGGCCAAGGGCTCGGCGTCGGTTCATCCCCTGGTTTCCAGACGGTCAACGAACCAAGAACCGTAATGTCTCGAATTGCCTAACCTCTGTGACGTCACTTAGTTAAGGAGTTTGGCTAGCTACACGACCAGATGGCCGGACAATGCCGATTTTAAACAATTGTTCGTAGGAAGGTATTGAAATTACGTGATTCCCAAGGCTAATAATTTTAAACAGGAAGAGAAAAATAAACTCTTCAGGTCTGAGAGTCCACATGCGAGCACTGCAGTGTTACATTCAGATTTCACGTTGAGTTCATAATTCACCTAACCCTTTTTATATTTAATCTCTACCTACGCCTGTGACTAGCTGCAAGCTAAAAATAGGATATACATTATCCACAAAATATGTCTGTCTGTTATGAAATTCCGCGTAGTTTCGCAATTTAAAATGTTGATACACGAGAAATATATTTATTTTAAAAAATTCAAAAAGATACTTTGTACTCACTGCTTACAATAAAATTAAGCTGGTCGCGTAAAATTACTAACAGAGTCTGTTATTTCCCATGCGAGGATGCAGCTCTCAATTTTTTTGTTGTATGAATATGTCTGCTCATGCTTATATAATTTATAAAAATATTCAATTATATTTGCATTCATTGCCTTGCTGAAATTTTCTAATTAACACAATTCTTTTTCAAGAGGGAACAAATTGATGAAATTATCTTCATCAAATCTGACAAAATTCTCTGTATAATAGAATGTTATTGACTACAAACTATGAGATTCATTTCATTTAAATACTCTGATAATGATACTTCATGTTTCTGTGCCTTGTTCAAACAAACTACATCTCTTCTCACAAAGGCGCTGCTATTCAACATGAAATCTGGGATTCAATAACAACTTTCCTTTTTTTATAACTCCTGACATTTGTGAAACTCTTTCTTGGATGTATCTATCTGAATATAATTATATAATGACGGGTTCCCGACGAAAGAAGAGTCATAAATCAAGTATGATTAGTGCCTACTGGTTTCTAATGGCAGCAATTGGAAGATTATTATTTCGAATTTGTTACTCGAGAGAGCATTTAGGATCAGCGATCCGAACCCACATTTCTCTCACATTTGTTTGCGCACTGCGTCCAACCGCATTGCGTTGGGTCATTTTATGTCCATTGCTATCGCCGCCAGCCAACTCCACCCACCAGTCCCCTTCTCCTCCTCTTCCCCCCCTCCCCCACTCCGAAAGGAGCATCTGGGAGATTAACAGGGCGATACGCGTCCGCGGCCGATTCGGGACTCGTAAAGGGAGAGGCCATAATCATTTAACGGAGGCGCGCCCCAGCGTTGAGGGAAGGAGGCTCTGAGGCAGGGCCAAGTATGGCTCGGATGACGAGGTGGTGGGAGGGGAGGAGAACGCCACAAGATAAGAGTGATGGCTGTTAAGGTCGCGTTCACATATAGGGTAGCTATCCTATTTACGTATTCCTCAAACGAGTGCCACTATATTAATCGTTAAATTGCAACGCTTTGCGGAATTACTCTTCTGAACGTTATTTTGAATCCGAAAGATGCAGGACGAAAATGTTGAGAAAAATGGTTGCGTGAATTTGGGCACAACGGGCTTATCGTATAGTAGGCTTGTCGTAAAGTTATAATAACTTTAATAGATTTATATTATTTTTTCTCAAATAAAGAATTTGGTTTTTCTATTTTGCATTTACAAGTACCACGAATACAATCATAATTCCGACGCGGCCGAAGTTGCGACAGACCGAGATGAATGAAGTAAAAGACTTTAAAATGTGGAATCTCGACAGTAGTTGAGTGTTCAGTGGGTATAAAAGCTATTGAGGAAGTTGCAATATACAACAAAAAAGATGGAGGGAGAAGTGTCATTGCACTGAATGATTATCATCGGCCGTAGAATGACTGCGTATGTTACGAAGTGTTACTGCAAAAAGCAGGCATGTATTCAACTATAAAAGTAACGTGCTCTGAATATTGAACATGAATACTTTTGTAGAGGAAAATTGATGGAGATGACATAAATGAAAAGTGAGGTATTCATATCAATAGAAGTTTAACATCTGATTGTAACTTGAGAGACTTGACTTTTTTCGGTTTTTGAAAAATTTTATAATAGTATGTGCATTTGATCTCATTCCTATGCTAGGTGCTTTATTGTAAGATTTAGTCCATTCGTTGATATTCATTGAAATGCATGATTAAAATACTTTGATTTTAATTCGTAGCATGTTAATTCATTACCGAATTTAAGTATGATGGATGTTCAGGTATTGTGTCTTTAACTATGATGCCTGCAATTAAAAATATCGTCAAACTTTTAATCGGTCACGCCTGTAAAACAAACACCAACAGACGCGCTGCATTTTCCCGATACATCTTACTTGGAGGTATTACAATAAAACACTCGTCTCTATAAATCAACATTTATTTATCTTCTTAATCCATTAACACTTAAAAACACTTTTGCTGTGATTTTTTATGCATGTGTCGTTTTATCAGCAGTCTTTGTATTTGTACAAATCACGTCGACATGCGTTAGAGATATTCATCGATATTTCGTCGAAATTTCATACATTTTATACCCAAATAATTTGCGAGTTGCCGATTTTCCGAAACTAATTTCGCCAATCTGCTTTTCATGACAAAAATATCTTATCCCTTATGACAATTATTTTCTGTGACACGGACGGTCGGGCTGTATCACTTAGATACATAGATTTTCTCCGCCTAATATAAAGTGAATTGATATTGGATTAGCCGTGACGCGGTTATCCAATCGGAAACTTTAATATTAAAAATTCAGTCGTAACAAACCTCCCGATTGGATAACCGCATCTTAGCTGATTGTTGTCAATTCGTCTTACGTTGTTATGGGAGTGTGACACTGAGACTAAACACAAACACACAATAAGCGGACATTACGTTAGTAGTTTCTGGGAAATTAGGACCGGGAAAGGTAACTCAGTGTATCTACTGATGTCACTGCAGTGCCTCTGACTGGGAAGTACAAGATTCGAGTCCCGACAGTGGCAGGATTCTGAGGGGGGGGGAGATGACCGCCATCTGCCATGCACTACCCTTACGGGACTACTGGTCTTATGAGTTGACGCGGCCGGAATCATTAATCAATCAATCAAATCTTGGAAGTTAGGGACGAAACTACCTGGAAACTTGACTCCGGACCTTTTATCGTTTCCAAGAAAGTCCAAGAAGTGTAACAGATATAGAGCTATCATCTACAGCTACACCAAAACCTGTGGAACATTAAAACCGTTCATGAGACATGCATGAAATGAAATTGAATACGGACTCTACCGAGAGGTTGTGGCACATCTAGACGAGAGTATTAGCTGAAAATGCCGAAAGAGCGTCTCTGCGCTCTTAAGTAAAGCGAAGCCAAATCGCGGAAGTGCAGTCCACAGTTCTTTTGCGCTTCCGGGGCCTGCTGTCGCCCGCGCAGATAAACCCTCTTTCTCGCCCCGACGCACCCGTGCAACGTCAGTTGCTCTCATTGGACCTGCCTCCTCCGCGTCACTCGACATCTTTTGAAAATGCTGCCATATTTTCTCCAACTCATCCCGCCACCTGTCCGGTTCTGTTCTTGTATAATTAGCTTTGACGTCATCGTTGACAGCGTGTGTTTAGTACTTCCTCTCCAGATGCAGACGGTCAAAATGACAACACATGTCGGTCACAGCGACTTGTTTAATCTTCAACGTTTTCTCATTTTAAAGTAATCTTCCCTAGTCTCCCACTTGGTTATTTCCCCCGCTATAACAGTTAGTAATCAGTATTTTTTTTTTAAATTTTGATTCATGCCTTTCAGTGCAAACAGGCACAAACATTGTTCTCAAGCAGTTTTCCGCCTGATTGCAGTTGTATAACCATTTTAATGTCCGACATATGGCATGCCAGCACCTTTATTTTACTTACTACCCCTAAGTTGTGCAGATTTCTCATCTAACTTTCATTTCTTTCACCGCCGATACTGAACCCATAACAAACGCACCTTCCTCTCAATCTGTACCCCTGCCATCATCTCTTTCGCCGTCGTCCCCTCCAGGACTGAGAGAGTGGGTGGCAGGAGCCACTTCGCCACGAGTAATCGTGTGGCGCTGAAAAGATCGACGCCCCTCCCCTACATCCCCCACCCCTCCCTGCCGTCGCCTCCCCAGGGCGAAGTCCGCGCGCCGAACTCTCGCGGCCTTCCCCGCATTAGAATCCACGGCCTCCTCACCTACGCCCTGGCGACTTCTGCGTGGGCGGCCGCCATCTTTCAGGGCGTCTCGTAAAATGGAAATGCGCGAATGAAAGAGGACAGCGGAGCGAAAAAAGACGAGGTGTTATTCAAGGAATCAATGAATAAAAATTGTACTCGGGCAGATAAGCTCGGGAGTCGGGGATATCCCGTGAATAACGCGAACTGGAAATGAATGCTAAGAGAGGAGGGGAAAAAAGAAGCCCGAGATGAAATTCGGAAGGGAATGTTTTGAATTCAAACTGAGAATCGCGGCTAATTCGGGGGAGAGGACGACAAAAAGGAAAGTGAGCAACGCGCCGCGTCCGAAGTTCTGCGTGGGCGGTGGTGGGGGGCGAGGGAACTGGGAGGGGGTGGTGACGAAGAAGTACAGCTAGTTCGCCGGTGGTGAACCTGAAAAAATAGAAGGCTTTACTGGGGATTCAAAATAAGGAAAATGATGGTAATTTTCAATAACAAGCGCAAAATCGAAAAAGAGGAAAGCGAAGATGTTATAAAAATGACAACGAAGCGAAGGAAAATGCTAACAGGAAATAATATAGGATAAAAAGCGCTAGTGTATTTGTTAGAAGAAGAAGAAAAATGAAGGAAAATGAGAAGAAAGCAAAATAAATGACATTCAAATCATTAGGGATTAACGAGGAGAAAAAGATGAACATTTTGTAGAGTAGAAACCAAGAGAGAGAATAGAAAGAATAATATTTTGTCTAAAATAAGCTGTGTTAACAATTGATTGGAATACACTACGTTAGAATAAATTCTGAATAGAAAGGAAGAGAGTAGTGGGATAGGAATCTAAAGTGAGAGTCAAGAAATGTGGTTGTTTTAAAAAAAGAGAGCGGACCAAAGAGGCTAAAAATAAATTAACTTAATTGTTGAAAATCTACAAATAATCAACATGCTCAGTGGATGGAGTGTTATAAAATACTTATACCTTTCAAATAGAGCTTTTAAATTTGGCTCGTGCCGATTGGAAATGAATTGACACATCGATTCCACAGTGCCACTACATGCTGAAACAACGCGACAGTTACGTTTTTTTCAAAGCTCCCCCCCCCCACCCGTATCCCTGGTGAGGCGGTAATTCATTTTATTTTTGGGGCAGTACAATTTGCGCTACAGCCCTACTCTGTTTTTGCAGCAGAAGTGAGAGAGTACTCATAATATAGCGAAAGCTTATCTTACAACTAACTCATAGTTTTCATGCCCTAACTAACCTATTTACAGAATGGCGTTTGGCCGTTTCCTTAGGTCTAGAAAAAAATATTTAATTATAAGTGCGGCGTTTTAGTTTGAGCTTTTTTCCTTATTTTTATTCTCATATTAACTCCGATTCTCACCCTGATTCGCATTATTTACAGTGTGTACTCGTTAAATTTATTCACTTATTTATACTACACTATATTTACATTATGTTAAGTATTTACAATTGCACTTGCTCGCCACAGCACTGACCGAGTGTGTCCATGGTGAGTGTGTCACTCAGTGTGTCCGTGGCACGATCAGTGGGGCGGCGTGAGGGCGCCGACATCCTGAATCACCGCGGTCTCCGCGGCGACTCCATACGCCGAGGGCGATCCCGGCCCGCCGGTAACCGCGTCGGGTTGCTCGCGAAGCCTTGCTACATTGTATTTCCAACTGACAAAAGACCTTTGCGAGTGCATGTGCGCCCTTCAGCAGCGCCCTGGCATCGCACAGGTGGCGAGGGAGGCTGAGGGAGCATGGAGCCGGGCTCCAGGGCGTGTACCTGCGACCGTTCTTCCTCTGCCGCCGCCGCCGCCGCCGCGTGTCCGCCAGATGCCGCCTGCGCCGTCGAAGGCCGGAAGTCTCGCCCCGCTGCGCTCGCTGTAGGGGCAGAAAATCACGTCAGGGGAGGAGGAGGAGGAGGAGGAGGAGGAGAAGGGGACCCGGAAGCGGCGTCCGCGCGCCCGCGCAGAAAAAGGCGCATCCGCCCGCGCCCTCGCGACATCATCCTCATTTTGCGCCGCCCCCTCCCCCTCCCCCACGCTACGTTCCACTTCTTCCCGATTCCTTTGCCTCTTGCATTCCGCGCTGCATCGCTGGCGCCGGATGCGATTTCGTCTCTCCCGGGCTCCTTTCAGCCCTCTTCCTCACCTCATCTCACCGCCCCACCCGACTTCGATTTGTACCCTACCCTCCTTCAATTGTTCCACTTCTCCCCGTCTCGTTTTCCTTACTCACTGACACTCCACCACTCTCCAACATGTTTGTCTCTCCCAAAAGCAGCAGACTCTCCCCGTGTTGCCCCGTCTCCTGCCGCACTTCCCCGTCTCTCGACACGAAGGACCGCGGATTCGAGTCCCGCCTCGGGCATGGTTGTATTTTTGTTCATCCTATCACCCCTCTAACATCACTATATCATGTCATCTTCACTGTTAACATAACGTTAACTCTAATAGTGGTCGCTAATGACCTAGATATTGATGCGACCTTAAATAACAAAACAAAAACAAAAATCCCCGTCTCTCCCTGACAAGTCTGTCGGAAGTGGTGATTCAGGACATCTACTGATGTCACTGCAGTGCCTCTGACCGGGAGGTCCTAGGTTCGAGACCCGACGGTGGCAGGATGTTCGCTACTAGCTACATAGGCCGAGTTCTTTCGCTTTCTGGAGGAGAATTCTACATGCCGGCTATTCTGCCCGCTACGTTCTTGAGGTTTCTGCAATCAACATCAGGCAGATGTCCCAGCAGTACCCTAACAAACGACAAAGAACTGCGTACGACCGTTCCTTCCTCTTACTTGTCCTATTACCCTCCCACACATACCGAGAGACCGGTTGGAAGCTTCGAGTTGGTCCCGCCTGGGGCGGGAACCCGCTGGTGGGAGATACCTGGCTGGAGAAAACCTCGCTAGCCGGCTTGTACTTCGGCTGCAGATCTCACCATCCAGCGAGGGATGAATGCCGCCAAGTCTGGTAGAAAAACGTGTACTATATTTACGGGAGTAATGTGTTTATAATTGACTCGCCCGGAATCAATCCCACCTTTTCAGGTATTCTCACCCGTCTTTCTATTCTTCATTTCTCGACCATCACAGTTTTTCTTGTAACGTCATCTGCACGTTTGTTTTTCGCAAATTGAATTTCGTTTTCCTACTTCTCTGTACTCTCGCATCTTTCCTTCCCTCTGTCTCCATCTGCCCTACAGACGCACCACAAACCTCCAGCCGCTCCTTTCTTCGCGCGTATCCTTGCTCCGCCTCACCCAGTTCATTTATTTTTTTAAATTTTATTTAAGGTCGCAACAATATTAGCGACTGCTATTTCTTGTAAAGGTATGGTAACTGTGAGGATGACACGATATGATGATATGTATTTACGTGGCTGTCCGGTTGACGCCGCGCCCATGGCGAAGGTGCCGACGTTTCGGTCGCCATTTTGCGACCTTCCTCAGGGCATAATGCGAATTACGAATGTAAGTAAATACTGACTCCGACCGCGAAAGCCTACGTCCTCATGATGATGTTAGGCGGTGCAAGAACGAACACAATGCAACCATACAATCATGCCCAAGGCGGGACTCGAGCCCGCGTACCTTCGGTCCGAGATCGCTACGGCACTTCTGCCTTTGCGGTCTCGGCCATCTGATCAGTTTTAATTATTTACGGCTCACCTCACCCATTCCTCCCTGCTTGACAACTCGCCTATGATTCTCGTCTCACCTCTTTTGACCTCTCATCCTACTCTTCACTTACTGTTCTTGTTTATTACTACCCTTCTTCCGCCTTCTCCGACCCCTAGTTTCACCTTTCTGCTGCCCTCTGCTGCAATTCGTTCCGACATAGGATCCTTCCTTTCTGCTTCCGGTCATTTTTTGTGGTCTTAGAAGTTTAGAGAAGTATTTCATTTCTCCTATAATATGTTTTGTGCATGAAGACTGCCACATAGGCATTTCTTTATGTTCCTCCATAGTAAGAACGACTGAAAGCCTTGTATAATAATATGTGGTATTGAAAAAAGGCTGTTGTAAATTCGACGAAACATGCAGATGACCACTACATATAATGAAATGTTTGCAACCATCTTATGATCTCAGGTTCAATTTAGGACGAAAATTACTTACCTTCAGAGAGTATGTAGGTTTACTCATTCAACTGTGCATCTTAAAGTCAAACGATTTTACAATTGATTTTCAACTGATTTTACCCTACGTTTCTTTAATTTATTTAAACCCAGAATCTACTCTCCTAAAAACATGAAACGTTAGCGTTTGCAATAGAAATGGTATCATCCCACAGAACAACCAAATGTTGAGTCTACTTCGTGGTCACAAAATGAACTGGTCTGGTCTATCTGCTCCACTTGCCTGAATGTAATCGTACGCTGGCTGTTTGATGCCTAGCTGTCATCTATCCTTCTCATCGCTTACCATTGAATATTGAATGACAATTCCCTGCCCATGAGGTTTGACCAGATTTTACGCAAAGTGCTGTTTGTGAGTGTCCAATGGGATTCTACCAATCCTTCAGAGAATCGATTTGCACTGATTTTGCAATTTCGTATTGCAAATAATGTATCACGCTCTTCACCTTAGTTAGCTTCATGTATTGAGTATTAAAGCCAAACAAATATAAACATGTGAACATTATTTTGTTGAAAATTTGTCATATTTGTGTAGGATCATCAGATCACCTTTGGAATATGTGAATTAAAAAATTAAGACACTTTACTTAAATTTAAAAGAACATTTTGATATGCATCTGTAACATGATTGCTTGTTGACTACAATATTAAGAAACTATTTTTGAAAGTTTGAAATACTTTTTATCAAATTCATTGATTCTAATGAACATGGATATGCATATGTGGTACAATGGTGAGTGTTCCAGAACTATTTACAGCATGTCATATAATAATGCAATTATTGTGAAACCGTCCTTTTGTCTTGTTTATTGAGTGTTAAAACGAGCTCTAATTCTTCGTTGGGCACATTTACAGCATGTGCAATGATGCAGAACAATGGGAGTAAATTAGCCGATGCTGCGTTAATTAACCGTTCTGGGAAAGTAATAGAAGAGAAGTGAATGGCTTTCGAGCGTTAATACAGTCCTTGATAAGCACAGTTCAAATGCGCCATATAAAAAAACAATATTAAAAAATAACTAATGAAATAAAAAATATAAAAGTTTTCATAAAATTTTAATTGCCGATTAAGTTGATTCAACATTTACCGAAAATTTTCATTTAACTGTCGTTCTATCCAAAATGTATTTATGTTTGTATTTTTAAAATTTTGAAATGTTTAAATGTAGTTTTTATTAGTAATTTTGGCACTACTTAGGAATAAATACTTTTTTGATAATCAAGAATAAATATTGTTTATTAATTTCATAATTATTAAGAAAATGAAAAAAAAAATCGTTCCGAAAAAATTCAAATTAACGTAACGTGATAGATATTGTAAATACTTCCATTACTCTCTTTAATTATTGTCCAAAATATATAATGACTTTGATGAAATACTGTATCTACGCAAAATGACATTAATTCAAAACACGAATCTTTATTATGCATGAAAACTAACATAATAACGTACAGGTAATCATTACTCATTCTCCCTACTTTTATCTATTTTCAGAAAGACATCTCTTTTAAAAAAATATAAAGATTTTTTTGTTGATTAAATTACACAGCTAATTACTTTTTACATACATCTTCTCCTGAATGTTTAACAATTCCATTTCTCTTCGTACTGTATCAGGACTTGTATTCGATTCAAGATACAATTATCACAACAAATCATTGGTTAAATAACGGTATTTTTTGCAACGTGATATTATTGCCTAAGATAAAAATATAATAATTGTATACATGTTCTCCATAGAATGTCTAGAATTATTATTCCATGCTTTGCAACTGGCTTGCCAGACGAGCATCAATTAATACAATTCATACATTAAAGGCGTCGGTTTACTGGAATTACCTCCCGATTATTGTGGTTCATTCCGGTCCAAAAACGGCTTAGACCATCGCCAAATTGAGTGGCTTTTGTGACGTGTTGAGCGTGGCCGGTTGAAGCAAAGCATTGCTAAATGTCGTGACTGGAAGCGGTATCTCTAAAGTGACGCAGTATAACAGCTTTCATTTTGCGCTGAACTATTGACAGCCATATTCGCCGTCAGTTTGCAACCTCGGATTCGGCCGACTGGAGAGTAGGGTCGTTCCATCAAGGGATTGTCCCCACTGCACTACGCGCCCATTGTCGCGGCGCCCTCTCTGTGTCCGCCCACCGATTGAGAAAGTCCTTGCTTCGCTGCCGCCCGCTTGCGAAACAGGAAGAGCCGCATTGTCCATTGTCTTCCTCTAAAGATGGCTTCTCCGTTTTCTGTTTGTCTCCGTTCGTCCTCATTGCTCCACCGTTTTCTTGCATCTTCTCCTTCTGAATGTTTTTATCCATCATTTTTATACACATTTCTTGCCCAGGTTTCACATATCTGTAATTGTATGGCTATTCCAACCGAATGCAGTCAAATACAACGATCGCGGGGACAATGTTGCATTGTGCTTGCAGGGTTCAATGAACTCCACTTTTTGGCATCTCTTAACTTTGTCCGCCACTTGGACCTCTCCCCCTCTATTGTCCCATAGAATATAATGAAACATTGGTTTACAATGTATTTGTCACTGTGTCGGCATAAACACACGGCTCATGCATATACGATTGCTATAATACACTGTATATGCACACGATTGCAGCAACAGAATATCGTTTCACTCTCATGCCATTTCGTGTACCAATACGACACAATAGGTTGCGGCACGTATTTGCGACGGTAGCTTGTTTAATACGGAATAATGAGCACTAATATTGTTTTTATTGTAAGACAAGTTTGTGATATTTTTAATCATTTTAAGTGCTGTAGAAATACGTAAATATTCACTGTTTCAATCGCTCTTCTGATCGGTTACTAACTGGTCGTAATTTTGTTCCACTTCGTGATTTTATAGGAAAGGCAAAACTGAACTGTGGAAGTAATCGTCAAGCGAGTTAATCATGAACCTTTATTCATCTCCGTCACAGAAGAATTCTCACATCGTGAATAGACTACCGTTAGAATGAACTCACTCGACACAGTAAGCAAACGACGCGGCACAACGGGGAGCCTGGGAGGTCGCCTCGACTACCAGATCCTTCACCGGAGGAAAAGTTATTTTCCGAGATTAATTTGAGTGTCACTACATTCTGAGGACGAAGAAAGCGTCGAGAAGAATCTTCAACAGACATATAATGGTGTATGTTGAATAAATACATTGTATATTTTGAATACTGTACTTACGATTATTGTTTTAAAAAAAATCCCAGCTAGAGAACCAAACGTCTAAACAGGAGGAGAGTGCTGGATTAGTCATGGCATTTTCTTTAATTCAAAATTTATTTTCTTCCGTTTCGAAAATGAACTTGGTGAAATAAATTATTGCATATACATACAAAGTTACGGGAGAAATTCACTGTGAAGTGTCAACAGTTCAGCTAATGATTTTGGAAGTATGATCAGGGTAAAGGAAATGCTTTAATGATACAAATGTACAGAATAATAATAAGAATAACAGTAACAACAATTTATTTTCAAAAGAGCGATTTGAAGAAGCTGTGTGGGTGTTCACATCTCTAATACTATCAAGAACACTCTATTCTGACAGTGATAAAAAAACTGTTTTTATTCCTTTGCTTCTCGTTCGCTAGTTAATAATAATAATAATAATAATAATAATAATAATAATTTTTCGATGATAACCTAAACATGGCAGAAATTTATACTCTCTATCCAGCTCTCTCGAAAGCACTACTCAACTCGTCTTCCCATACAAGGGTCCTCGAGGGCGACGGGGCTAGAGGGGGGTGGCGGCGCGCGTGACGTAATTGCACCTTCCCGCTCGGAGCTGGGCGCCCGGGGTGGGCGACAGGGCGCGTGCGCGCCTCCTTCCGCGCGCTCCCGCCCCGCGCCCGCCCCTGCCCGTCGCCTATCCACCTCCGCTCCGCCGCCGCCCGCCCCCCGCGGACCTGCGCGCCGCCCCCGCCCGCCCAGCCACCCCGCGTCCCCCGCTCCCCGTCGCGCCGCCGCCCCCGCCGCCGCCAAGCCGAGTTCGCGCGTCGCGCCGCGTTCGCGCCGCACCGCGCCGCGGCTGCGGCGACGGCCGCAATTAATCTGGCGGCGCGGGTGGCGGGGCTCGGCGCAGCCAGCGGTCGGAGCACCAGCTGCGCGCCGACCCGGAAGCGGCGACCCGGAGGGGAGCGCCAATGGGGGGCCTCGTAGTTCCGGCGCTGCTTTCCACCTATGCCCCTCCCCCACACACACCAATATCCCCCTGCGCAATCACTGACGCCCGAATTTATGAATCGCTCCAGTGGACTCGGTCCCTGGTCGAGAAATCTCGTGTTAAATGTGTTGGCATTCAATGAAGAAATACTGTTTTAAATGTTTTATTTATTATTTTTTCTACTCCCAATGCATAATTCTGTGATCTGATAGCTGCAAGCCGTTATTAAATGATACTTATTACGACACAAATTTTATTATGATACTGGTTCTTGACCAATCTCAGAGACGTTTACACGCCAAGTATTGTCAATTAATCACTGAGAATCGTTCTAGTGAATGTTTTGTTCGATTGTGTTCATTTAATTTGCATTTAGTATTATATTATGCTTGCCAATGTTTTTTTTGTATTTTTTGGGTGGAATATTATTTAAAATAAATTGGATCGTAATTTCATTTTGATTCTATTTTACTAGCGCAGTAAACCAAAGCCATCTGCAGTAGAATAGGGTAAGGAGTCATCCGTGTGGTGACCTTTTCTGAATCCTGCATGTCGACTGCCACGAAACGATGCAATGTAAAAGCCGAACTTATAAATGTTACCATAAGTCATAGAAAAAGAACCGTATGAAACTCGATTTAATGGATATTAATACACTTGTGTTATGTTTATGATACTCGCTCGTGCCTCGCTTGAGACGTAATATCACAGTTTTGTATTAATACCGATTATTACTTTATCGTTTCGTTTTTTGCTCAGTGTGCAGTGTTTGCCGCAACAGTCCTGTCAGTTTGAAGCCGAAGGAAAGAGGGTTGAATGAAGCCTGAATATGGAAAAGGAGGCAAAGACAACCGCAACATTTGCTGCCTCATCCACCCTAGTGGACGTGGTCACCGACCCCGATCTCTGGTGTGAAATGTATAGTTATTCAATAACGAAATATTGTTTTATTTTTTTAATTTTATTTTTGCGTGGTGTTCAGTGCATGCCACAACAGCCCTTCTCTAACTAATACTGTGAGTTTAAATCCTCAAGAAAGTGATTGAATGTAGGCTGAGCATGAAAGCGAAGGCAAAGGCATCCACCACGTTTGCCACCCCACCCTCGCCAACAACTCTCGCCGCAATCTCTGATTCCCTATTGGTGGTTCGCCTCAGTGGCCCGGTTTATGGCAACGAATTTCCAGAAGTTAAATGTAATTTTTTTTGTCAATGGAGAAATACTGTTTTAAATGCCTCCTTTAATAGATTCTGAGTTGTGTTTAATGTCTGCGGCAACTGACATACTCAAGGGCTGAGGATTCGAAGTCCTTTTCGGTGACATGGTTGGTAGACTGAGTATGAAAAGCAGACAAAGACAAAACACCGCGTTTGTCGACTCTCCCTCTCGATGCAATCACTGAATCCTGATTGATGAATCACCCCAGTATACTCGCTCCCTGGCCACAAACTCGCATGTTAAATGTATTGTCATTCGATGAAAAAACTGTTTTAATGTATTCCTTATTATTGTCTTTCGTGGAGTTCAATGAACACCCCACGTGTCTTTCATTAGGGCTGACCTCGAATACCAAGGAGGGTACAATGAATTTATTCGTAACATGTGAGTGTGCTGGCGAAAACCGAGGGAATACACGACATTTCCTACTTACATCCCCATCACGAAGTCCAAGTGCCTTCACCGATGCCAGCTTAATGAATCGGTCGAGTAGACTGTCTGGGATTTGTTTGTAGACTGTTTTTTTAGGGATATGACACTAACTAGACAATGTATTTTTTTAACCTTTTATTGTAGGCTTCTTCACGTTTTTGAGTTTACTGTTATCAAATTCTCAATTTGTCAGTTGTTATTTGTTTCCTGACCGCAACAATCTGTGCCCAACTGATAACTAATACCAAACTATTTTCCGGCCTCCTTTTCTTGAATTTTGATGGCATCTACCACTCTATTGCTTAATGCTTCGAGAGATTCAGTTCTTGCTAGAGAAATCTATTTGAAGGCATTACTGAGATATCTGTTTCGACCTGTTTCTGAGGTACCTAATATGTCATTAGAAAATTTAGTTTCTAATCATCTCATTTTAGAATATATTTCGGTAAACAACAAATAAATGTCTTTACGACTGTTGTTTCATATCTTGGTTTAGTAAATTTGTATTACTTGATCCAATTATTAATTCTCACCTTTTATAAAATTTCGTGTTAATTAACTTTTATTGCTAATTGGTTCTGTCGTATTCACAATACATGCATTTTCAGTTTGTATTTTTCTTTCCTAAATAAATCATTTTTGACGTATTCTACCAATCATCTCAATGTTTAAACAACTTATCAACAATACTTATATTAAAATATTTTAATTCTCATAATAACATAAAAACACCTCAGGCGTATTTCGAATTCAATACTGATAACATGAAATGTTTAATCCATCATCATTTCGTATATCCTACATGTGTCCGAGATCAATCCGGTGGCCGAGATCGATCTCGAACCGAAGGATCGCGGGTTCGAGTCCCGCCTCGGGCATGGTTGTGTTGTGTTCGTCCTTTCACCCCCTATTATCATCATCATTCCGGGGAAGGCATCGGGAAACCACCCTGAATAATTCATCATCCCAAGAAAACCCATTATGGGTCACCTAACTGCCGTTTATGGCAGATAGGACCAAAAAAAAACAACAACATGTGTCAGAGGATCACCTATAAACTGAAAATTGTTGTACTGGAAAATCGACAAAAGAACGAAACAGAAACGTTGAAGACAGAAAGGGAAGTCGGTTGAGGCGGCAGAGACAGGGGAATGCGGCAGAGCGCAAAGGCGTCAGACCTCGCGAACACGCGGGCAAACTTCCAATCGTGGGACGGTGCATTCTGAATCGACTTGCCTCTGCTCCCCTCCGTTCTCACCGCTGCGGCGGGCTCTGGGGCGCCCTGCGTGGGATATTGGTTTCTCCTGATTGAGGTCATTGGACCGTTGCGGAGATGACGAGGGCAGCTTCTGCAATTTGGACTTCCTTCGATATCTCCCAGGGGTGCGAGCGGATTGTTTTCCAAAAAAATGACCTTGTCGTCGAGGGGTTATCGGTTTCTCTGTATATCAAGCAAGCATAATTCCTTGCAGGAAACTACGAGTTTTTCTCTATTTAGATTTATTAAAGTAATTGAGAGAAAACGTTGACTGAAAGTGTGACAAACAAGAAAACAAATGTCCATACATGTAACACAATACAGTTTTTTTTGTAAGACTGGAAATTGAGAATAGGGCGAATAAAACGTGAATGCTTTATGGTTCTAAATATAAATTAAGTTCAGTTTGATTCGAAATATCATATTAGGGGCACTAACATATTGTGTCAGAGGAAGTAATATGTTATGAAGGAATTCTACTCTAGTAATAGTCCCAATTGGTATCGACTTCTGTATAGTGTGGTATTAATAATTACCGTTATTGTTATTGTTACAGTAAAATATATCTAAACCGAAACCTGTACAAGCCAGAAACCGGCCTTAAAAGGAAAATTTCTCGGGGCCGTGAAGTTAAATGTCATTTACACAGCATAAAACGGAAGCTCTCCAACTCGGAAACGGAACGGTTTTTTGCTTTGCGGGGGGGGGGGAATCTTTATAAAACGGAATTCTTGTTAATTTAATGCAATTGGCGAGATGTTCTTAACGAAGTGAATGCATGTGCAAGGTTGCTTTGAATTATCTACGAAAATCCCTGTGACACGCGATTTAGTCGACACAACCGAACATTGAAGGAGAGGGGCTTCAGCTGCCAGTGTAGAATTCGACCAGTGGTCGCTTGTCTCTCAAGGTTTATGCCGTACCCTTCTCCCGTCTCTCTGAGCGCGGGAAGGTGTGCAGGCATGGCTTCTATTCACGCGTATCACTGCCTCGCGTTGAAAATCATAACCCCTTGACCAGATACGCATTGCTTCAGGTCATTCGAGGGAATCAGGAAGTCATAGTAGTGGGTTGTAATGCACTGTGCGTTGCAAGAGACAACAAACAGTCCGAATACAGTCAGTCAGGTGTGAATTTCTCAACACAGAAGCAGTCAATGAAGAGTTTAATATTCATTTATTGGTGATTTCTTCCATTAATACGTTATAGATTAATGTATTTTGACAGTTATAATAGTCATGGAATTTACAGCTTCCAGGGCAGATCTTCAATATCTCAAGTGTCAAAATGGACAAATTGCATTAAACGGTTACCTCCCTAAAAAATAATTTTTTTGGTGGCCTGATCACGATTTACTGAGGTTATCACGTTTTACGTAACGTCGGACATGGTGTTATAGTCGGTACAAGAGAGATGGGTCATAGCATCTCCGAGGCCTCGACGAAGTTTGGATTTTCCCGAACGACTATTTCAGGAGTGTACACTGAATATGGGGAATCCGGTAGAACATCAAACCTCCGGCATCTCTGCGGCCGCAAAAATATCGTGTAAGAATGGGACCGACAAGGAGTGAGGAGAATCATTACACATGACAGAAGTGCAAATCTTCCACATATTGCTACAGATTTCAATTCTAGGCCATCAAAAAATGTCAGCATACGAACCGGAGCCAAAGATCCACACACGTACTCTTGAAGACTGTGCACTACACAAAGCTTTACGGCTCGCCTGGGCCCGGCAACACCGACATTGGTCTGTTAATGACTGGAAACATGTTGCCTGGTGTGACGAGTCTCGTTTTACACTGTTTCGAGCGGATCGACGTGTACGAGTATAGCGACAACCTCATGGATCCATTGATCCTGCAACACGGGACTGTTCAAGCTGGTGGGGGCTATACAATGGTATGGGAAGTGTGAAGTTGGAGTAATATGGGACCCCTGATAGGACTAGAAATGACTCTGACAGGTGGCACGTACGTAAATATCCTGTCTGATCACCTGCACCCATACACGCCCATTGTGCATCCCGATGGACTTGGGCAATTCCTGCAGGACAATGCGACAAGCCACACGTCCAAAATTCCTAGAGTGGCTACAGGAACACGTTTTGTAATTTTAAACACATCCACTAGCCACCAACATCCCCAGACAACATTATTGAGCATATCTGGGACGCCTTGCAACGTGCTGTTGAGAAGAGATCTCCACCCTCTCGTACTCTTACGAGTTTATGGGCAGCCCTGCAGGATTCATGGTGTCAACGACCTCCAGCATTACTTCAGACACTAGTCGAGTCGTGTTGCAGCACTTCTGCGTGCTCGCGAGGACACTACACGATATAAGGCAAGTGTAACTGATTCTTGGCTCTTCAGGTTATTTATTATTTTTGCAATTGCAAGTTTTCAGAACGCCCTGTGAAAGGAAAAGCGCAGCTTCAATCGGATAAGTAATGTTTCATTAAATGTCACGCGATGAAGCACCTCTCTTATCATTAGTTATATTGACAAGGGGAAACGAGAAGTTTTCATTTTAAATTACGGCATCGCTAAGGAAGTAACAGCAATTTTTTGTTTTGTGGGATTTTTCATGCGTTAAGATATAATTTGCACCTTGTTTAACAAAAAGTACAATTGTACTGTGCGTGAAATTTTTCGTGAGTGGATGTCTCGCGGAAGTTCATATTAATTTGCAAAATAATGAAACTGAAAAAATTGACTTTTAACAAAATACTAAAACCCAGGTCCCGGAACATTTTGGGAAAACGTTTTCCCAGCAGCAATGGTCTACGACAACTTAATATTGGCATTTTCAATAGTAAATTAAAATTAAAATTATATTAAATATTTTTCATATTCATTCAGTTCTTCTCGTGGTCCGTAGTTAGTGTGAAACCTGTATATATTTTATTAATTTCAAGCAGAAATTACGCAAAAACTACCGGATTTTTCAAGAAATTATACGACTTTTGTGCACTTTGAAAACTCGGGGAGCTAATTTTGTACTACTGACTTTGTCTAAGGCAAAAATCTCTATCTTCAACTTTAGTAGTTTGTATTTTTTTTTCAATTTTCAAAAAATCGGGAATTTTAACGAAACTAGACCTGTACAATTTTCTTAAAAGTCGTTTGCACTAATTCGACAAAAAAATATAATCAAAAAATGTGTAGCCTTTTTTTGAAAATGTTG
This sequence comes from Gryllus bimaculatus, assembly GCA_017312745.1. NCBI lineage: Eukaryota > Metazoa > Arthropoda > Insecta > Orthoptera > Gryllidae > Gryllus > Gryllus bimaculatus. The sequence continues at coordinate 4,972,412 of BOPP01000022.1, forward strand.
AAAATGTCCGAGACACTTCATATAAAGAACCCTCTAAATTAAAATATAGGTTTCAAATTCTAGGTTCCGCTACATCAGTCAGAATGATTGGAGAGTTTCAGTTGTGGAGAAAATCGGCTGAACGGTTTAGGCGCTACCGCACACGAGCCAACACGCGGACAAACACATGGACAGACAGACAGACAGACGTATTGCCATCAATCGATTTTTCGATATCAAGAACCAACAAACCATGGATTCTGACTACACCACGTATTAGATGATTTTTTTCTAAATTAAGCAACAGGGTTTATCCACTTTTTCGTTTCCAGAGCTGGCAATAAGATTTTCTGACAAAAATTCGTCATTTTCTAGCGCATGATTACATAACTTTCTCTTCCTAATAAGTTCTTCCTTAAGGGCGAAAGAGTAAAAAGGTTTAAATTCCTAAGATTTGCTTCGATGTTCATTTTTATGTTTTTATTAGTTAAGTGATTAATTGCGAAGTTTTCATTTGTGTCGAATGGTTGTTTATTATTATTATTATTATTATTATTATTATTATTATTTATTATAGGTTTACAGATTTCGTGGCGATGTTGCATGTAATCGCATTTTTCTAAAAGTAACTTTTTTCGAATTACGAATGTATGTTTGATTAAACATAATAGAAGACGAAACGTATTTAGAGCTTTATAATCAATCTCTCAATAGTTCTGAATTAAGTTTTTTGTTGTAGTTTTAATTTCTCGGTTCAAATTGTACGCTGAATCTCATCCTGCAATTTGAATCGGCCTATCTTTATCAACATTCATTTGAATTGAATATAATTTTCCGACTTCCCATCGAGATTCCCGTGTCAGATTGCGAAATTTACTATTTGCGAATTTCAGTTATGATCGACATATGATCTTTGCTGCCGTTGTCGGTGGAATTTTGTTCTAAAATAACTTGCATGTGAATCGGGAAAGCTAAAAAAAATTACAGGAAGAGATTATATTACTATTAACTCCCACGTTTTGGAATCGCTGATGTAATAAATGTAAATGTGTGTTATTTTGAAGTATTTCAATACATAGATCATCCCTTACAATGAAAAATGAAATTGAACATTTTAAATCTTATTGGCATAGAAATATACGACAATCCTTTGGAATCTTAAGGCAATCCTTCAAATACAGTAGGCTGCTTCTAAACAGTGCTCCATATTTCAGATCTGAACTAGAAAAAATTCATCATTTTTCAAGTAATTCAATGTATGTTTTTGGATTTTTTATTGCGTTTACATTTATTGTACCATGTTTCTGACAATACGTTCATGTGATTGCTTATTTCTTTCCGTGTCAACAACAAAGCTCAGAAAGCTTCTCCTTGAAAATGGACAGGACGAAATAAAATATTTTTGAACATTTAGATCAAAATAATAAATAGTTTTAGCATTTTTACCACGTACAATTGAATTATTTTTAAAACATGTTCGAAACGTTGGCTTCAAACGTCGACTTCAAATTTAAACTTTTTAAAGTGGAATATGTAGCACTAATAAAAATATACATAAATGTATCTTTTAGGTGTTTTAGTTTTCTTTATGCTTATAAATTAAAATTTGCAAAATTGAAGATAATTTATGAATTAAAAAGTTGTTGCCATAAATGAATATGTATATATATATATATATATATATATATATATATATATATATATATATATAGAGAGAGAGAGAGAGAGAGAGAGAGAGAGAGAGATGATTAGTCCTTTTTTTTTTAATAATTCATCCTTAAATATTTTCTGAAGCCGCCCATGGCCAGGAAGCACCTCGTGAAATATGCTCCAACACTAGCCCACAATTTTACTCGATACAAACACAACCGCAGCACAATCGATCACACTCAAATCTCCCAGACTCCGCAGTAGCTAAATTTGTTCCGGGCGCTCTGTCCATCCCCGGGCAACGGCGTCAAGGGAAGTTGTGTGCCAGCGCCAGGCTGTGGAGGCGGCGGGGGCGGCGCCAGGTGCGAGTGCTAAGTCCCGCGGCACGCACAAAGCCCATCCGCCCCCCGCCCCCCCCTCCCCGACCGCTCCTTCACAGACCGCCTCAAACTCCCCGCGCTACCTGCGCCGTCTTCCGATGGAGGTACGCCCCCGTTCCAGGGGACCTATACACGTATTTCTACACAGCCCTACAAATTCGGCGTTCGTCGAGTACCTATCGATTTCCGAGTACTGAGATCGGACGACACTTGATGTCACTGCAGTGTGTCTGACCGATAGGTCCTAGGGTTCGAGTTCCGATACCGGCAGGATTTTCGACACTAGCTAGTCAGTCAAGTCGAACTCAGCCGCTGTATGGAGGAGAAGTAGTGTTATGAATCAGTAGAACATTGCAAAAGAACATTTTGGTTTAAAGAGATTAAGTATGCTATACCAAAATGACAAAAACGGAGGACCACCTACACCATGCACTGAAGTATTTGAGTGCCAGACTGACTGGAAAACAGATCAGAAGCTATAAATTGCAATGCCTCTCAAAGAACATGTTTGGGAGTTAGTAAATATTACGCCCGAACCTCTTTTATGTAATTGATACCATGCAGTGTGTAATTGAAATAATGGTTTTTAAATGGGTATCAGTTAGGACTGAAGAGATTTGGCAACATGCTCTTTTCAAACAATTGATTCAATTCGTGCATGTTCAGAATTTTAACGTAGCATGGACATTTAAATTAAACGTAAATAGAAAATTAGGAATACGAGACCCGGAGATTTGAAACCGTAGTAGTAACAGAAAGTAATTTACACGCGGAAGCATGAAGTTCACAACAGTCTGTGCTTGAACAAATCATCACGAGTTACTTCAAGACCCAAGACTGACGAAATGATTGCTGGAGACTCTCACGCGCCATTGCAAACAGCCATTAGAACATATCGGACAAGCATATCGGAGGCGTTACACTTAAGTCACATTCCCCTCTGTCGGGAGTAAGCGTTGAACCTGAACTTGGTCGGAACTACTTCATTCCATTCTTTCCTGTTTTATCGCTTAAAATATACACAGGATATACAATTTCTCCACCAATGTAGGAGCTGTTTACGCCTAAATAAATGTGAAATTGAAATAAACAAGCAAGAAAATTCGAGGAATGAAAAAAGGGAAAAGATCGATTATTTTGAAAATAAAAATTGGTATTTTAGAAAACTAGAAAGAGTACATGTAAGATGATGATAACTAATGTGACATCTTTGATAATGAAGATGAATGACAGGAAGAACAAGAGTAAGAGGAAGAAAAGGAAGAAGAAGAAGAAGAAGAAGAAGAGGAGGAAGAAGAAGATGAGGAAGAAGAAGAGGAGGAAGAAGAGGAGAAGGAAGAAGAGGAGGAGGAAGAAGAAGAGGAGGAGGAAGAAGAAGAGGAGGAGGAAGAAAAAGAAGAGGAGGAGGAAGAAAAAGAAGAGGAGGAGGAAGAAAAAGATGAGGAGGAGGAAGAAGAAGAAGAAGAAAATTATCAAAATTATTGTAAGTTGCTTCATGATATTGATTTACTTCAAACCTTTCATTTATTACATCACATTTCACGTTATTGTTTTGTGCGACAGCTGCAACCGCCGTCGGCGGCGCTGCTCTCCCCCGTGGCAACCGCTTGCCCCGGCGGCGGTCACGAGCCCGGCTGCGCTCCGCAGACGCGTTGCTGGAAATATTGCGGTTTTTCCGCGCGCGTCCTCCGGGACGGCGCGGCGTGCGTGCTGCCTCGCTCGTCGGCCCGCCCACGCCCCCGCCTCCGCCAGGCCCTCCCTGCTGCCGACACCCACGCCCACGCCCCGGCGCTTCCCAGTTCACCGCTCCGCGTCGGCCGTTCACCGGCCCTGTAGCGATATTCACCACCGCGGGATGTAAAGCGCGATCTGAACTTGTGCAGCCGCCAATCCCAGAACCTCTATTACTGCACCGCGTCGCTGGACATGCTGAGATATCTGCGCAAATGTGTGTTCGAGAAGAAAGAGACATCAGTGATGGGAAATGGAAAGGTAGGAGAGAACGTGATAGGGAAATGAGAAAGAAAGGGAGAGGTACGAGTACAGGAGATAAGGAAATGAGAGAGAAAGGGAGTGGTAGGAGAGCAGGTGATAGGGAAAGAAGAAAGAAAGAGAGGGTGGGACTGTTGTTGTTTCGCGCGACGTTAACCTTCCACCTCGCTCATCCTTTCCTTGTTCTGGCTATTGTTTTTTTGCACTTCTGCTGCCTTGACAGAGAGCTAAATCCAGAATACCAGCATGTAAATTAGGATCAGCTCACACAGCTAAATTAGCAGTGAATGTGAATATATTTTTTTGTAAAGAGAGAAGAAAAAATACGAGTAAAATAAGATCAAGAAAGAGAAAGTGAAAAAGAAAGAGTGAGAAAGAAAGAGAGAAAGAAAAAGAGGGAGCAAGAAAAAGAAAGAAAGAAAAAGAAAGTTAGAGAGAAAGAAAAAGAAAAAAGTTAGAAAGAAAGAAAAAGAAAAAAGTGAGGGAGAAAGAAAAAGAAAGTAAGTAAGAGAGAGAGAGAGAGAGAGAGAGAGAGAGAGAGAGAGAGAGAGAGAGAGAGAGAGAGAGAGAAATAAAAATAAAGATAGGAGTAAACATATTTTTTTACCTTGCGTTTATTTTATTAAACACTGCCTGGGCGCTTAGATAGCTTACAATCACGATTCATGAGAGGTCTTCGTTATTTCCAATTCACCTATCCAGTTTTTGCTTTAATCCTATATGTTGTTACGCGTAAAATGCATATATTAGTACGCCTAATGAATTCGAATAACATAAAATTCATTTCATGTTACTAGATTTCACCTGCCACCTCCATTCTCACACTTGCATTAAAGTAATCTCCATCGTGCAGATCTTTTTGTTCCATCAAACACTGTTAGCAAGTTGCGCGGCGTCAACGCAAAATCCGCCACGTGGTCCCCGACGCCCTCCCCCCGCTCGCTCACCCTCACCATCGCCCTCACCCGCTGCCGCTTGCCGCGCGGCGCGCTGCTGGCAGCTTGATTTTTTTTCCCGTCGCGCGGTGGTCCTGAATAGAGCTGTTTTTTTTCCGCGGCGCCGACCGCCAGTTGAAGCTAAAACGTGAAACGATACAGATTGTGCGGCGTGTATGTGGTTCGGTTGCTTTGCATTCCGTCGGGCTTCGCGCCCCAGCGGCCACATAAATGCTGGAGGTGATGGACGTCAGATAGGGCTCTGTTTCACAAAACTCAAATCTCGTTGCTTATATTCACTTCGTTCTGTTCAATTTTCAAACGCTGCACTGTATCATGTGAATATAGATGCCTTTACCGATGGTTTCCCTTTTCGCAGTGTCGGTTTATATCTTCAATGGCAATTCGATGACAGCTATTCGTTTATGAGATACGTTCTCGTAAATAAATGTTTATTTTGGGTGTTAAAAGAGTGTATAAAGTCAGTTAATGAAGGTACGGATGAAGCTTTCAAATGCGAGAGATAATATATTGCATCCATGATTCATTCCCTTCATTTGTTTTATTGAAAACTGCTGTATTCATGGAAATATTAGGCAAAATAGAAGTGCCAACGTGAAACTAAAGGAAAACTTTAACACATCCAAGCACTATGAATATATCACGTACCATCACACATGTTTGGAAAATGTTGTACATTAATAAATCTTCAATACATGTTTTGATATATTTATTCAAGAAGACATTTCTTACAAAGAAACAATTACCCATTGTATATGCACATAATAAAACATACCTAAACAATACGTATTAAAAATAAAATTTTAGTTTATTATTATGACAGCTGAATAACCTGTAACAGTCTTTAGTGTTTGTGCTTTATCATTCTCTGATTTATTGTTATTTAAAATTAATTATTTGGATATATTATTATTAAATACAGACTAAAATGTTTATTTTACTTCCGTATTTTTCATCTCAAATTTATAACTCAAAATATAATATATTTATTTTTTGAAATAGAACTAAATACCTTGCTACGCTTATGCAGTTTTACATTTTATAAAAATAGTTTGAAGGCTTGGCTACTGAAGCCTTTAGCCGGTTTTAAAATTTAAAATTAATTCAGAACAAAAAATATAATATTCTGAACCTTATTAACGGATAAAAAGGTTTTTAAAGTGACTGAACCTCCGCAACCCCATCTTACTCTCCCTGTATTGTGCTACAAGAAGCATAAGAGGAAATTGCCCGTTATTGAGAGCTACGTTTCAATAAGACAAATGACCTAGCGCGCGCGAGGCGGGGATAGAGACAGAGACCGACGGAAGGAAAAAAAAGAGAGAGAGAGAGGAGGAAAAAGAGAAATGGAGAGAGGGAGGGAGAGAGGGAGAGGGAGGTAGAGGGAGGGAGAGATAGGGAGGAAGAGGGAGAGAGAGGGGTAGGGGAAGAGAGGAGGATAGAGAGAGGGGAGGGGAGAGTGGAAGAGAGAGAGAGAGAGCGAGGGAGATAGGGTGGGCGAGTGAGAACGAGAGAGGGAGAGTGGGAGATAGAGAGAGGGAGAGCGGGAGAGAGAGAGAGAGGGAACGCGGAAGGGAGAGAGAGAGAGAAAGTGAGATTGGAGGCAAAATTGTTGAAAGATAATATCACCCTTAAACAGGGAAAATTTACAATCAGAATTAATATAGCATCGAAACACTATATCACTATTTTATTTTTTCGTAGACGTAAAATAAAGTTATATAATGCTGAAATCAAAATGGCGAGATTTTCACACGTTTTAGTGGGCTCTGTGTCCTTTTCAAATCATCAATCTGTTTATCCGTCCGTCGGTCCGTCCGTCGCTCCGTCCATCTTCCCATTCGAAACACAGTCTGGCCATATATATAGTAGACATTTAGAGTTCACGAAAAATTGTCCCTCAATGAATCTAACAGCATTCAATCAAAGTCCAGCAAGTTTGAAACAGATCTTTTAATTTTTGGGAGTACTTTATATAAAGCCCCTAAGACATTTTTAAAAAAATCTCCTAAAGGGCTCCAAACACTTTACTCAAATAGACAAAGACCGGTTGTAAAAATGACGTGAGTCCGACATTCAGTAACACCACATATCCAATATTTCAAATTAATTGAATCCAGCCCTGTTTTTAATGATAGATAAATTACTACTGATTTTATAGAATTGTTAAGAAAATACATTCCTCAAAATTAGATGTCATAATGGAGTAAAGTAAAATTTTTGGAAAATATAAATAATATTTGCGTAGTTTTGAGTAAAATGTATACCATTGTGGATAAAGTAGGTAAACAACACTTTTTCAAAAACGTCTCCAATTTTTCTTTAAATTTTGCTCTAAAATAATAAATTAAATTTATTAAAATGACAATTGTAAGTCTGATTTTTAGTGAAACCCCTAAACTTTCAAAAATTGCTCCAATAATTTTTTTTCGACACAAACAATTATTGTATAGAGGATGGATATTTCTTTCTTAACTCAATCTATTTTTCAATATTAGATCTTGAATGTAAACATTTCCAAAATATTAATAATGTTTGCATAATTTTGTAATGGTGACAGTGTTCATTTGAGTTGAACGTATCCTGCACTTTCAGTATTGAAGCAAGATATTTTTTCTTAATATTATATTATTTAAATAATTTATTGTTCAGTTATTAAGAAAAGTATGGTAATTGCCTAATTTGGAGTTACGTTTTCAAGTGATGGCAAAAGTGTTAGTAGGATAAAAATTGCAATATTAAATAATCGTTACCAAAAATTCAATCTGGTAGCACCACTAGTTTGTATTAGAGTATTATATATTCAACAATTGTTTGGAATTATTTCAAGCAGTTTTCCGTCGAGGTACCTGTTGAGCGTTTCTCGCAAGAACGATAACTTTTTTTTCAGTCAGTGGAAAATTTTGCCGTTTTTTCAGCGATTTGATAGGTCGGTGCGTGAAGGACGATCGTCATGAAAAAATGCGATGGTCCTATGTCTCCCTAATTTATGATTTTGGATGTTCCCAGAAAATACGACTCTGTAAAGGGAATAGACTGCCGTTCTCTGGCACAGAAAAAGTGCGTTATAGGCAGAGCGAAGTCGAAATGCGACGAATTGGAGGGATATTTCATGGAGTTGATTTTTTATTTAGTTCTTAAAACATAGACTACAGGAAGTAAGAGAAACGATAATAGAGCAGAATAGTCATTCTTCAATGTGATCAAATGTCACATTTTTACCATCATTCTTTTTCGACAATTTTGTAGAAATGGCGTATAGTTTTGCTTTCCATTTAAATGACAGAGCAAGATATATCTCTTCCTTGTGAATTGTTTCATACGTGCTTACGAGTACTGCCTTGCGATTTAATAGTGTATTTTGTTGTGAAAAATGAATCGTAAGTGTAAAGATAATTTTTCAGTATCAATAGAATGTGCTGTGTTTTTTATATGATGCATTTAGATATTGGGTATCATAATGTTTTTAACTGTATTATCTACAGTTTAGGTAGGCAATAAACATGAATATGGAGTAAACTTGAGCTCAAAATATCTTAAAACATTTTAAATAAGTAGAAGTGATAAGATAATTGCATATACGAGATCAGAGAAACCTAGTTATATCTTGTTAAGTGATTGTAATCACACATTAATTAACGAAGATGAAATTAAGGACAGCAAATAATGTTCTGTTATGTATCACACGTACCGACTTGTTCGTACGTCCGTAGAGTGGGATGAGAACAGCCGAGTGATAACCAAAGATATGTTGATTGTACGCTCTTCACTGAAGTTATTCAACCTATGCGACAACTTTTGGCACATTAATTTTTATGATCATACACTCCCAAATAAAAGTTTATTTTTACAACACTAAAATAAAATGAAAATCACAAGCTTGGCAGACATTTCTTTAAGCGTTTTTTTCACCAGAAAACTAGAGAATGATTAACATTAACAAGTTGCTTTATTCAATAGATGTTAAGTGTATAAGTTAATTAATTAGATGATTTGGTCTGTCGTGTCTTTAATAATCTATGATTCAATTATCACAGGGGAATCGTTACATTTTTCTCGAATACCCTGAATTAAATTAATTAAGAGATTCCATGCTATACTTCTTACTTCAATGGACTACTTGCTTACTTGAATGGACATTCATTATGAAAATTCATTTAGTAAAAAATACAATTTTTTTATGTTGCCAGCAATATTTATTCTGAACATTAGAACTGAAATGTACCAATTCTATGACTCACAATCTGTCTTTGGAAACATGAATCGGAAGTCTGCTGCAAAGGGGACTTAGAGTTTACTATTGTTGTGTAAAAGCTGCAAATACTCGAAATCCATTCAAATCCAATTCATACAAAAATTAATTTTTAACTTAATCCTCATTCTGTTGTATAAATGATCTAATACAATACTAGCCACATAGAAATGTGTGATGTAACCAGTAATGTATCCAGTAACCAGTAGTTTCGCTGTCCCACAGGTATTACAAACGACAATTGGTTGTAATAAAAATCCTGTATTACAAAGATAACCGGATATGTATCAACATTTAGAGTGCATACAAATTAGAATGGATAAACGTATGTAGAGAAACAGAATTAAAAATGCTATTATTGCTATTTTATTTCCATTGTTTAATGTCTTATAGTTTTAGTTAATAAGGTATCAAATTCGAAGTTCATGAACATAAACATTTCTGAACATTTTTTAGGTTGTTGCAAAAAAATATCTGCGAAGTGAACTATATTTGTGCCGTAAAGGATTCAACATAGAGATGACGAGACGTTATAGTTAATACACTAAAACATTAAAGGATTATTAATATACTATTATTTCCAAGGACCAGCTACATGTTATAAAAAGTAATTTAGTCCATCCCGTTCCGTCCTTTCCTATCCCCTTCCATCCCCACCCGTCTCTCCACGTCTCCACCCGTCCAGTCTCCTCCCGCCCCGTCCCGTCCCGTCTCCTACCGTCCCGTTTCGTTCCGTCCCCTCCCGTCCCGTCCCCTTCTGTTCCGTCTCCTCCCGTTCCGTCCCTTCCCGACTAGTTTTGTCCTTCCTTGCCGTCTCCTGCCGTCCCCTGCCGTCT
>BOPP01000022.1:4984370-4998476 GCA_017312745.1 Gryllus bimaculatus
CCCCGCCTCCTGCCTCTGCCCCGCGTCGCCCTCCAAGGACACGCCAACGGTCGCTGCCGCCTGCCTCCCCGCCTCTCCATTGCGCCTCTTCTGTGGCCAGACACAGCCGCTCTCGCACTGCTTGATATCCAGGTCCCTACTTATTCCTAGGTGTCGCCTTTTCTCGCAGTTTCAACTTCCACCATCTTTGTTCTCCTCAATCATCACACCGTTCTTTCCTGCCTCCGCCGCCAGCGTCCCCATCTCTCTATTGCCCACATCCCGCCTCACTGCATCCCGGCTCACCTACCGCAGTCACTCTCTCTCACTCTCTCTCTCTCTCTCTTCCTGATATCCAGGGCCCCGTGCACTTGTAGGTTCCGCCTCTTCTCACAGTTTCCTCCTCTACCATCGTTTGATTGATTGATTGATGATAACTTCTAAGGTACTTAGTCTTGTAATTGTAGTGCACGTTTTTTTCACGGGAGGTGGCAGTGATCTTTCTCCGTTGGATGCCGAGATTCGGCGCCTAAATGGGCACCACCCGAGCAGGGACAAGCTCTAAACACCTGAATAGTTTCCTGAAATGTGTGATAGTGTAGTACATGTCAGTGTGAAAGTAAAAGGCGACGCGGATCACAGCCCGCGCGCGATCATTCCTTCCTCTTCTTTGTCCTATCCTCACCCCTTACTTTCCCACACCTACACTCACATACACTACATTATCGCACTTGTCGCGAGTCCAGTCGGAAGCTTGGGGCTTCTCCCGGCTGGGGCGATGCAACGCTGATGGGATGTATGTACCTGGTTGCGGAAAATCCCTGCAAGCCGAACTAAATTGGCGCCGGATCTCGTTATTCGGCGGAGGAAGATCCGAGCCACCCCCCACAATAAAAACGGATTATGCACTACACTTACAGGAACAATGACCTTATCAGTTGTCTCGCTATTCGGCGGGGGAAGATCAGAGCCACCCTAGCAATACAAACGGAGTATGCACTATACTTACGGGAATAATGACCTTATCAGTTGTTGCGTTGGAATCACAAATTAATCAATCTACCGTTACAGATGAAAGCTTCTCGGATGTACAATGTGACATTATCATTCTTACAGTCATTGAATCGCTGACTGCAGATGCAACTGTCAAACCATGCAAATGCATGTATTTTAATTCCCCGTATATCTACATGCGTTACTTAAATATATAGTCTTGTTGTACAAGTTTATCCGTTTTCCACTGCCAATGTCGTAGTAGTGTGCTTATACATCACCTGTCCCTTTTCGTTCGTTTCGTTTACTTATTATCTCCTTCATGCCATTAGTTGTTTCCATTTGTTTCACTAACAGTCTATCAAATCTTTTGCACAGCATTGATAACGTCCAAGTAAAAATGCAAACTACTAGTAACACGTGAGTACCAACTCCTCGGGAATTTTAATTTATCAACTTGTTCGATTAACACAAAAGTAATAAAGAAGAATAAGAAATAAATTAATATATGAATGGAAATTCTTCATACGTTTGTGATGTCAACACTTCAGTGTTTGGTTAAAATTTTAGAAAGTGAGAATATACTAAAAAAATCATAACTTAATAGTTTTATTTAAGTATTCAGAGATATTTTTTTATCTACGTTGCCACCAAAATATTAACTTTATTGTAGTCATGAGTTTAGAACATAAAACGTAAATTTCGCTCCTGCAGCTCTTTGTGTAGTTGCTTTATACCCCAAATTGAAGGTCATAACTTCAAATTATTGATTGTCTCCATAAATATCTGAAATCCATTAATCTTTCACATAGATTAATGAAATATTTTTACTGGAATAAAGGACATCTAACGGACACAGTATGAATGAATTATTATTATAATACATCTTTCAGCATTGTTTGTTAGGTTCACAAACACATTTGAGACAGCATAAAAATGTATGAGATTTTCTTTACTTTTTGTTTTTAACTGTGAGTTTTTTATAAGAGCGATTTATAAGAAAGGAAGTTAAATGCTCTTCTGCTCAATTCTATAGAAATTATGTATTATATGGCGAGATGCGATTCGACAAGTCATGACGCAACATGGCGTGACGAGTAGCGTCGCGACAGGACGTAAAAAATGAGTAGACAGTATTAATATTCACTTTGCTTTGTACTTCGGAAATCATCTCTAAAGTATCGAGATACTCTCTCCAGTATTCAGAAAGTCAATTTCCCCTCTACTAAAAGGGAAACACATTGTTTTGTAAAATATGAAATTAAAACTGCGAGTTGCAGCATGTTGGAAAAGTGTAATTGCGAAAAATAAATTTAACATTTTCGTATTATAAATGATATTTGGAATATGAAATCAAATTGAAAATAATGATTTGTAAATGCTCAGAATATAAATATTGCCGGTTCATCCAATCCACAATTCAGTTGCCATTTTATGAGCAAAAAGGTGGTGATGAAATTGGAAGCAGTAATGTACTGTTTAGTACGGTACTAGTTAGAATGCATGTATTGCGAGATGAGACAGATATTACGACTAATACGTTGATACTACTACATTGGACGAGCAAACAGGCACGAGATGTCGAATGCGTCTAGCAGAGTTATGTTATGTTAGGTCGAATGCAGGAGGCGACATATACGTCAGTGTAACCACTACTTCAAAAGCCAAATTTCAATTGAAAATTGTGTTTTCAAAATCAAAGTTGGAAAATGTAATACATGCTTCGATAACTCAATTGAAAGGCTCTAGATAGTCCTGTCACATTGAGCTTATTCTGTGAAACATGAAGATACGAGTTTCAATCAGTTCCTTGCCACAGGGCAAAGAAAGAATGTCTCCACAGCGTCGTGGTCCCACATTTGCACCACAATACTCGCACAAAATATAGTAGTTCTCAATAGTTTTGAAATATTTAATTTCTCCAACAGGAATAGAGTAGAAAGACAACTCAACAATGCATGAGGACAACAAACAAATTTAAATAAATTTCTACAATGGTAAAATGTCTTCATTGTTTAAAAGTTTTCTGTATGTTTACTCTCAAGTACACTATGTGATCAAACGTATCCAGACACGTCCAAAATGGTATTATAGTGTGGTCGTGTTTTTCATGGAGGAGGCGGCTTATACTCCTTGTTGTTTTGTGTGCCAATATCACGGCACAAGCCTACGTTAATGTTTTAAACACCTTCCTGCTTCTCAATGTTGAAGATCAATTCGGGGATAGCAACTGTATCTTTCAACACGATCAAGCATCTGATCATACTGCACGGCTTGCGGCGGAGTGATTACACGACAATAACATCCCTGTAACGGACTGGCCTGCGCATAGTCCTGACTTGAGACCTATCCAACACCTTTGGGATGTTTTGGAACGCCAGACCTCACCGACCTACATCGCTACCTCTTGTCAGTGCAGTACTCCGTGAAGAATCGGCTGCCATTCCCCAAGAAACCTTCCCGCACCTGATTGAAAGTATGGTGAGAGTGGAAACATTCATCAAAGCTAAGGTTGCGCCAGCACCCTATTGAATTTCAGCATTACCGATATAGGGCGCCACGAACTGGTAAAACATTTTCGTCCACGTGTCCGGATACTTTTGATCACATAGTATATTTATGATAAGTTTATATTTATATTATATTTTATGCTTTAATACAATACCTTTTCATCTACTACGTTTACTCATATATTCAAAGTTCGCTATCAACTGACAACATAACCCATCTCCAATCGCACACTGGCTGAGCATTTAATCAAGGTAAATTTATGACCTGGAAGTCGCCTTCTCCTTTAAGTTGAGCACTGGTAAGTCAAACTGAAATTAAGCATAGATAATTTGTGATGCTCCATGTGACTATAGTGGCAAATGAAAGTGCACTACTACGGTATTTTTTTGTTCATTAGTAAGATATGTTCTTTGTATTTGTGGAAACGTAAATGCATTGTATTTATAATCTAGTATATATTTACCTTCAGCTGCTTAACCATATGGAGATTTACTATAAATTTGAGAAATGTCTTTTCTAGTTATACTATAAATAGAATTCCTTTTTTAAATGGATAAGAAAAGTTAAGTTTCGCCGTTTTCCTATACTTTTCTCATTGTTTCTAATTGGATGTGCCTAACAAACTTCACTGTACTTTCAAGCAGAATTGGGAAATGTATGTCAGTAATGAAAAAATACTATAAACACTGTGCTGGAACAAATGGCTGCAATTTGTCAACATATTTCTACAGATGATAAGAATTATACTCGAGTGACAAGTCTGACTAATTACCAACATTTTTCTTCCCTACGGAGGAACAAGGTCTTTTTATGAACGGAGGCTATTTCATTTCCTGCTCATTCTCACATATTTCTACCACTCCCTTTAATTTTGGAAGCATTTAGATGACAGAGTGAAAAATAATTCGCCTTTTCAAAGAGATGTTCATTTGTAAGTGATCAATTACCAAGTTTGTAATTACATTTGAGAGAAGTGCTTGGTTTACGCTGCAGTAGACTAGCAGTGGCTACTTCCCTGAGAATGAAATTTGATCTTGACATTGACAGTTTTCTAATTACATGAAATCAACTCGGCACAGACGCATTGATTTTGGAGTCACTTCGTAACTGCGTACATGATCGTGTTGTCTATTACGTCATGGTACCCGAGGATTATGTTGTATAAAACTTCTCATTACACGTATTGTATTAAGTTTGTAGTTAGAAATCTGCGTTGTTACGAATATAATTTAAAACAGTGGACGCTTTTGGAATAGCTGATTACTCTTTTTTATCATCCAAAACTAATTGCATTTTCTCATTGAAGAAGAAGAAGAAGAAGAAAAACATTTGGCAACATGAAAAACAAAGTCATATTGATTATTATACAGAAATGCAAGATCGTTTTCATCACTATTTTCTGAATCACGAGCAATATAATTTAATGACACTACAATCTAATCTTTGGATTGCGTGAGTCCATAGGAAAATTGTTCTCCAATCCTCAATCCCCAGAGAGACGGTACTAGCGTAACGTTACAGCCGCAGATGGCTCGTTTGGGAGACAAAGTACTTATTCAATTACGCCTCATATCCCCATATTCAATTACTCTCTCGCGACCGTGAGTCGCGATCGGGCACGTCGGGAGAGCGACTTACGGGCACATGATTCAAGAACGGCGCGCGTTCGAGGCAGTTTACGTGGGAAAGGATGACGTGTTCCCGACTGCGCACAGTGGACCGAAATGTCATGAAAAGCAAACGTTGGTAGTTTCTGTGATTTTCAAAGAAGTATCGACTCAGTCAAATATACAAAAAAACAAGATAATGAAAACTGAAAAATGTCAGGTATATAAAAATACTATATTATAGAAATGTTTCTCCACCTATCTATTCTGTGGTTATCTACTTTTAATGTTTATCCGTAAGGCAAATTCTAAACTACGAAATATGTTCTTTTATAATGAAGAACATTACGGAAAATTTCGCTGTGTCCCTTTTCAGTTCATCTTTTCCTTTCCACTTTCATTTTATTATACTATTCATCATTTTCATTTACTGTTTTGAGCATCAAATTACCTCATTATTAATGACCTTAGTAATATCTCCTTATTAATCTATATTTACTTGTTTTATAGGCGAAGTTTCTTCTAAACTTAATACATTAGTACATAGACTTGCAAACGAAGGGACCTTTCTAATATCGCCAATATCAAGCTCAATGGCACAATGAAGGGCATAGTATGTCGATTGAAATGTTGGCAAAACCGCTTAGGATGCAGCATTTCCCAGAAAATATATCGTGTGACAACCCACTGACTCATGTAAATTAAACTCAATGAAACATTTAATTTATAAGTGAGAAACGTATCATATGTATTAGTGTATGAATTAATACAAAATATAAGTATTACTTGAAGATTATTATAAATTAAACTATCAAATAAAATTAACTAGAAAAGAAAACCATTATTTGAAATCTTTGGCTGTGGAGCAAAGCGCAAGCTTCTACAATATGTCCATTTTCTCTCTTCGCGCACCATTTTCATTCCGTCGGACCCAATGTGCGTTTGGGTGGAGGGAAGGGACAGTAAACGTCAACTCTGCGATCCATCACGGGACGGCTCGACGCCGCCCGCGAGCGAGCGACCGCAGCCGCCGGCGAGGGCGCACCCGGCCCCTCCCCTACCACCGACGTCGACCTCGCCCCCACCGCCACTCCGGCCGCCCCCTGCCTCCCACCTCCCCCGCCACCAGCCTCGCTCTGGCTATCCCCCTTTTGGGGGCCCCCCCCCACGTTGCGTCCCGGTCCGCACCTCCCCAGCCAACTCTGTCTCTTCGTCACTCCCAACGACGTCGACCTCGCCCCACGCCACTCCGGCCGCCCCTGCCTGCCACCTCGCCCCGCCACCCAGCATCCGCTCTCGCTATCCTTGCCACGTAAAGCGTCCGGTTCCGCCCTCCCGCCAACTCCGTCTCTTCTGTCACTCCCACTCGACGTCGACCTCGCCCCCACCCGCACTTCCGGCCGCCCCTGCTCCCACCTCCGCCCGCCACCCAGCCTCGCTCTCGCATATCTGGCCACGTTGGCGTCCGGTCCCGCCCTCCCGCAACTCTGTTCTCTCTGTCACTCCCACCGACGTTCGACTCGCCCCACCGGCCATCCGGCCGCCCCACCTGCTCCCACCTCGCCCCGCCACCAGGCCTCGCTCTCGCTATCCCTGGCACGGTTTGCGTCCGGCTCCCGTCCCCTCCCGCAAACTCTGTCTCTTTCTGTCACTTCCAACGGAACGGTCGACCTCGCCCCCACGCCGCCAACTCCGGCCGCGCCCCTGCTCCCACTCGCCCCGCCCAACCCAGCCTCGCTCTCGCTATCCTGGCCACGTGCGTCCGGTCCGCCCCTGCCCGCCAACTCTGTTCTCTTCTGTCACTTCCACCGACGTCGACCTCGCCCCACCGCCATCCGGCGCGCCCCCTGCTCACTCGCCCCGCCAACCCAGCTGGCGCTTCTCGCTAATCCCTCGGCCACGTTGCGTCGTCCGCCCCTCCCCGCGCAACTCTGTCTCTTCTGTCACTCCCACCGACGTCGGACCTCGCCCCACCGCCACTCGGCCGCCCCCCTGCCTCCACCTGCCCCGCCAACGTCCAGCATCGGCTCTCGCTATCCCTTGCCACGTAGCGTCCGGTTCCGCCCCTCCCGCCAACTCCGTCTCTTCTGTCACTCCCACCGCGTCAGACCTCGCCACCCACCGCCCTTATCCGGCCGCCCCTGCTCCCACCATCGCCCCGCCAACGCCAGCTCGCTCTCGCTATCCCTTGCACGTTGCGTCCGGTCCCGCCCCTCCCCGCCAACCTTCCGTCTCTTCTGTCAAGCTCCCACGCGACGTCGACCTCGCCCCCACCGCCACTCCGGCCCGCCCCTGCCTCCCACCTCGCCCCGCCAACCCAGCATTCGCTCCTCGCTATCCTTGCCAACGTGCGTCCGGTTTCCCGCCCCTCCCCGCCAACTCCGTCTCTTCTGTACACTCCCACCGACGTCGACCTCGGCCCTACCGCCACTCCGGCCGCCCCTGCTCCCACACATGCCCCGCCAACCAGCCTCGCTCTCGCTATCCCTGGCCACGTTGCGTCCGCGGTCCCGCCCTCCCGCAACTCTGTCTCTTCTGTCACTCCACCGAGTCGACTCGCCCACGCCCTCCGGCCGGCCCCTGCTCCACCTCGGCCCGCCAACCCAGCATCGCTCTCGCTATCCTATGCCACGTAGCGTCCGTTCGCCCCTCCCCGCCAACTCCGTCTGCTCTGTCCTGCCCACCGACCCGTCGACCTCGCCCCCCACCGCCACTCCGGACGCCCCCCTGCCTCCACTCGCCCGCAACCCAGCCTCTGCTCTCGCTATCCCTTGCCACGTTGCGTCGCGGTCCCGCCCCTCCCCGCCTACTTCCGTATCTTCTGTCACTCCCACCGAAACGTCGACTCCGCCCCCACCGCCCACTCCGGCCGCCCCCTGCCTCCAGCCTCGCCCCCGCCAACCAGCCTCGCTCTCGCTTATCCTGCCACGTTGGCCTCGGGTCCCGCCCCTCCCCGCCAACTCTGTCCTCTTCTGTCACTCCCTACCGACGTCGACCTCTCGCCCCCACGCGCCACTCCGGCCGCCCCGTGCTCCCACCCTCGGCCCCGCCAACAGCTCAGCTTCGCTATCACCTTGCCACGTTGCGTCCGGTCCCGCCCCTCCCCGCCAACTCCGTCTCTCTGTCATCCCACCGACGTCGACTCGCCCCCACCGCCACTGCCGGCCGCCCCCTGGCTCCCACCTCGCCCCGCCAACCCAGCTGCTCTCGCTATCCTGGCCACGTTGCGTCCGGTCCCGCGCCCTCCCGCCAACTCTGTCTCTTCTGTCAGCTCCCACCGCCGTCGACGCTCGCCCCACCGCCACTCGGCCGCCCCCTGCTCACCTCGCCCCGCCAACCCAGCAATCGCTCTCGTATCCCTTGCCACGATAGCGTCCGGTTCCGCCCCTCCCCCGCAACTCCGTCTTCTTCTGTCACTCCCACCGACGTCCGACCTCGCCCCCACCGCCACTCCGGACGCCCTGCCTCCCACTCGCCCCCGAACACCAGCCTCGCTCTCGCTATCCCTTGCCACGTTGGCCTCGGGTCCCGCCCTCCCCGCCAAAACTCCGTCTCTTCTGTCCACTCCCACCGACGTCGACTCGCCCGCACCGCCACTCCGGCCGCCCCTGCCTCGCACTCGGCCCGCCAACCCAGCCTCGATCTCGCTATCCTGGCCACGTTGCGTCCGGTCCCGCCCCTCCCCGCCAACTCTGTCTCTTCTGTCACTCCTACGCGACGTCGACTCGCCCGCCTACCGCCATCTCCCGGCCGCCCCCTGCCCCCACCTCGCCCCGCCAAACCAGCATCGTCTCTCGGCTATCCCTTGCCAAGTAGCGTCCGTTCCGCCCTGCCCGCCAAACTCCGTTCTTCTGTCAACTCCCACCGACGTCGACCTCGCCCCCACCGCCACTTCCGGCCGCCCCCTAGCTCACCTCGCCCCCGGCCAACCCAGCTCGCTCGTCGCTATCCTGGCCACGTTGCGTCCGGTCCCGCCCCTCCCCGCCAAACTCTGTCTCTTCTGTCACTCCCACCGACGTGACCTCGCCCCCACCGCCCCTCCGGCCGCCCCTGCTCCCACCTGCCCCGCAACCCAGCATCGCTCTCGCTATCCTTGCACGTTAGCGTCCGGTTCGCGCCTCCCCGCCAACCGGTCTCTCTGTCAGCTCCACCGACGTCGACCTCGCCCCACGCCACTCCGGACGCCCCTGCCTCCCAACCTCGCCGCCAACGCCGCTGCTCTCGCTATCTTGCCTACGTTTGGTCGCGTCCCGCCCCTCCCGCCCCACTCCGTCTCTTTCTGTCAACTGCCCGATCCGAGTCCGACCTCGCCCCCACGCCACTGCCGGCCGCCCCCTGCTCCCACCTCGCGCGCGCCAACCGCAGCCTCGCTCTGCTATCCCTGCCCACGTTGCCCTCGGGTCCCGCCCGCTCCCGCCAACTCCGTTCTTTCTGTCACTCCCACCGACGTTCGACCTCGCCCCCACCGCCACTCTCCGGCCGCCCCCTGCCTCCCACGTCGCCCGCAACCCAGCCTGCTCTCGCTATCGCCTTGCCACGTTTGGCGTCGGTCCGCGCCTCCCCGCGCCAACTCCGTCTCTTCTGTCACTCCCACCGACGTCCGGACCTCGCCCCCACCGCCACTCCGGCCGCCCCCTGCCTCCCCTCGCCCGCCAACCCAGCTCGCTCTCGCTATCCCTGCCCACGTTGCTCGGGTCCCGCGCCCTCCCCGCCAACTTCCGTCTCTTCTGTCACTCGCCCACCGACGTCGACCTCGCCCACCGCACTCCGGCCGCCCCTGCCTCCCAACCTCGCCCCGCCAACCAGCCCTCGCTCTCGCTATCCCTTGCACCGTGCGTCGGTCCCGCCCTCCCCGCCAACTCCGTCTCTTCTGTCCACTTCCCACCGACGTCGACCATCAGCCCACCGCCACTCCGGCCGCCCCTGCTCCACCTCGCCCCGCCAACCCAGCTCGCTCTCGCTATCCCTGGCCACGTGCCCTCGGTCCGCCCCTCCCGCCAACTCGTCTCTCTGTCACTCCCGACCGACGGTCGACCTCGCCCTCACCGCAACTTCCCGGCCCGCCCCTGCCTGCCCACCTCGCCCCGCAACCCAGACCTCGCTCTCGCTATCCTTGCCACGTTGCGTCCGGTCCCGCCCTCCCCGCCAACCTCCGTCTCTTCTGTCACTCCCCCGACGTCGACCTCGCCCAACCCCACTGTCCGGCGCCCCTGCTCCACCTCGCCGCAACCAGCCTCGCCTCTCGCTATCCTGGCCACGTTGCCCTCGGGTCCCGCCCTCCCCGCCAACTCGTCTCTTCTGTCACTCCGCACCGACGTACGACCTCGCCCCACCGCGCCACTCCGGCGCGCCCCCTGCCTCCCACCCTCGCCCCGCCAACCAGCCTCGCTCTCGCTATCCTTGCCACGTTGCGTCCGGTCCCGCCCCTCCCCCGCCAACTCTGTCTCTTCTGTCACATCCCCGCACCGACGTCGAACTCGCCCCACTCGCCACTCCGGCCGCCCCCTGCTCCCACTACCCCGCACCCAGCCTCGGCTTCGGCTATCCGCTGGCCACGTTGCCTCGGTCCCGCCCCTCCCGCCACTCCGTGCCTCTTCTGTCACTCCCACCGGACGTCGCCTCGCCCCCGCCACTTCCGGGCGCCCCCTGCCTCCCACCTCGCCCGCCAACCCAGCCTCGCTTCTGGGCTTATCCCTTCCGACGTTGCGGTTCCCGTCCGCCCCTTCCCCGCCAACTCTGTCCTCTTCTGTCACTCCCACCGACGTCGACCTCGCCCCACCGCATTCCGGCGCCCCTGCCTCCCCACCTCGCCCCGCAACGCCAGCCTCGCTCTTCGCTATCCCTGCACGTTGCCTCGGGTCCCGCCCCTCCCCGCCAACTCCGTCTCTTCTGTCACCCACCGACGTCGACCTGCCCCCACCGCTCCGGCGCCCCACTGCCCTCCACCTCGCCCCCGCCAACGGCCAGCTCGCCTCTCGCTAGCGACGTTTGCTGCGCGGTCCCGCCCCTACCCCCGCCAACTCCGTCTCTTCTGTCACTCCCACCGACGTCGGGGGACCTCGGCCCCCACCGCACTTTTTCCCGGCGCCTGCCTCCACCGTCGCCCCGCACCCAGCCTCGGCTCTCGCTATTCCGGCACGTTGCGTCCGGTCCTGCCCTCCCCGCCAACTCCGTCTCTTCTGTACTCGCCACCAGACGTCGACCTCGCCCCACCGCCACTCGGCCGCCTGCTTCCACCTCGCCCCGCACAACCCAGCCTCGCTCTCGCTATCCCTGGCCCACGTTTGCGTCGGTCCTGCCCTCCCCGCCAACTCCCGTCTCTTCTGTCAACTCCCAACCGACGTCGACCTCGGCCCCACGCACTCCGGCGCCCCTGCCATCCACTCGCCCGGCAACCCAGGCCTCGCTCTCGCTATCCCTGGCCACGTTGCGTCGGTCCCGCCCCTCCCCGCCAACTCCGTCTCTTCTGTCTCTCCGCACCGACGTCGACCCTCGCCCCCACCGCACTCCGGCCGCCCCTGCCTCCACGCTATCGCCCCGCAACCCAGCTCGCTCTCGCTATCCTGCCCACGTTGCGCTCCGGGTCCCGCCCCTCCCCGCCCAACTCCGTCTCTTCTGTCTCTCCCCACCGACGCGACCTCGCCCCACCGCCACTCCGGCCGCCCCCTGCCTCCACCTCGGCCCGCCAACACCAGCCTCGGCTCTCGCTATCCCTGCCCACGTTTGCGTCGGTCCCCGCCCCTCCCGCAACTCCGTCTGTTTCTGTCTCTTGCCCACGACGTCGACCTCGCCCCATGCCACTCCGGCCGCCCCCTGCCTCCCACCTCGCGCCCGCAACCCGCCTCGCTCTCGCTATCCTGCCCCACGCTTGCGTCCGACCCGCCCTCTCCCCCGCCAACTCTATCTCTCTGTCACTCCCCACCGACGTCGACCTCGCCCCCACTGCCACTCCGGCGCCCTCTCGTCCACCTCGCCCGCCAACCCAGCCTCCGCTCTCGTATCCCTGCCCAGTTGCGTCCGATCCGGCCCTCCCCCGCAACTCTATCTCTTCTGTCACTCCCACCGGACGTCGACCCTCGCCCCCACTGCCAATCCGGCCGCCCCTGCCTCCCACCTCGGCCCCGCCACGCCAGCCTCGCTCTCACTATCCCTGCCCACGTTGCGTCCGATCCCGCCCTCCCCGCCAACTCTATCTCTTCTGTCACTCCCACCGACCGTCGACGGTCTCGCCACCACTGCACTCCGGACGCCCCTGCCTCCCACCTCGCCCCGCCAACACCAGCTTCGCTCTCGCTCATCCCTGGCCGACGATTGCGTCGATCCGCCTCCTCCCCTCCAACTCTATGCTCTTCTGTCACCCCACCGACGTCGACCTCGCCCCACTGCACTCGGCGCCCCTGCCTCCACCTCGGCCCCCGCCAACCAGCTCGCTCGTGCTATCCCTGGCCCTACGTTGCGTCGATCCGCGCCCTGCCCCGCCCAACTCTATCTCTTCTGTTCACTCCCACCTGGACGTCGACCTCGCCCCCACGCCATCCGGCGCGCCCCCTGATCCCACCTCGCCCGCCAACAGCCTCGCTCTCGCTATCCCTGGCCCAAACGTTGCGTCCGATCCGCCCTCCCCGCCAACTCCGTCCTCTCTGTCAGCTCCACCGACGTCCGACCTCGCCGCACCGCCATCCGGCGCCCCGCCTCCCACCTCGCCCCGCCAACCAGCCTCGCTCTCGCATCCTCTGCCCACGTTTGCGTCGGTCCCGCCCCTGCCCCGCAACTCCGTCTCTTCTGTCACTCCCACCGACGTCCGACCTCGCCCCACCGCCACTCCGCGCCGCCGCCTGCTCCCACCACCGCCCGCCAACCCAGCCTCGCTCTCGTGCTATCTGCCGCACGTTGCGTCGATCGCGCCCCTGCCCCGTTGCAACTCCGTCTCTTCTGTCACTCCCACGAACGTCGACTGCGCCCCCACTGCCACTCCGGCCGCCCCTGCCTCCACCTCGCCCCGCCAACCCAGCCTCAGCTCATCGCCTATCCCTTGCCACGTTGCGTCCGGTCCCGCCCCTGCCCCGCCAACCTCCGTCTCTTCTGTCACTCCCACCGACGTGCGACCTCGCCCCACCGCACTTCCGGCGCCCTGCCTCCCACCTCGCCACCGCCACGCCAGCATCGCTCTCGCTATCCGCTTGCCACGTTGCGTCCGTCCCGCCCCTCCCGCCAACTCTGTCTCTTCTGTCACTCCCACCGACGTCCGACCTCCGCCCCACCGCCTGCCGGCCGCCCCTGCTCCCACCTCGGCCCCGCCAACCCCCACCTCGCTCTCGCTATCCCTGGCCAACGTTGCGTCCCGACTCAGCGCCTCCCCGCCAACTCTATCTGCTTCCTGGTCACTGGACTTACGCCCACCGACGTCCGACCTCCGCCCCCCACCGTGCCACTACCGGCGCCCCTGCCCCCACTCGCCCCCAACCCAGCCTCGCTCTCGCTATCCCTGCCACGTTTGCCGTCCGATTCCGCCCTCCCCGCAACTTCCTGTCTTTCTTCGTCACTTCCCACCCGACGTTCGACATCGCCCCCACCGCCACTCCGGCCGCCCCCTGCCTCCGCACCTCGCCCCGCCAAACTCCAGCCTCGGCTCTCGCTTATCCCTGCCCACGTTGCGTCGCGGTCCCGCCCCTCCGCGCCAACCCGTCTCTTCTTGTCACTCCCCACCCCGAGTCGGACTCGCCCCACCGCACTCCGGCCGCGCCTGCTCCACCTCGCCCGCCTACCCAGCTCGCTCTCGCTATCCTGCCCACGTTGCGGTCGATCCCCGCCCCTCCCCGCCAACTCCGTCTCTTGTCATCCCACGCGACGTCGACTCCGCCGCCATGCCACTCCGGCCGCCCCCTTGCCTCCCACCTCGCCCCGCACCCAGCCTCGCTCTGCTATCCCTTCGCCACGTTGCGTCCGGTCCCGATCGCACTCCCCGCATTCGTCTCCTCTGTCACTGCTCACCGACCGTGACCTCGCCCCCACGCGC
>BOPP01000022.1:4998501-5016901 GCA_017312745.1 Gryllus bimaculatus
CAACTCCAGCCCCCGCCCCGCGCCCCATCACCACCTCCCGCTGTCGCCCTTACCGCCACCCCTGCCACCGCCGCAGCCTCCCTCTTCGGCGCCAACACCCCTGCCCCCGCCGCCAGCCACCGTCCCCATCGCCACCTCCCGCTGTCGCCCTTACCGCCACCCCTGCCACCGCCTCGCAGCGGCCGCTCGTGCGGGACGCCGCCGCCGCGGAAGCAGGGCGCGCTGGCTGTTGCGCTTGGCCTCCCGAGAATGTCACACTTGATTTCCGTCCTATTAAAATTTCGTTGCGCGTGTTTTACCTCGCTCTTCAGTTTAGGCTTCTTCCATAAACTACTTTTCGTTGCTAAGAGGAAAAATGTTTTTAGACAAGATAGCTTTTCAACCTGGGGAAGGTTTCAAAATAATTGGGGAAAAAGATTTCTGTGTATTGCATTTCAAGTGTACGTGAAATGTCACACAATAAAATATTTTGTATTATGTATTTATTGATAAAAAATGGAATAACACTTCGGGGAAAAAATAGGCACTCTTTTATCTCATGCTTTTGTAAAGGTTCTTAATTTTTAAACACTATATGCTGTTATACATGGTGTCAGTTATACGATATATAATATAAGATTAGCCTCCTTTGGAATCCAACGAATGCTTAGGTCCTAGACTGAACTTGCTTGCGTCTTTAGAACAGGAAGTCGAAGCACAATAGTTTTTGGTAATACTACTAATTTAATAAATTCATCCGAAGTAAATAATGTTATATAAACTTAAACAAGCAGGTGAACAATCTCTTTATATGAGGGGAATGTAGCATTACTCGACCATAATATGTGATCTGAACATAAATTAATTTCATTATTAAATGTCAAAAAATAGGTGAATTTGAAAAAAAAATAATATTATCAAATTATTAGTGAATGAAATAATCATTAGACGTTAGTTTTCTTTCTGACCCCTACTTGAGACAATAACAAATATAGTGCTGTTACCTATTACTTTTTTGACTCAACTTCGATTGCCGAAACGCCAATTTCAAAAGTGTCTCAAGTCATTCCTACAGCAGTGGCTTGTGTGTAGTAGTGTCTATGAAGGAAACTCCGTATCGAAGCATTGCATTGCTCTAGTGGCACTATGGGGCAGGTTTTGCGGCAGCTATGTGATACCAATGTGGCTTCAAGCGACGACACCGCTCTTCAAAGCGCGAATCCACGTAGATACCACGTGAAAGTCAATGTGTTTTCGAGTAAAGAGCACCAGGTAGAAGATTTTAGCTATAGTTGAGTTTATTTCTTTTCAGCTCTTTAGTTTAGCTTTCTCTTTTGTTTCATCAAAAAGGAAATGATTGAAAGACTGATTCGGAGTTGATTTAGTGAATCATCCTCTTGAGGAATTGAATCATGCTTGTTTTCGTTTCTAAGCGGATGGCGATTATTTATGATGGTGTTTTAATGAGCAGAGAAAATATGAGAGTGTTTTTCTCAAAACGTTCTGTTCCCATTACAAAATGGGAAATAAATTATTGGTGTTCATGCCTCAATTTAAACAATGATGCGGTGCCTTCCCTCCATTATGTTGAATTTTGAAATATATTCAATCGAGTTCTCAGTGATCTAGTTCTAAACACTCTTATTCTCTGTATTGACCGTACATTGGCGTTGAAATTAATTACCTTGCTGGAAATAAACAGTTATATACACTTTTTAGTAGAATTCGCGATTTATTTTTTGACAGGTGATTCTCACGACTAATGATATATTTTTTTCATCCATTGGAGTGATAAAACGGTGATTAATTTTTTAGTTTGATAATTCTTCCGTTACTTCATTTATAGTGATTAAAAATGATATAAATTTTACGGAATAATACGCCCATTAATCTGAATAAATTTTGATATTTCATTTGTTAATTAGTTTAATATAATGTCGCGTTCTCATATGCTTATTTATGAAATAATTGTAGCTTTTTTCTACTCTTCATCACTCGATACATTTATGAATACCTCAATTCCATTACCGCTAAAGACATTACCTCTCAGCAAGCACAGAATTTTTTAATGCAAAGTATTCTTGTATTGCACTAATATCTGTAATTAATAAAAAGTCTCCAAAGGGGAAACGATCCAGAGGCAGACCCCACACAAGATGGAAAGAGACTCTTGAGAGCGGAACGGGCCACTAGGCCCAAACCTTGTTGCTGATAACGATGATGAATAAAATGTCTCTTGTGAGGTGTGCATATAAATGACAGAAGGTAATGAAATGATTAGGAACGCATTAATGGCTTTGAGCCGAGATTTAATTTGTCATTTTAATCAGAATGTAATCTCGGCTTTTGTAGTATCCGTTTTTGTATGCAGAGCGCGTTATTCAGATCCAACATCAAACTTTTAATGTAGCACGTTGCACATCATGTGTAACAGTTAATGGATTCAGACACATCACAGGCTCTGCTGCAGGAATTACTATTCACCCTCCTGGACGCAACGAGAAAATGGGGGTTTTTGCGGCTCCCATCAGTGAGCGAAAACCAATGTAATGTCGACAGAACCGCACATACATTTTTTCACTGATGAAAACTTTTCCCTGCAGTTGTTGCATTTTTATAATAAAAAATAAACTAGTATGTAAAATATTTTGTTATAATATATGAGTGTTAAATACAAAGAACCTGAAAAATATTAAAATGTCTTAGTTAAAATTTGTTCTGTTACATTTCTTAGAAATTTTATTCATCTTGAAAATTGTGTTGACATAACAGAGAATACAAGTATGTGCTAATAAACAGACTGTGGCATAAAACACTTTTTCCATTAACAAAGCAAACAGATATCATATCTATCCGACGAAAAATATAAAAATATGTTTGATATCACTGCTTTATGTTTAAACTTCTTTACTTCGTACAACAACTTTGAATTATAATTGTTTAAAAAATTTAATTTTCAGAATAAAATTAAGAGAAACTGCCACATGAATGAATTTGATTTCCATTTACTTTGATTGGAGTCTTCTACATGAAAGTTGGACAACATTTACATTATGATATGCGAATTCTTGTCGATTATGTACACGTCGAATACTGTAGGATTATGTACACGAATAGGAAAAGGAAAACTCAACAAAATGTGGGCATAGTGAAACAATATTTATGTCCAGATGCAAATCAATTCGCCATCTCAGCATTTCCTCAATAGATCAGGAAAACTGGATAAAAAAGACTGAACGAGATGGGGCTCATTGCGCCAAAAGCTGAAGTACTAAATTATTTGTCCAAGGGATGTTTATTCTTTTTTAAAAGTATACAGTTCCCATGTTTACTAATTCATTAGTTAAAATAAATTTTCTTTTCCTTTTTAATGATCAGTATAGACTATAATTATATATAAACAGTTATGAAGTAGTAAATATTATATCATAATTAGTTATTTTCGGGTTTGAAGGCTATGGTCCAACGGAGACTAGTCCAAACGTTTCGCCCGAAAATAACTAATTATGATGTACAAACCGGCCGCGAAGCCTATATTGTATGTTAAGAAAATATTCTACTTGACACTTAAACTTATATATGGATTTTAATTGTTTAATGTTATCTGTCAATGTTTACATCTGTAATAGGTGGATTTAATATATTTCCATTTTTAAGTCAGCTTTAACTGAATCTATAGATTCGTAAATAAATAGGCAAAGCAATGGTGAGATATCAAATTCAATACAGTGAGACATGCAAGAAACACGAGGGTGGGGTTTGCTGTTTATTCGTACACTTTTCCTGCATTTTAAAAAGTCTGCGTACTATAGGACGTATTTCACTTGAATATATCTTATATCAGGCGGAAATGAACAATGAAAGTTGTCTCATTGGAAATTCCGTGTAGCGACATGAGCAATGACAACCCTGTTTTGTGATTGACGAAATTTGCGAGTAACAATACTTTCTGTGGAACGACCGCGAAAGACTCACTACCGTCAGAGATGAACATAACCTGGTGTAATCTAAGATTTGGAACCTACTGGTGCAGAAATGTGTATGTATTCACAGGAAGCATACAATTCTAATCTTAATATATTATCAGACGTCCGCTGCCGAAAATTGTCGCTGGAGAACTAAAAATTAGTAGCGACTTCGGCATCAACCCTCAACAAAAACGCCAAATTTGCTGATTCAAATTTCTCGTTGGGATGCACTGCTTGGAAGGAGAAATTACGTGTCAGAAGATCAACAATTTTCTCACTATTCAACTACCGATCGACACAGGTATTCTAGGGGACCATACTTCCACTTCCTTTCAACATCCATCAGCAATAATCCTTACACTAGTGATTTGTGATTTTCAAATTCACGTCTTCTGCCGGTTCCCACAAGAAACACAGCTTTGCATTCATTGTCCTTAGATACAATTACATTTCATCCCCGTAGATAACCTGATTAACTTAAATCCGTAGACGAAAGTACAGAAGTAATCTGAACCCCATACGTCAGCGGATTTGGCCCTCGCAAATCCTCAATCTGCTTATTCTTGAGAACAACAAAATGGTTGCGTCTTCACGCCCAACCGGCAACGAAGACGCCAAATCTGCTCAGGGCTCATTCAAGCAACCGACGCCACTACTTCGCGAGGCAGGTCGGCCGGCGCTCCGAATGTCTCAGCAGGGCGCAGCCACCGCCGCGGGCGTTCCGCAGGGGCGAATTCTTCGGCGCCTAACGCGATCACCACCTCGCGGCAGCTGCGCATGCGCACCCGCGGCGTCGCTGAAAGACGCGCGCGCGTTAATCCAATCCCGCACGCTACATCCCGCCCCCCACCCCGTCGCCATCCCGCGCCCACGGGGCCCGCGCGCCGGGCCGCTAATCCGTCCGGGGGAGGCCGCTATCAATTTCGGCGCGCCTCTTCGATGCAAAGAGGGCAAAGGGCGCGTAAGAAAGGGCGCACGGGACGGGAAGAGATGTGAAAGGACGAAAAGACGAAAGGACGAAAGGGCGCCTTGCGGCATCTCCGAGGGCGCGGCGATGCCGCAAATCTCGTCAGCGCGCTTCCGGTGGTCGCGCATGCGCGGTAAGAGAAGAAGAGGGAGGGGGGGGCGAGAATGGCGCACAGTGGTCGGGAATACAATGCCAGGGAGCACAGGTCGCGTTTCTATGAACGGAGAATTTCGGAGTTTAGAGTTGATTAGAAGTAGGGAAGTTATACCTACACAATTCGCCGGAAATATGTATAAAAACAAGCCTGGTGCAAATGTCGTGTTTTCTGCACACCGTATCACGCATTGTACTTTCATTTGGCCAGGTTTTTGATGACGTAATATTAAGCTTAGTTACTATCCACATTATTACAACTACGAAGAAATATCGTAGGTATACATAAGTAATTAAAAGTAAACTAAGTAATGAACTTCATATGTTATAAAAAACTCTATTGAACGTGACTTTTTTCATTCATTAATGAGAATTTTACACTAATGCAGATCGAATTTCTCATTTCACTATAGTAGCTGCAACATCAAGAACGTTTCAAATGAGCAGAGTTTGGATTTTGAAATTATATTATTTTTAAGGAGTCGACTCTACCGAAATGTTTTTGCAACCCGTTGAAAATAATATTTATACATAAACAGACACATTAAAAAATTATGTTCCCGAAGTTAATTTACCTATTTCTATGGATTAATTCAATTCATTCTCATTTCCATTGTTGAGAATTGTTTTGTGACAAGTGAACTATTTCAGTTCTCTCTATTATCGTGATTTGCTGTGCATGCAAATTCAAGGCAGAAACTAAATGTGTAGGCGGACAGAAAAAAAAACATAGCCCATATAGTGTTCAGTTTTTGTTCGTTAACCTAATTAATTCTTATTCGTTTTTGCATATTATCTATCACAATCAAAAATATATATCTAGGCTGAGAGTCAAAAAGAAGAAACTAGAATGAGAAGGACAGATCGGCCCTTTTTGCCACTGTGCCCAGCGGCGGTGAGAGTCGGCACGGAAAGAATCGGGCTGCGGCGAAGTGGGGGGGGGGAGGGGTTGGGGGGGAAAGGTCGCTGAGCGGGGGCGTCTAAGAGGTTTACGTGCGCCCTTCGAATGCGCCGAGCTCATTTATCGGCTTGATGCATCGGGGGCGAAAGGGGCGGGGGGGGGGGCGGAGGCGGAGCTGGGCCTCGCGGGACCCCACCTGCGGCGGCAAGCCGGCGGCGGTGGGCGCGGCGGTTGCGGCGCCCGCCTCCCTCTACCTGTGCCCGTCCTTCCCTTCGCCGGGGCAAGACGGGTGAGATACGCCCCGGCGCCCACGCTGCCGCCGCCGCCGCCGCCGCCGCCAGCCACCCTCTCCGCCCCCACCTCTACGCCGCCTCACCAGCTCCGACGTAATCGGTTCCTCCTTGCTCCATTGGACCATCGCAACCGGTACCGTTTTTCAGGTTTCGGAAGCTGACGTCAGGACGAAGAAAATTGTTGTCGTCAGTATTAGATAATTTTGATTGTGGTTGGCAAGGGGTTGATGCCGGAATTAAACCAATCTCACAGTGCAACAAATGTACAGTAAACAATTTTTGTAATAACTGTGCCTGAAGTTGTCATATCTGATTTGATACAATATATTTCTTTTATATTCGCATGACTATGTTTCGCGAATAGTTTCAATTTATCTCTTTTCTTGTTCTCTAAGCGGAGTTGGTATCGACTCCGGAGGGTTGATTTTGGCATTTTTGAAGGTAAATAACAATTAAGGGTTTGACAGAGGGTCAGTAGCCCAGCGAGACATTGGTATAATCAATATTAAGTTCTCGCTGGTTACATAAAATAATAAAACAATAATTTATTGTTTTTTGTTACAATGTGATATAACATTTAATAATAAATTTTCAAATTGACCTCTTCTTTCGTATTCATCATTCATTGTTAGAATGTTTAGTAAAGTGAACGAATTGTAGCGTTGATTTGACAACGTTGCTCTACTGTACAAGAAGGCAAAATCTCAGGTGCAAGAAAAATAAACGTTCAACATTTTGTAACTTTTGCACTACAATGAAGCGTCTTCGATCTTCAGATCCAGAAAATCAAAAATATTTATGAAAATATTCGTATTCGGAATTGTTATATTTCAGTTGTAAATGTGCAATTATTTCTGTTATGTTTATGTATACAGTATCTTGCAGACAAAAAATGTAATGGGGCCGTTGAATAAAAAGTTTGGAAATCCCCGAGGGACAATAGATGAAATAGTTTTATCGGATTATTCCACCAAAACGAGTTAGAATCCCGCGTGGAACCCCATCGAAAAGAATGGTTGTTTGTTGCGTTTCTGGTGCATTTGTTCGCGAATGCTCCCCTTTTCTTGCCACAGCTGAGGAGTCTGCAAGGGTGTAAGGATCTAGTGATCCGAGAAATACTCTTTAGGAAGGGTTAAAGATAACGGCTCTACAGAAAGAAACATAAAAAAACACTCACTTCTTGATTCTGAATTGAACCCAGTCGAAGAAGATTGGATCGCTTTCAATCATTCAGTCGCTTTTGCTTCACGTTACTGACGCACACAATTTTGTATACGTTCATTGTAGAAGAAAAATCGCTATGCCCAACTTTTTGTCGCAATTTTTTGTGACGTTACAAAACAGTTTTTTAGTCCACAATACCCAACTTTCTTCTTTTTCATTGTATTTCAGATTATGCACGAATTGTACAAAAGAAATATAAAATTTAATTTAAAAAACTAATGATTACGGTAGTTGAAAGAGACAGTTTTACTGCTCATAGATCTATGAGTGTCGTATTTCTCCCTATTCTAATAATTTGTGATAGCTCCAAAATATTTTCGAAACTTGTAGGGTAGGAGATATTTCCAAGTGTAGAATAACCCAATATAATGAAGGAAACATGTAGAAAGTAAATAATTAATTCCAAAAACATGCTGAAAACCGTGAAAAAATAAGCGGGTTTAAAACAACCCGTACTAGTGTCCATTAGTAATGGTTATGTTATACTATTTGTACCACAACTTCTCTCCGCATTATGTTTTGTTAAATCCATTTGAAGTCATAGAACATTTGGTGCGAAAAAATAAGCAGAATATAAGAATGAAAAATACTTACATCTGAATAAATAATACAGTACTGATAGCATTGCAAAAAATAGATCAAAAAATAGATAATAGTAATTATTAAACATTATGGTATTGCAATAGTATTTATGTGTATAATAGTATTCGTTTCTATTTCCGCGAACTAAATGCAGCCGTTATTATCGGGTTATCTGTGTGGCGCGTCGTTATGACAATGGGTAACAACAACCAACAACGACCGCTCATATATTCTTTTTCACATTGAACACAATCTATTAAAGGATGCAATTTAAAGTGAAATAACATAAATATTTAATAAATAATAATAAAATGATGCAAGGAATAATGTACAAATTTTAACTTACGTAGCATTCAACTGCGTATATTGAGAGAGGGCTGAAACCAATATTTATTTCACAGTTATTTCAAATAGATTTTAAGCAACTTCTAAAAGCTTAATTTGAAAACATACTACAAAAGCTTCTATGAAAGAAACGAACAAAGAAATATGAAATACTATACACATTCTCACATACGTAGCATCCACCTGGCTCAAAACACAATTACGTTCAAGGAGCGCAGTATTTGCAGAGCGGGTGACTAACTTTGACGCCCGAATACTCCAAAAACACATTTTCAACAAATTCAACATAGCCTTATTTCAAAATCTGTTTCTGATGAACACATTAAATTAAGAAAAAAGTTGTATTTTCATAACTACCGTGATTCTGGCTACACCATGTCTTAGAGACTTTTCCCCTAAATTTAGCAACTGGATTTATTCACTTTTTCCTTACCAGGGCCGTATAATAAAAGTTTTTCTGCCGAAAATTCGCCGTTTTTTCGCTCAGCATTACATAACGTTCTCTTCTTAAGAAGTTCTTTCTTAAGCGCGAGAAAGTAAAATGATGGGCTGTGAATGATAACGAATAGTTGATTGGTTCATCGCAGGAAGTTCTACTGGTATCTTGTAGGGAATTCGAAAATTCCTCCCTGCACTTTATCACTGCTGACTTTGACATTTGACAGTGACAATTATTAAATGCCAAGGAACATAATGTTGGTTCCACACATGATTTTTGACAGGTTCTTCTACTTAAACAATAAGATTATATGTTTCCCGAAATTCATCCAACTCAGTCGTTATCTGAAGCACAACCTTCCGTTTCGCGCGTGTCATCTCCGTCCACGGCTGGCCTTGGCCGCGGCTGCCTGCGGGCCGCTCCCGCCTTACGGGGCGTGGCGGAGGGGAATTCTTGGATAAACGTTAGCTGTAGAGTTTAGCGCCGGCTGTAATTACAGCAGAGGCATCGCGCCGACCGCCGTCTCGATTTATCACTGCGGCCCTCTCCTCTCCGCTTCCCTCTTCGGGCCTCCGCGCTCCGCCTCTGCCCGTCGTTTCTTTGTGTGTCCCCGCCTCCCTCCTCCCCCAACCCAACCCCGGGCCGCCCGCCAACGCGCCGTGCCGTTCGTCACCGCACCGGGCGCGCTCCGTCGCCCCCGCGCGCCCGCCCGCCCGCCGTACCCCGCAATTACCAGGTACCCGGCGCCCCGCCCCCGCGCGCCCCGGCCTCGCCTCTCCGCGCCGCTCCGCGCACTTTCGCCGTTCCGCGCCACCCGCCGCGCAGGAAGACTGCCTCCCGCCCGCGCCACCCACTGACCCGCCCCGGGCGCCCGCAGAGCAAGGCTTTCCCCGAAATTCCGCGCGCCCCGCCCCGCCACGCCTCGCCCGCCGCGCCCGCCGCACCCGCCGCGTCCCGCCCCCGTGCCATATGGAGCGAGGGCGGCGCAGACGCCGGGCGAAAGACGGCGCCATCGGAGGGTGAAGCGACCCCGATGGGGAGTGCAGCGGTTGGAGGAGATAGCGACGAGGGAGGCGGCGAAAGGAGCAGATGGCGTTATAGGACCGGAGTGAGGTACCGGCCGTGGTTTGATGGGGTGAAAGTGCAGGAGATTGTGACAACTAGTCGTGGCAAAGGGGTGACACAAAGAGCTTTAATAGATGTTGAGTTATGAGGGGTCTGTTTCTGACGAGAATGAAGATCAAAGTGGCGAAGATGGGAATGACGAAGTGGAGGATAGAAGGATAGCACTTAAATGGAGCTAACGTTATAAAATCTAATGAACTTTTTATAGATCAGGAATGAACTAATGTGAGATGTAAGGGGTTGTCCATAAATTGTGTATTACTAAAGAGGGGGCAGGCGTTTTGAAGCAGCAGCGTTACGCTGCTTACATAGAGGCAGGGGGTTTACTTAAGTGTTACGTAGAATACATATTTTTTCTTTAATTTTTCAACATTTGCTGAAATTATTTCTTTTTCCAAACTTGCAGTAAATCATTAAAATATTTATAAATTATTTTTAATTACTAATTCAATAATTAATTTGAAGCCTTGTCGTTGCAAGGGTTAAGTAAAAGGTAGTGAAGGAAAATAAGTCTTATGGAAGTAAATATAAATGGATAAGGAGATGCAATCTTTTAAGGAAAGAACAAATATGACAGAGAGTGAGATAAAAAGAGAGAGGAGAAGAGAAGATACATACGAAAAGGACTACAACAATTGTAAAATGTTGTAAAAAGAACAAAAGGGAAGACTGAGACGAATGAAAATAATGATGATAATGAAGAGAAAAAACTATATTAATATTTTCTATTAAGGATATTACTTGTTAGAGATTTAAACA
Organism: Gryllus bimaculatus; assembly: GCA_017312745.1. Lineage (NCBI taxonomy): Eukaryota > Metazoa > Arthropoda > Insecta > Orthoptera > Gryllidae > Gryllus > Gryllus bimaculatus. The sequence continues at coordinate 5,009,237 of BOPP01000022.1, forward strand.
CCCTCTGGCCATATAAGAGGTAACAATAGTTTCTTAGATATGCAAGGCTTTTGGAATCATCTAAAAATAATTAAACAGTTTCGATTTAGACTGATAACTGCAAATATTTGATCATGTTTATCCGTAATTTCTCCCATCTGATGTTACTACTATATTCTCAGACCCAATGCGCCACTGCTTACGACATCAGGTGAGGAGGAAGAAGGAAACCTCAGTATTCACGTGAGCCATTTCAGAACATCGACTTTTTGCCGCTCCAGGCAAACACATTTTCCGCATTCTTGCAGCTGCAAGCCACTAGTGAACGTCCGATAGTCGCTGTATCGGATATCTTTACACACGAGGCTCTAGCTGAGGAAGTAAGAGTACAACGACAGAGAGGTGGCAGTACACAAATAAATACGAATACAATTTGTTTGGAACATGGCAAATGGGAAGCAACGGCGATAAATGAAAATGATTACGATAATGAAGAAGACAATCTATAACACTAATTTCGAAAATGCGCATAAATTGATAGAAATCTAAGCTAACTTTGGTCATTTGAGAGGTGAAAATGGATTCTTAGATATCTAAGAAATACCCAAAAACTTAGGAAACATTTAAAAAACAATGAAACGGTTTGGATTTTCACGAAAAATGCAAGTATTTGACCATGTTAATCCGCAATTTCTCCCACGTGGAGTAACATTATACTCTCTTACTCAATGTGTCACTGCTTATGATATTGCTGACTTCAAGCGACTGTCTGGAGAAGAATTCTAGCGACCAGCTGCTCTGATCGGTAGTTTTCCGTGATTTTTCCAACCAGATCCAAGCAAATGCCATAGCAGTGCCCTACCAAACGGGCCACGGGCCACGCGCGATATTTCCTTCCTATTCCTTGTCCTATCCTACACCCTAACACACACTTACACAACACTTACTGGACTAATGACCTGAGCATTTGACGCGTCTGGAATCACGAGTAATCAATTAATCAACACCAAGCTAAGAAAAAAACTTCAGTATTCACGTGAGCCGTTTTCGGAACAGCTGCTCCGGGATATTTTCCACACACTCGGCAGGAGCATTTTGCTGCAAGCCACTATTAAACGTACGATGCTCGCAGTATCGGATACCTTTAGACACGACTCTAGCCGACGAAGGAAGAGTAGAGTGGCAGAGAGGAGGCGGTAGGTGGCGCCGTCGCCGATGCCTGCATTTATGAAGGGCGGCGGGATCGAGAGGGCGGGCGGGGGGCGTGGCACAGGGGGTGCGGCGCGCGTCTGTTGCGGTTACGGATCGTTCCTTCCTCCGCCCTCTCTCTGCCATCTCCGAACCGCATCTTCCTGCTCCATCTTTGCCGGTTCCCATGGAACGGAACGAGGGAAAATCTCTCCGCTGCGCCGCGCCGCACTCCCGCATTCCTGCGTGCTGCTGGTTGATGAATCAGAAGCTTTAGAGACGAGCAGCGAGAAGCACGTAAGCTGGGAACATTGTTTCCGCAGCACATGTTGAACTACCTTTCGGGAAGAGAAATTTCAGGTTACGTTGCGCCTACCATCTAAAGAACTTCCAAAGTGAACTCGAGACACACAAAGTGGCGACACAAGATATTACTTCTACATGCAATATACGATTTTTTTGTTTGCTCATTTTGGTTTAAGTCATACTACTTGGAAGTTAGATATTTCTTTAAGAAAATACAAGAATAATTTATCGATTTTGAAATACAATTCTGTTTGTATCGAACGTTTGCATCTATAAAACGATCGTTTTCCACTGAAGCTAGTCGTAAACACTTCTTAAGTTCGATAAATAATAGAAATAATGGATATCTTATTCTGTTGTCGTTGGAATATTTAGGTGATTACGTTTCATTTCAGATTCTATCGTGCCATCTCCGTCTGCTGCTACAAAGGACTTGAGTAAATAATACATCTACGACTAATTATAACCTTCAGTTACTTCATGTCCCAATGCTAAACATAAACAAATAAAAAATGTACGTAAATAATTAGCACTCAACATGAGAACAACACCAGCACTGCAATGTTTCTCTCAGGCTCCGGCACATGCAAGCTTAATATAACACACAAACTTTAATATCCACATGTATTAAAACCTGCAAAAAATAACGGCGCGGTGGGACATTTTTTTCTCCAAACAACGGATCGGAAAACGGTCTAAAAATTCCAATAACGAACCGCGTGCAGAATATCCAACTCTAATAATCTCTAGAAAAATGAGGCCTCTACTCAACCTGGAAGCAGCGTTATCTACTGCCATCTGCGTCTGCGAACACTGGACGTGCCCAGTCCACGCTGTTCAGGAATAACTTGGGTCATATACTGTTTTATTAAGACTGTTTTATTAAGGCATAAACCGAGCTCATATTTTCATGACCGCGCCCGGCGCCCAAACGACTGCCGGCTGGCGGCCACGGCGCGCCGCCGCCGGGCTTTGCGGGACACGCCCACGCACAGCAACGGAGCCGGCGGACGCATGGGAAGATATAGGGACGACATTTTGTAGACACTCCTTTTCAGTCGGAACTTATAAGTGATGGTATAGTCGATATCACTTATCAAGTGTTACATAAAACTTTCTAGTTTCTTAATTTTATCCTAAAGACGCTCCATATTATGTTCGGCATACGGCGAGCTATGAAAATATACTCAGGCGTCTCCAGCAGTAGCTTTCTGCCCGGCATTCGCCGAATCCCGCACAGCTGATGTGTTCTGCAAATGTTCGCTTCCTTTGATTTGCCCAAAAGACCGACACGCGCTGGGTAGAGAGAACACCAAATATTCGTCACTTGGCAAATACCTAGCAAGCAACTCATCCACCATACTCGGGATTCGGCGAGCGTTTGCTCGCTGTTCGTCGAATAATGAATGTGTGAAGCCGTCTTTAGAGTTCGGGGTTTTACGTGACGACCCCCTGCTCAACGAATCGCACATTTTGAAAGCCTCGAGCACACACGTAACGGAGCATGGGTGGGTGGGGGGACGACATTTTCTCCAAACTTTTAGTGAGAACTATAAGTGATAGGTATATTCGATATCATTTGTCGGGTGATAAAAAGTTGCTGCTTTCGAAACTTTCTCCTAAAGGCGGCTTCTTATATTCGGCATTCGCAGAATTAAGAACATATATTCGACATTTGGGGATGTAAATAGCGAGCGACTGCTCACCGAGCCCCAAGTTACGCAGGACACTCCCACGCACAGACACGGGGCCCGCGTACGCATCGGAGGGTGGGGTGACGGCAGTTTCGTTTCTAGAAGCACATTTTCTACACACTCCTTCTTCGGTTGACATTACAAGTGACGCGTGTATTCGATATTACTTGACGAGTGTTGTACAAAAACTTTCTGGTTTCTTAATTTCCACGTAAAGTCGGCTCTTCACATTCGGTTATTTAAGAGAATATTCGACATTCGTGGAGATGAGTAGCGGCCGACTGCTTACTAAGTAGCCGAGGTGCTTGGTGAAGTTTTGCTTCTTTTGATGTGTGCAAAAGACCTAGTATTTGCACATAGGGTAAGCTCCGAACGTTTGGCCATCGAGATATAGCAAGTAATTCGATTGGGCAAGAGGTCGCTTGCTATTCGCCGAATACCGAATGTGTGGAGCCGTCTTAAAGTCGTCGACGTAGAAACCCCGCTTTATGGGCAAGCCCCGCCTCCGTTGTAAATCGTTCATGCAATCTGTTGCAGTGTTTCTAAAACGGGGAAGTATTTCACTGTGGTAGATAGAGATTTTCAAGCACAAGCCAGACAGGCGAATGAGACTTGTTTGTCCACTCTCAAGCAAAGCTTGCAAATCTGACATGTGTGGGTGGCTTTCTTCCACTTTGGAACAAATTGAGTGATGCTATTAGGTGAGTTTCTGTTGGCGACAATGGTTTCGAAGAAAGAGTACGATCATCTGTTTGCGGCGGTTTGCACTGTTTTTTCGACCATTACTTGAAAATATCTAGAAACGTTTGTAAAAATGCATGGTTTACAGGATATTGAAGGAAAAATCAAAAAATATATCTTCAACTTGTTGAGGATTGTTTGTTGTACTATTTGTTTTCTATAATGACATAAAACAGTGAATTACCTCACACTATATTTCTATACTCAAAAAACTTCTCTTACTCTCAATAACTTTAGCATAAATGCAAACAAAGTGTTTAGCAAAAAAGGAAAATTCTAGATTGAACTGATTCGTGATTAAGTGAATTTAGTTGTGCAATTATGTAATAAACGCTCACTATGATACAGCAAAAAGAATACCTTTTATGTCCCTTTTTCACTAACTGCCTGTATGAATCTACCTGTAACATACTGTCATCAAAGAAGTATTTTTCTCAGAGTTAATAAGGTTTATCTCCTTTGATTATATCAAGTCAAACTTTACAAAATTAAGATCAATTTCATAATAAGAGATAGTTGAACACAGTCGCTCTAAAAATCTCTAGCCCATTATTAAAAATAATAATCAGTTTTTTGATAAGTATTGTAAGAATACAAATGTTGTGGTAATTCAAGATTTCCAATGAACTTAGGATTAGTCTGTCAACTAACTCACAATGAAGAGTCAAATTTAACCCAAAAGTGTCATGCATTTCAATTTTTGCAAAGCCGATAACACATCGTATAGCAATCGTATAGCAACGTTTGATTACTAGTTTGCGGATTATGCATACTCACATGTTTTTTCCTTAGCCTTAATGATAAGCGTAAAGAAAACATTTATTTTTGGTAGTTTGGAGTCAATATACAAAATCGTTTTGTGCACATTTTAGCATATTTCTAACGATTGACCTTTCGTTGTCTTTAAGAGCATTAAATGTGTTATAAGTTCGATATATTTTTAAAAAACTATGCCCTCAAAATTCTACAATACGTGATTGCATTTTGTCTTTGAATTTCATCAGTCTGGCACTATCTCTCAGTGTCTGCGTGATCGATCTTCTCCGAGAGAGAAATGCAGCGTCGTGTCACGTGACTTTGTCGAATGAAATCGGTATACCCTCTCTGCCTGTGTCGAATGAACATTTTCGTAATCGTTTGCGTATCCTTTTCCCAAGGACTCGGTGACGAGAAGGCAGCGAAGTCTCTCCAGAATCTCTCTCCCAAAATGTTTATGTATCGTCAGTGCACAAAAAAACGTTGATGTCACAACGTTGCCAGTGCACAAATGACCGTTATGTACGGCAAACATTTGAATATCTCGAGCGCGCGCCATGGTCAGCGCCGGTTCCTTTAGGGCGGCCGGAGTTGCACGAAGGGCGGAATACGTAACGCCGAGGCGTCGGACAGTCCAGTACTTGGAACGGTTCGTCAGCAGTGAGCGCCGAGTGAAGTTGAGTGGTTACGCTGACAGAAGATACGCTTTTAGAATTGCGCCCTGTTGGTTACTAGTGACTTCGTCTACGTTTATGGACATCTTCTGGTAAACGGCTATTTGGAACTGGATTTGGTTTTTCTCTCCCTACAATCTGACGATTCTAGGCTAGGTTTTTTTAGAGTGTACATAAGGAAACATTGTAACGAAGTTCACAATAGACCATTGTTATTGATACTTCTGTGTTTACCACATTCGATACATTACAGTAACATATATCAAAAATGTAATTGTGCAGGAGAACGGTTTCCATGTAAGCGAAGCCGCTTATTTCGAGGCCAAAATGATCTGTTCTAGTATCCTTGGATCTTGGTTATCCAGTGAACAATTTTTTGAAATTTTTTCTAGTGAAAAAATATTTTTCTAAATATATTTCTTCACTTAACTAAAAGAATTACGATTTCTGTATGTGTCACTTTTCTTGTTCACCGACAATGAATATCGCTTTGCCAAAGTTACACGTTCACAGAGCTCTAAAGTTGATTTTTTGATTTCTTCAGAGCCTGTGTAGAAGCTCCGTCGAGAACCAATATGCAATGAGGAACTACCAGAAATTCCCCTTCATTCAAGGCCTGTCTTAATTATGTAGGTGGGAATAGTCGCACTGCGGCAGGTGGCCACAAGTTGAAGGCATTAAGAAGATATTTGCTTTACTGAATCCAGACGCGAGTGAGATTATTTAAAAAAGAATGAATGTGAAGAAGGAATCCAAAGCAATCTGACATTGATATACACTTCATTTCTTTGCCTGAGATATTAATCGATCTCCATAAATATGATTTCGAGCAGACCACTCTCAACAACTTCCCAGAATCATTAAAACAATTCGTATCATAAAATATTTAGAAAATCGAAGAACGAAATCCAGGTTTGAGAACATTAAAAAAAGATAATACACTTTAACAATGTGAATCACATATTATTTTACTACAAAAAATTACAGGATTGTTCCTAAAATATTTATACATATATTATATGATAATTCCTTGTTTTAAAAACTAAATACAGTATTAAAATTACAATCAGTAAAAGTAGCTTATTGGCGGAAAATAAAAGACTCACTTTAGTCTGTGCATATTTTTCGTTTTATGGGCATTTTTTGTAATTTTTTTATCATGTTAGCATGCATATTTTCATGCTTTTTTTGTATATAAATATTCATAGTACTAATTAAAATTCTAGAGTAGTTACCAAGCTGGCTCTAATGGCCTCATTTAATATTATTTCAATCTCACATCGAAAAAAGATATCGTTCGATACTCACTTTGAAAATAACTATAATGATGCAAGATAGCAATTGTATTACAAGATAAATAAAACATAATTAGTTCAAAAGGTAAGAAGAAAGAAGATACCCAAGTTTAATAATATAATACCGTACAAAAATATCACACAATCTTAAAAAGAAGTATTGCCACAAGAAACAAATCCCACTGAATAGTGAAAAATTAATTATTTCTATTGTAACTGTGTGTAGATACAAATAATGTAATGCAACATTATTAGCCTTAATTAAAATCACGAATTGAATAGATTGCATTGATATTTTATTAATACCATAATACAATTTTTGCTTGTATCAAAGAGTGAAATTCAGAAAAGGCTTTGAAAAATAAATACCGTTCATTTCTCCACCATCTCGACTTGTCACCACTCCATCAAGCCCTTCATATTCTTTGATAAAAAGAAGCATAACATCTTACTGAATGTTCACAAGCTTAACGGTTTGCACACTTCACATGGCGCTTTGAGAAGTAATCTTAAAAAAACATTTACTGGTGAAACTCTACAAACTACAGCATGGTCCACGCGACCCTCATTTCGTTTCAAATCGAAAAGAAACAACTGCCCAACGGAATACACGAACAGAAGACGCGCGCGGAACGCTCGCACGGCGGCGGCGGCGGCGGCCCGCCGACGTCGACGAGAACGACGACAGAGACGCGGCGCGCGGTCGTTTGAAGAAATTATCAAAAATTCTCTTTCCGCGCTGCGCTGCGCGTCGTGGGCCTCTTGGCGGCGCCGGAAAAATGAAGATGAAAGTGGCGCTCGCGCGTGCCTCCGGCCGTCTTCATTATTAAGACGCGCCCCGGGCCACGAACGCCACGGGGGCGGGGTGGCGGCGTCGACAACGTCGGGGGTGACGGTGCTAGGAGGTGCGCGGAAGCAGGTGGGTAAGGCTGAATAAGGAGATGAGGACACAGGAGGCAGCGGCGTTGGAGGAAGAACGGCGTTGGAGGCCATGGTGGGACATGGGTGATGAGAATGATGACTTGGTTGAGG
>BOPP01000022.1:5021887-5063602 GCA_017312745.1 Gryllus bimaculatus
GCAGAGAATGCAGTGGAGTTGGAGGAAGAACGACGTTGGAGGCCATGGTGGGACATAGGTGATGAGAAGGATGGCTTGCGTGAATGGTGAGCACGGAGGTGACGGCGCTGGGAAGTGCGGGGTAGTAGGTGAGTCTGAGGAAGGCGGTAGGGACAGAGGAGGCGACGGATTTGAAGACGAAACAGCGTTGAATGACATGGAGAGCGGCGACGGGGGTGAGGGCGCTGGGAGGTGTGCGGTGGTGGGTGGGTGAGACTGAAGAAGGAGACAGAAGAGGTAGCGCCGTTGAAAGAAGAACGACCTTAGAGACATGGGGCACATGGTGGGTGGTGAAGAAAGTGGCTAGGGGTGTGTGGCGATGATAGAAATGATGGCATTGGAGGTGCTCGGTAGCAAATGGATTACTACAGAAGGCGATGAAGGCAGGTGTCGCTTCAGTACTGGGAAATGAATACCGTCGGCGGCACAGTGAAGCTGCTGAAGTGGACAGAGGCTTGAGTGTGTGGCCACGATATGATCTATGTTACAGCCTTACAAAATACCCGAAAGCAGGTCGATGCTGGTGTTCCGGTGACCCGGAAGTGTCTCGCTGGTGAGGATACCAGGATTGGGAAAGCACCGCATGCTGACTAGTAGGTCGGCGCCAAAAAACACCATATAAATCAATCAAGAATAACTACAATTACGGTATACAATGACCATTTCTAACTGAATAATATGATTAAATAATAATAATAATAATAATAATAATAATAATAATAATAATAATAATAATAATAAAAGCCGGATATATCGGTTTCCTATCCACATTATTCTTTCACTTTTTATGAAACCAATAATGATCATTCTTGGAAGTTATAAAGCATGCCGTCTAAAATCATGATTTGTGATTTGATCAAGAGGTAGGCTCGTCTCGTAGGTTTACAGTCTTCATAAAGATGAAATGAATGTAAGCAGTATAAATCGAATAGCGAACGACAGCGTTAATTAGAACTGCAATTACATTTCAAGTCTATTCAGAACCAGAATCTATGAACTGGGAAAAGCAGCAATGTATTTTTTTCAAAGCGGGAAAAGCAGCGTGACTGATGGCTAGAAGGGGATGGATATACGGTGCTGAAATCTTCGCGAGAGTAAAAACGCGAATTGTAAGGGTTATATACAGAAGCAGTGTGGGTAAGGTACAACTGTAGAAATAGTGGATGAAAAATATAAGGACAAAAAGATCTTTGAAAAAAGGCGAATGTGATGTAATAGAGAGAGATGCAGAGTGGAAGGGAAAATGTGAAAGGAAAGGACACCAGTAAAAGTTGGACGCAATTTCATTTACTTGGGAAGAGGAGAAAAGACCATAGGGAGGAGTGTGATCAAGAGGGAGCATTTATAAATGTACAAAGGGAAGTAAATTTACCACCCAGAGGGGCTTTGGTCAGCCCCTTGGCGTCTTTGGAATGTCAGCAGGGGGTACAGTTGGGTGCTTAATGGTTTCGAGGGAACCAAAGGGGTAGCATCAGAGTATGAATCAGCAATGGTTAGGGCTACTGTGGTGGGTGATAGATGGGTAAAAATAAATTGTGTGACAAGCTACTAATGACATTCCAACCCCGAAAAGTTACACAAAATTGGAACTGTTCTTTGAAATACTGGTCTGTGACGGCTATAAGATGTTTGAAATTTGTGTACTGTATTACACAAAATCAGAAATAAGTAATACTAAAGACTTAAAAATGATGTGATTGGAAATGATAATGATTCATAGATATGCCATTTGAATAAATGTATGTGTGATTTATTTCCTTTCAGTATTTTAATTTCATTACTTAGAAAAAAATGAACACCTTATTAAAGTTATCGATCCTCTTGCTGGTTTTGCAGTAATGCAATGTTAGCATTTCCTTTTCTTTCCAAAAACTAATCAAATGAGACATTATTATCGAAGATGGGAAATAAGGAAATAAAGAATTGTTATCAGAGATTTCAAGAACATTCATAAATTTCCCTGTTGAATTTAAAAGGAGCAATTCATTTTCAAGCAGTATCAATTGATCGTCTACTTCAACAGAAGATCAACCAATCACTTTTCGGTGAGAGGTGCCATTCAGAAAGTTAATGAGAGGACAAATTCACTCTTTACAGATCTCAGGTTTTTTAGAGTTCCTATTGAATCTTCTCTAGCTCACAATATGCAGGATTGACGTCAAAAGCTCTTGCCTGCGATAAGATTTCAGAATCCTAAGTTGTCCAATAAATAAAATTAAGGAGGAACGGCAAGCAGCTTGCTCCAGTGAAAACAATAGCTGAACTGACCCAAGAGAACAGCAGTTTCACTCGACCTTGAGCTTTTTGATTCAGCGACCTTGCCAATATATACTTACTTTTATTAAATAATTTATTTTTATTAGAAATTCAACTGGCCTTGAATCGGAAACCTAAGTAAACTGACAGAGACACAATAGTTAGAGCTGATTTAAACAAATTTGGAAAATATGTCCGAAAAAACGAATAAAGCACAATAGAATTGATGATACAACTATTGTACCTGCGGTGATTTAATTAACATTGTAAACCTTAAGTTACTATACCAATATCTACAAGATAGGACATTAAATGTAGATGAAATATTTTGGATGAAATTGAGATTATTGGCTTTTATGAGTGAGAGGAAGTAGCTCTCTCCATATTGCAAGTGGTCGCGAGAACAAATAACAGCGATGATAATCCACTCGTACGTTAGTGCAAGTCACTCGTTTCGCGTAAATCAGGCATGGGAAGGTAACCATCTTACCATAGCTTGCGGGCACTGTGTCCCGAGCAACCGGCACGAGATTTAAAAGTAAGGGGCGCCAACAAAGCGCCCCAGGATGTCGGAATATCACTGGCTATTTGGTTCAGAAGAAGTCAGTTGACAGTTATTGCTGCAAATTCAGCCATATTAATTCCAATTTCTTGTACTAAAGTACACGGCTGGTGTAAATTGATAAAAGACATTTTCCTACGTAAGGTAAACATGGCAGGTACCATTATTTTCACCCGATTGTTTCAACCGAAACTGAAAAAAGCTGGATTGCAACGGTTCGTTCCGAACCGCAGTCGGGAGACCACACCCGTTCGCACTCGTTCGAGCTTGTTCGCGCTCATTCGCGCTCGTTCGTGATCATTTTGCCATCCAAATAAAGTTATCGCGAAAGTTATTCGATCCGCCTTGTTTAGAGCACTACTCACCAGGAAGGACGCACCTTAACTTTTAGCCCCAAATCGACGAGCGCGTGAGGTAGGAACTCTTTCTATACTTCAATTTCAAAACAGTGGCTCTTTAAGGTCACAAGCTGGAAGGCGAGGGGAACATTGTCATTCAATCGACAGCTGCAATAATGAAACTTTAAGCCATAACGATTTTTTCCGATTGAATGACCGTCCAGCTCGTAACCTTGAACTGCCACAGTGCTTAAATCGGAGTGTACCGCAATGGTCGCTCGTTTCAGCGAAGCGCTGCCGACGACGCCGGCGCTCCCGGCGGAAGCCGCTGGCGCGTTTTTTCCGGCGGAAGCCGCGCCTCCTCCGGAGGCTTCCGGCGAGCGCGCGCTAATTGATCCCCGGTAATTGCTCGCGTTAGTTATTCATCGCGCCGGGCGTCGCCATGCAATTTTTAGCACGTCTCAAGTGGCGGCGCTGGCGGCGGCGGTGGGCGGGGGCTTTGCGCGTTGTGTTAGCGCAGCCGCTTGGCGGGGAGACTCGAGGCGCAATTGTGACCCAAGGCCCTAGAGGTGAGCGCTGAAATGACGTAAGGGGGAGGGAGTAAAGCCACGGTGGGAATGGAGGTTGTGGAGCATTGGCGAAGGAGAGGATGTAGAAATGAGAGATCAGAACATAGTGCTTCCACCTTGGCTTGTAAGTCAAATGAGCATCAGATCTAAAAGTAGTAGCGTCTCACAAAAAAAATGCGTTTCAGAGTGATTTTGTCACAAGAATTAACATTTTTAGATGAAATGGAATCTACCTGTCAATAATTATTTCAATCCGGACGAGCCAAGACTATAGAGTGCGTTTTCCTTGCAATGCCCCAGCATATGTTGCTGTGTGATGATGACAAAATTCACTTCTCAATTTTAGAAGACAGGAATACAGTGTGGGGATATCTACGTGACAACCACACGTACCCCCTTAAGCCATGGCAGTGAGGCAGGAACGTCGCCGGTAGGTCCTTGGGCTGTCGCGCCAACGTTTTACAATGTTCTTGAATTCGTCTCATTTTTGAAGTACAGTATGTGTATGAACGTTCAGAATGTTTAAAATAGTTGTTAAGATGCTTCAAACCAAATTGAAATGAATGGTCTGGTTTGGTTTCTTTCATAAATGTTGTTTTTAAACAGGATAGAATAAGTTGAAATGCTGATTCTCTGAAATAAAAGACAGTCGATGGATCGGATGGTAGAGAAGGCGAGAAAGCGCCTCGACTCTGCGAATTGCGACGCATCAGTCCGAGGGTCGTGGGCTACCACCATCCCCCGGAGTTTGGGAGGTTGGTAGCCTTTTTCGTTTCGTGTGATGGAGCCAAGTGTCTCGCCTGTCAGTGTGTAGGTGCCAAGTGTGCGGTATTAGTTATACTTAAAATATAATAAAGTTCAAATTTGTACATTTTTTATAAATTTACCTTCTTATTCAAAGTCAGTTTTAAGAGACTGCCGCAGAAATTGTTGTTGGTATTACTACGAATGTATTATATGTTTATCTGAGCATATCCAATGCACGGGTGGTGTTTAATAAGACTATTTAATAAAGAACTGTTAATAAAACTGTTTAATAAGGAAATTACTTCCCCAAACGTTTAGGAACGGGTCAAATATTAATTATATTGTGTTTGCGCTCCAACTGCACATGAGAGCAATGATTCCTATGATTAATGTAACGCACATTGTATTTTACCGGCAGGGACGAGTTGATAAGAAAAACCGACCATTTGTTGGGGTACTCTGATTTGGATGGTGTATACCACTTACACTATGGAATCAAATGTATCCGGAAACGTGAATGAAAAAGACTTACCAGTTTGTGGTGCTCTCCATCGGTAAGGCTGGAATTCAGTAAGGTTCTGGCCTGCCTTTAGCCTTCCACTCTCGCAGGAATACTTTCAATCAAGTGCTGGAAGATTATTTGGGGGAGTAGCAGCCCATTCTTCAAGGAGTACTGCTCTGAGATGTGTTATTGATGTATGTAGGTGAAGCCTGGCGGCTTTCCAAAGGTGTTCGATAGGATTCAAGTCAGGTCTCTGTGCAGGCCAGTCCATTAGAGGAATGTTATTGTCGTGTATCCACTCCGCACCTCGTCATGCAGTATGAACAAGTGCTCGATCGTGTTGAAAGATACAGTCGTCATCCCCGAATTGCTCTTCAACACTTTCGGAAGCAAAAAGGTATTTAAAACATCAACGTAGGCTTGTGCCGTGATAGTGCCATACGAAACAAGGGGTGGAAGCCTCCTCCATGAAAAACACGACCACACCATAACAACATTTTGGAGTGTCCGAATACTTTTGATCACATAGTGTACATATTTGAACGCTAATGATATTATTTTCAGAATGAAATAATGTCAGTGAAACTAAATTACTTGAAAATTAATTAAAGCACATTTACCAATTTGATTACGGCCTTTAGCAATGATAGCAACATCTTTTTTAAGAGAGTGAATTTTGAAACGTTGGTGAATATTGACACGTTGTTCCTTAAATATTCGATAGGGAAGGTAATTGTTTGCTTAAGTATAAGAAAAAAGTTTGATAAATTATCAGTTAACCATCATCTTTAGGTCGAAATCATGTATCAGTCGGATTTAATGCAGATTTAGCATTACGAATATATCATTAACTCGAGTGCAATGCATGCTGACATATATATTCTTTAGCTCGATGATTTTTTGTCAAAGATTTTCTGTGAAAATAAAATTTTGCCTACCCATTACCTACCGTGGTACACGATTACTGCAGGTTTCATCATCACTTACATTAAATTGCAGCTACCTGCTCCCAACTCCAAGCATTTAACCCGACCTCTTCTGGTTCTTATCATTTGGAACATCTTTACTGGTACTTGTAGTGCAAATTGCTTCTCGGAAACAGAAGCGTCGTTCTTTACTGGTGAGATAACTCGAGCAGTCATGCAATGGGAAAATAAGGAACATCACTCTTTAATTTCCAGTTCTGCATCAATATAAATTACAAAACTGTTCTAATTGGCTTGTATCAGCAGCTTTATTACTGAATGTGCACCTTGATGTTTCAATAGTAATATTCTTTTGAGACAGTTTCATGTTGAGTGCTATTACGAACATGAATTGCAATGCGCTGAAATTACGTTCAGGAGTCCCCTGTTGCATTTTTATTATTCTTGAGGAATATAACGAAATACATATTTTTCTATTACTAGGAAAGAAACAGATTGATTTAGAAGGTCAAGAATGAATTATTAAAAAGAGACCTTTTATTAAAATATGTTATTGTTTATATAGAACTTGTTGGATGCATATTTTATTAATTTGGTCAAAAGTAAAGAAGTACTATTGAAAAGTTTTATAAAACATAAAGATTATTAGAAATTATTTAATAAACAAACATTTATGTCACATTGTTATGTGATTATATCTTTTGCAATGTCTCTCAATTGTTTAAAACTATTTTTATTTAAAACACTGAGGGTATTTGTATAGAAAGAAATTTGAACTTTCTATTAAACAAGATGACATGACTTTTGCTTTGTCAGGTAGTGCGCACGAGATAAGTGGTATCTTGTTAATATTAAGCGGTTTTATAGTATAAAAACAAAATAAAATCATAATTAAAATTTAATAACACCATAAAATTAATTGTATACACGTTTCTAAGCTGTTATTTATTCATTCTGTCATTTGGTTATGTCAAAATCTACTTCAAAGTCTTGTCCTATTGGGAGCAACCGTGTGAAAATATGAGGTTATGGTTAGCGAACAGAAGATTGTGGGTTTTTTACGTTCGAAGATAGCTTTTCTTAAACGTAAAGATCAGTGAGTGTAAATAAACGCAATGTGTACCAATCGTCTGTGATACATGCATCTTTTAAACTAAAATCTCCATGGATTATAATTATTTCGCATGCGTTATTTTTGAGTGAAAATGGATAGCAAGTGGTACACATATACAGAGCTCTTGGTAAATATAAGAAAATTCAATCACATTTTTTGAAACATGTTTAATTTTGTTTTTATAGTGAGTCGTGATTTTATTGTTCTAGAATTTGTCCTTGTTTCATTAGTCTTGGAGAGTTACTCCTAAATGTCATGAAACTATATCATTCAAGTTTTCGATTTTACCGTTTAGTACAGATGTATTACTTTTCTGTAGCAAACATTTCCACTGTTCCTTTTGTGGGATGTAATCGCTTGCGTTATGCTAATATTTATTACAAAATAAAAATATATGTATTATTTAAGTAAGCAATGTAAGCGATATTATATAAAATATTTCATTTTCACGTTGAAATTCGAGTAATATTAAGTTAAATTCATTTATATTAATATGTAAGGTTGTTATCTAATACATTAAATGACAACTAATGCATTTCTAAAATTTATTAATTAAAACGACGGCAAGTACTAATTCTGGCTCAATTCTGGAAAATTGTGTGCAAAATTTGGGAAAAGTGCAAAAAAAGTTTGGTGATTTAAATTACTCTAGCTTAATGTAGTTAGGGAACTAGACCGAAATCGCATCTTCTTAGATTTAAAGGGTTCGGGGCCCGATGGAGGTGGATTTGCCTCATCAGCCAAGTAAATGGGGTGATTGATTAATTGATGAATAGTGATTCCGGACGCGTGAACTTCTAAGGCCTTTATTCCCGTAAATGAGGTGTATGTTTTGTCGCGAGAGGTGGCGATGATCTTCTCTGCTGGATAGCGAGACCTGGAACCGACCTACCGTCTGCTTGCGGGGATATTCCCCAACCAAGTATCTCCCACCAGCGTGGCACCGCCCCAACCGGGGACAAGCTCTAAGCTCCTGACCGGTCTTCCGGAATGTGTGGTAGTGTAGTGCAGGTTTGTGTAAGTGTGCGTAAGTGAGGGGTGAGGACAGGGCAAGGGAGGGGGAGGAAAGATTGCCCGCGGTTCTTTGCCCGTTTGCCAGGTTAATTTCCGGCATTCATCTGGTGTTTAAATGTGTGAAGCCTGGATGAAAATTATACGTACTACCGGTTCTAATCAGCCATCTCCGTGGTGATAAATCCTATTGACTGGCCCTTATGATATTTAATGATACATTGAAGAAATGCTTAGAACTCTTCATTCCGATAATTTTATGTTGTACATGTGATAATTTTGGTTGGTTAATTTTTACTAAATTATTTCATTTATTATCTGGATGGTACTCTCACATTGTTTTCACTTATTTATATTTATGATTCGGGACCATTTCCTCTTACAGATAATCTAGCTAATGGCTCCTTCTTCACTACACCTCAACGAGACCTGCCACGCGCTTTTTTCTGCAAGTCGCCAAGATATTTCACCTTGAAGCTCCTAGCTTTGCAGCACAGTTCCGTGTGGCCGCGGTGTGCAATGCAGCCCCACTTCACTGCTATGTAGCCATCCCTATCCTTTCGGTCATCTATGGCTGATCTGCAATATAGAAAATGAACAAGGTCAGCAAAGACAATAGCCGTTCGGCACCCTTTTGGCGTTATTTACCACATTTTTATGCAAGTATTGGCGTTGTGCTTACTGCAGCATATCTCTCGGGCGCTTGTACGTGGCCGTGAGGTCCGGCTCGTGCAAAGTTAAATTTCTAACATTGGCATTTTTAAACGTGTTTATTTAAAAAAAATTAGCAGCTAAGTTTTTAATGTGATCTTTGAGGAGCGGTATATTTAATATTACGTGCAATTCTGTAATTCTAATATGACGTGGCGCGCACAGTATGCTGCGAAGGCACGCATTTTGAACTATTTCACCTTGAAATGCCTGCAGCAACCCCTTGTGCGGTTCGCGAAATACCTCGTAACTCCAGACTCGCTCTGATACTCGAGAAATGACCAATGAACGTCTCGGAGTGGTGAACTCCAGCGATAACGGTGGCAGTTCGCGCGCGTGTTGTGGGGAGACAGATGGTAGTGCTAGTATTCAGTTCGAAAACGCGGTAAATATTTAGCATTCTGGTGACTTTAATTTTGGGAGGCAAGATTATAGGTCTCCTATTACTTAAAGCAGTGCGTGAATTCGTCGATACATGAAAATTAATTTCAGTAACTAGTGAGAACGGTGAATATTCCGGAGTTGGATTTCAGCCGGCAAGATACGTTTCACAAATTAATTAACATTGTTTGTAAAAACGTTATCCGGTTAAAAATTCTCGCGATTAAATTCTTGCGTATTGGAAGTGAAAGTGTGACTCAATGTTAGATGATCGAGAGATTTTACACCAATTTCGTAAGTATTTATCTCATTTTGTAATACATCTTGTGTAATATTACTTTTTATTTGTAATTTGTATAACGTAATTAATGGAATACATTTCTTTGTTAATTTCTTTCTTTTGGTCAGTTTTGGAAACGAAATAAGAGTGTAAATTGGAAGTAATATTTGCTCTTTGAATGATTTAAGGCTTAGTGTTATTAATTGATTCGATGGAAACATATTTTCTTTTATAAAAATTGAGAATGTGATTGGCAGGCGTCCCGTTTGTGAAAAGCATATGTTTGTTATTGGTAACCGATGTATCCTGTGCAGTTTATTCATCAATAGAGTGTGATCCAATAGACGTTGAACATATTCATATATTATAAAATAATTAGAAATTAATTAGTGGGTGTCCATCGGTAATTAAAGGTGTAATTTTGTTCATAATGCAACAATTTTGAGGTTAATTACAATCAGTAGCAAATAATTATAAAATATGATTCGTAAACCGTGAATGTAATAAACGAGCCATGTTCGCATGCCAGAGAATGAACCATATCATTCCCTGTATGAACCCATAAAATTACGCAACAAGGAAGCGAATTTCATAAGACTTACGTCTAGTTTCCAACACATAATGTATTTTTAGGTCAAATACAACCTTTATTTAAGTGTTTTATGTCACGTGAATACACTTTATCTTTATTAAATTTTAAGATTTGTTTTGAACACCTTTAAAGTTTTTAAAGTAGTGATGAATTGCGGTTTTTTAATATGTATCCGAACTATTTCCTAAAGTATATTAAAAAAGTTAGACAGTTTTATTTATTTACATATTTATTTAGCCTCAGAAAACAGGTCCATAGGAAAATACGGATCAATAGATCATATACAAATCCGCTTTATAATTAATGCCACCATCTTATTGATTCCGATCTCGGTTAATTTTAATTGAAATGGAATATTGCATTTTCTCTTGGTCGTATCTTCATTTTCATATAAGTTTTTTTATTTCTGATATTTATCAGCATTCTGTTTCGTGCACAGACGACGGAACTGAACGTCTGTAGTGTGTGTGTGTATGTGTGTGTATGTGTGTGTATGTGTGTGTATGTATGTGTATGTGTGTGTATGTATGTGTATGTATGTGTGTGTAAGTATGTGTATGTGTGTGTATGTATGTGTATGTGTGTGTATGTATGTGTGTGTGTATGTATGTGTGTGTGGATGTATGTGTGTGTGGATGTGTATATTTGTGTATGTTTGTGGGTTAACACGTGAGTATATATGCTTATTTGTGTAGGTGTAATTTGGATAGTGGGACTCGTAAATTTGCTTGATTTGTTTCAGATCAGTGAGATTGTGGATCCTTGCACAGGTAGTTCATTTGTCGAATTAAGTGGTTTCTCTGATTTACCCTATACTTTGCTTCTCTCATGGTGAGCGCGCAGCTCACTTCTTCCGAAGTCTGTCACATACGATCTTCTACCTCGCAGCGAGTGTTTGCATTCATCACGTACGCAAGTTGCTTTCATTGATATCTTTCAAATTAGAACTAATAGCAACCCAGTAGAGTGAGAACGCTTCAACTGTCATTAATGGTCTAGCGAGATTGAAAGCTCATCTCTCGACCTCCGGTGGTTCGAGGAGTATAGATGTGGGCTGCATCAACAGGCGTGGCACTTTTAATAGTCCTCTCTAGTATTCATTAATATAATATGAATCTTCATTGATCGTCAATTTGCAGTAAACTAGTTATTTGACTTTCGTTTATCAACATCGCTTCAGGCACTACGTATAGCTATATTAATTTGCTGAAAATTGTTCTTAAAAGTCTATTAAATGACATCATTTTTCACGAATGTGTTTTAATAATTTCGAATAATTTTTGTAAAAAAGGGAAATAAAAAGTGTATGATATGTAATAAGGAATAGTGTTGAATTATGAAAAAAGATTACTCGTTATCAAACTATAACTTCTTTGGAATGAAACAATGCAACGATTTACAAAACATTTACAATTACTGAAGAAATCAAGGTTAACATTTTACGTGGACTAGAATGATCTCTCCTCAATTAATGTACGAATTCATATATTCAGTGCCTGCTTGTACGTGCATGTGCTTGTGTACGCCCTATTGGACTTTTTCACGAATTTCGTTGTTTTTGTATTGAGCATGAGAAAAAACCCCAGCTGCACGTCGAGATGTCACCTAAATCCGTTTTGTGAAGGGGCTCTCTGAGTCCACTGGGAGAGATCTCTGGTGCGCCTTGTAATTGGCGCAAAGTCGCTCTTCACCACCCACCGCCAGATAGTGCGAGCCGCGGCTGGCGCTGCCGCTGACAGCACTTTTGAAGGTGTCAGCCGCGGTTGGAGGCTCTTTTGTTTGTTTCCGGGAGATGTCAGCTGTAGTCTGTCGGCGTCGCTGGAAGCTATTGCACCAAGGACGGTTCTTAAAATGCTGTACTTGCGGCGCATTCTTAAGTGGAGCTGCATAAAGGGGTATGTTAGCCGTTTTAGATTTCGTTTTTCCTTATTCGTTGTTCTCCCAATGTTTGCAGATAAGTTGATGCGCAACATAAAACTGTCTCGCGAGAAGACTTTTTCGAATGCTGGTGTTTATGAAAATATGCTCTAACAACACAAGTCAATTCATCACCATCGCCATAATTAAGCTTAACGTCACTTAACCTCATTGGATCACAACTGCCGCTTCATGCCTACGGATACCTTCTCAGTCTTTTTACACGCGAGGGTACTTTGCCCCATACAGTCACGTGTCACTCTGCCGTGACTCGTAAACCCCTTATCAAATCGGATCGGATCGGGATCGGAATCGGAATCGGAATCGGGATTGGGATTGGGATTGGGATTGGGATTGGGTTTGGGATTGGGTTTGGGTTTGGGATTGCCGACGGGCCAGTAACAAATTTTCCAACAATTTGTTCAATAATCTGCGACAGTTATTTCACGACGAGCAACATTTTTCTATCTTCGAGCATTTATCAATTATTTTTCATTAATTATATCGATAGTATCCAATACAGGGTACCATACCGGGCGAAATAAGGTTTTCTTCATTATTTCATTCTGTTATACAATCAATAATGAAGGTATATTGTTCATAATTAGCAGTTCGAGAAACATACATTTCAAAGAATCCGAAATGTGTTATTCTCAACGGCAGTATGTCTATCTTCCATGGGCTGAAACATTGGCAAAACTCGAAAAATGAACTTTTTAAATAAAAGTTTCCTGGTTGCTGAAACGGATTATTGATTAAGCTGTAATAAACGTCTTTGTTTATTTCTTAAGGAGTTCTGTTCGTAGCAATTATAACTAACATTGCAACATGGCAATTAAAACTAAGCAATAACATTGTGTAAAATAATTTCTATTCCCCTAAAAAAACGCTTTTAGTTACTCCGAGAGTTACAGTTTCTGAACTATATTTCGTGTTTAATATCAACAAACAACAAATAAATATCTATATTCCGTAAGCAGCATGTCGCAGAAAAAAATGCTATTGATCAAATCCACGTAAAATGGTTTTCCCAAACGTAGCATACACTGCCCGAAAACTACAAATAAAATAACGTATAACATTGCAATACATTTTTTAACAAAAAAGGAATAACCAGTGGCGTAGCCTGATATTTGCGTAGGGTATGTAACCCGAGAAATGAAAAAAAATATTTAAAACTCCTAAATATTCCTCATTAACCTGTGTAAGAGATTTTACTGTCTTCAGAGCTTAAACATTATTTTAAACTGCATAACTGTTGAAATTTAAAAGTTTGTGGAATAATAAATCAAACATCAGTCAGTAAAAATAGTGATTCATTGTTTTCCAATTTCCCCAAATCTGGAGTATCTAACAAAATCAGTGACATCTCTCATATGACCAGAGGCTGCATAGTTTTGTCAATTTCTGTGTGTGTAGGAAACTAGTTTTACATTTTTTTTTATTTCTCTGCAAAATATTTCTGTTTTTGTAGACTTGCTTTCGCTGCATCAGAGGAAAAACGTGTACAAAAAAAAGAAATACCAGACATGTTTAAGGTTGAGTGCGAAATTACTTTAAAGGAAGTTTTGTGGCTTATATGAGAATCACAAAAGTTACATTAAAATCTAATAACAAATATAAATGATCAAACTTCATAATGTCCATACATTTCAAGTAGATTTTAACAACTGCGAGACCTCGATATAGGTTTTTGTGCAAATAGTACGAACCAGCATTAGTTTTATTACTTTGCTCTACCGACAAAATTGTATCGCGCGTGGTATTTCATGTTTACGAAGACAAACTTCTCTCATTGAACTTCCTCTCGATATTCGGCTTTTCCTCCTGCGTCCGCCACTCAACTTGTCGCAGCTAAGCGCCCTTTTACCTCCTCCTCCTCCGCCTCCTGCCGCCGCCACCGCCGCGCGCGGTTTCTTTGAAGTGGGACTGATTCGCCAGTGAGGCGCTGCGGGCGCTGCCGGTGTCAGGTGGTGGCAGCAGCCGCTCGCGACAGTCGAACGTCGCCGTTTGATTTGCTCAATGTCGTCTGTTTTCGTCGCCGGCAGCGAGCGATGCGTTTGTCGGAGAAGTGAAGAAGGGTGGTGAAGGCTGTTGAGGGGGGGGGGAGGACTCCGTCAGATACACAGAACAGGCGAAAACGCGTTTCCACTGGAAATCGCTTTGGCTGCAATACCCAGATTGCTGATTAGAGGACGTCGATAAGATATTTCTTGGCAGGTTACTGTCAGAGGATACTGGGTTTAACGAAATCAAACATACAAAATATATGAATGCTAATGAAGCAAACAGTACATGTTACATTAAAGCATAGTGTGGCGTCGTTAACACGAGGGCCAGAACCGTTAGGTTGGTGAAAGTACGCTGCGGGGGAGGAAGGAGGGGTTAAGCCTGAACATCCGGAGTTTGCGCTCTGGCGGTTGACTCATGTAGAGCCGCAGAGCCACAAAAATACCGTTGGCTGTAAACTCCGAGGATGCTAGCTAGCGTGCCTCAACCGGAAGCAGGCAGCCAACCTGAGAATTCTTTGTGTGGGCGTAAACCAAGGCTGGCCAGCGAGTCTCGCGCCAGCCGGCGAGCCTATCTATGGAACAGTGGTGGGGGTGTCAGCCTCAACTATTTAACGCGGCGTTATCTGCGCCCGCGTTCTCATTCAGTTTGCATCGGGTAGCTTGTACGTGTATGTACAAGGAGGGTGTAGGAGTGAGGGCGAGATGTCCGGAGAGTAAGGGCCAGACAATCTCACGTGCTGTAGGCACACGGTCGCCACGACCGGGTTAACTTTTGGCGTCAGGCCATGTGACGGTAATTGTCACGGGACAGAGGTCCGACGGCGCGCATCACGCGTGGCTTGTATTTTCTGCGGTAAAGCAGTGTTCCGAAAGGAAAAGGTTGCCGGAGTGTTTTAATATTAGCAATTCATTGTAACTTGTACATAATCTTTGAATATATTATTTTTATTTTGTTATTGAAATTTATTTCTTATTTCACTACGTCACAATAGAAACAAAAATAATTACAAATAAGTAAAAACGCGAGATTTTAGAACGTACTAATGAGCACGGTTACTTTAATCCAGTCATATTGCTTAAAACGTCTTTGACTTTGTCTCAATTGCCTCCCTCTGCATTACTTCTACAATTCGGTGTATATTTAACTGAACCATCAAGTAAAACGAAATTTTGAGAATGCTGATGAAGTGTTGACATAATTCTTCAAATAATTCAAGTCGTCATCGCCAGTTTATAGTCCATTTATTCCAAGAGGCGGTTTTCAATGGCTTTGCCGTCATCATCATTCTCGTTATATGTGACGAAAGTCGGGAGTCATCTTTTCATTAATTCAAGTAAAAGTATTAAACCATCATTATTAATTTCACATCAATATTAATTATTAGTATCACCTTGAGATACTAATTTTAGTTACTGTGGACTATTAACCGGTCATCTTTTACCGGTCACCACTACTTTGACTACCTTTCAAGGCCACGAGCTGAAAAGAAGGGGACACTTGCATCGAATATTCAAAAAGGGAGGTTGAAAACCAAACATTTAAGTCTTACTCAAGCTCGCGGTATTTTTCATTTACAAAATCACTTTTCATCATTTTGAATAGTTGCATTCTGTTTAAGTGATATTACTCATAGATATGTTTTAATGCATAATACTCGCATATAATTTTATTAATAAACTTAGGCATCTTAACATACCATCGTCTGTTTGGAATATTGTTGTAACACGAAACACCTGTTGTATACAGGTGAGAGCGATTTAATTTCTCCAAAAATGAAAATTCTTTCCATTAACTTATAAGTGATATCTCCTTTGAAGTTAAATGTATGAAGCGATGTATCTGCCATCAAGCGGCAGTTAATAGAATGTCAGAGATAAACTTATTCTACATGAAAAATATTTTGTTGGGCCAATTTACCTTAAAAACTTAACTTTCGTTCTTTGAGCTACACCAGTCTTTTGGAAGAGTAACAATATTCGTACGTACCATTTGTGAGAAATGAAAAAGTTCTCCTTACAAAACATTCCATTAAATAATATAATATATTTTAGTTTCGTCTTCGTAGTGCAGTCTCCAGTAGTCGTGATGTCCGTAATTAAACTTAAAAAAGGAATGCATATCGAAATTTTTCTAGTCTTAGTCTTATGAAATAAAACATTTCAATATTGGAATTATTAGGAAGAATTGCAACAGATCACAATTTAGATATTATTTCAAAGGTTCAAAAATATCCGGTACTTAGTACGCCTATGAAGGCCGGTATTCGTCTAAGAAGGTACGGTGGCACCTGTCGCGAATATGTCTGATGTCACCTCACCCCCATCCAAGACTGCTATTGACCTCGCCCAATAGGTTGCGTAAAACTGGTTTTAACACTTTTCTTTTAAAACTCTATTTATTGATCCAATAATTTTCCTTTTTTAATTCTAATGGACCAGAAAATGTGTGTGTAGATGTGTATGTGTGTGTAGGTGTGTATGTATATGTGTGAGGAGGATTGAAGTTATGAGAACTGGCATAACGGCTTATCTCATAGTCGCAAACTCCGTTCTTTAGCATGAAGTAGTAATTTTTACGATTTTCAAACTTTTATGTAAAACAAATGCATGTACTTCCTCCCAGGGATCTCCTACTCACTACTATTTTTTGTCCAAGGAACCCTCAAACTGATTTTACTGCAGAAATTTAATTCTCGAAATTTTCGACCGAATTTAATACTTTTCCTTTATACCATATTGAGCAGAGAACAAGAAAAATACTTAACGAGTAGATAATATCACGGGGGAAGAAAAATATTTTTTTATAAGTAATAGAATGCACTTAAAAAAGTAATCTTCGAAATTTTATTTTCAAAAATAAGGTTTTATGTTTTCGGTTACTGTTCATGTATCGCAATGAAACTACATAGCGATCTTAAGTACTTATAAAATCAAAGTAAGTACGAAACACTATATTATTTTTAAACTTTCTTTTTTCTTCTTGTTTTTTGTTCCTGAATTTCGGGTTGTTAAGTCACGAATAATTCTCTCGCACCTACAAAATTCTTACTTGCTGGGGAATTCTTTACACAATATAGTTCGGTGATATAAGGAAATTCTTCTGCGTCTTGCATTCTTCTTCTACTTTTACCTCGCAAGATATTTCACGACAAATGTATTTACAACTTCTGAAGTTAATTAAATTTCCCCAATAAATTGTGAGTTTATAAGGAAAGCGACGTTTGTTCCGACTCTTAATAAAACTTTAAGTGTAAAATTATGTTGTAACTATTTAAAATATTTCATTATTGCATTCTCAAACCAATCAATTGTTTCCCATGCATTTAAATTAAGATTTTATGTGTGTTTTATTTTTATTGTGTGGTATTTATTTGTCAAAAGCGTCCGAAAAACACTGCTATCACAACACAAGAATACGCAAACTGAATAACAAAACAATCTAAAATATATATGCACGCACACACATGCACACAAACACAAACTATACAATTTTAAACAACTCGTGACCAATGTCTAGCCACATCGATACTGGCGCTAGCAATATCAAGTTTTCCGAACATGTGCGCGTCTAGCGTGGGCATAGTTCAGTACAGGCATGAAATGAATCAGATCATCGAAAATACACCAGAACATCACCGCACTCAAAAGAACTAGGTTCTTATAAGCTGCCCCATTTCTTGTGTTGTTGTTTTTTATCTTCTAATAACCTGCTCCTCTTCATAGCTCGGAAGGGATTAGGAAACCTGAAAGTCAGAATATATTGCGGTGAGGAGTTACGAGAAGTAAAGACAACCTGTAGAAATGAAGCAAGATTGAAAGGGAAGACTTATCTACGGGTCGCAGAGTGTCCAAAATTTTTTCTCATTATTTTTCTCCTCTTTCTTCTTTCCCCTCTCCTAATTCTTTTTCTCCGTGACCCAGTTGATATTAAAGTTTCTTCGAAATTAAGCGTGGAACATGCAAACATCAAGCGGTTTGCCTAATAAAACACAAGACTGACAACAGTGATTTGCAGGGCTCAGAAATAGTAGTTTATGCAATTAGTTTATAATGTTAAGCTTTATTTGCACGAGTACATATTTTGAAAACGAGCGACTTAAGGAGCGAGTTTTTAAATTTGTACGAATGTAATAAAGCAACATAAGCGAGTTGCATACTGTATTTTTTTGTATAACATCATTATACATTTATAAAAGAATCAAACTTAATTTTGCGAAACAACTTCCCTGTGACGACTCGGGTATTTGACATCGTGCGAGTAAACGGTGGTCGGCTGTTCCGTTTAGCTCTACCTACCCCCGATTCTCTCGCAACGATTGTCTGAATGTATGATAACGCAATCATTCGTGACATAAAATCTAATACAACGTCATTTGTGTCGTGAAATGCCCGATTATGAAGGATTTCTTGCAACAGAAAAGGTTCTTTTATAATGCTGGAATACAAAAAATTTATTTAATCGATGTGCTCAAAAGATGCGAAATCAATGTAATCTGCACGGTGGCCCTCTGAACAAGACAGTGAACGTAGCTGCCGGGACATGGATGACCTCCACTCCATGGCTCGCACGAGACGCTTGTTCCCTCATCGTTAAAATTAGTCAATAATTATTTCTACTTTCAATTTATTCGCTTCCGCCATTTAATTTGTCTTTTCACTTATCATCTTTTTCATTAATCTTTTCCCTTGTTCCCGTACGCTGTACAGTTTATTCTGAAATTAGAGGTGATGGTGTTGAGTGAAATGTTTTTCTTTCCTTCTTGGGGAGACAAAGGTCATAAAAATTCTCTCAGATTCACGGAAAATCCAACTCTAATGGACGATTGAAGTTGGTAAGTACAAGTGGAGTGGTAACTGAGAACTTTTTAATGCTCCTTTTCAAAGTGGAGTGCATTGTACATTTTTTATTCGGGAGAGATGACAACTGTACGGGAGGTTTCTAGAAGTAATAAATTTCGTGCCGCAATTAGTACTGTATTTTTTCCTTTCTGCATCTTAAAAAAGTAGCATTTCTTTCCCCGACTCTTGAGATTCCGTTGTCTGCTTCCAAGTCTTGTTATTTTTGTTGGTCGGAGAATAATCTCTCCTTCAAAAGGTTTTACATTTTGGTCTTGAAATCAAACGAGATCATTCCGCACTCAAGTATTCGAATAGACTTTTCTTTAAAGTACAATTGGAGCGTATCACGAAAATGGCTTTCAGTTTTTAAATTCATTGTTGGATTCAGAAAAATTGTCTTTATCATGATTACCATCCGAATTGTACAATTTAGGATATTGAAAATTAACTGCCGGCAGTCCAGTTGATTGCAACTGTGTAGAAAAATCGCTTTTGATTGGCGTAAATTGACATTCAATAACTTTGAGCTCGTTCATATTGATATTAAATATCTCAGAGTTCGTTGTTATCGAAAAAGATCGAACTTATTACAGGCTCGCCAAACTCACGTAAAACCTTCTATATATTCACCCACAAAAAGAATAACGACCTGTTGACAGGGCAACCGGCACAGCTCTCGCCTTATTGGCAATAGGATTGCGCAAATACTGCCTCGTTTGTCGGAAGGAGGTCTCATCTGCTTCGACCTCTCGAACTCGCTCGTTACAGTTTTAGGATGCTGCTCTCCAAGCAAATACGAAAGCTCGAGCGCAATGAAAGAGAAAAAAGAGATTGAGAAAGAACTCAAATTGTTGTACGACACTAAAACGAAATTACTTCTGGGTTGTACACTGAGTCGTTTTGCTAGAAGATACTCTTTTTATTGTTTTAATTATTAGTTGTACTCGTAACTGGAGTGAAATGTTCATACAGGAGTCTTGATCTAAATGCTAAGTGTTCAGAACCTCTTTAAGGATTAATTGTAGTATCGGAACAAAGAATTTTTGTGAGTATAACGATGCCCATATTACTATATGTTGCTGAAAGAATTTAGCATATGATGTTGACATATACACGAGTGAGTATGTTA
The DNA here is from genome assembly GCA_017312745.1 of Gryllus bimaculatus. NCBI lineage: Eukaryota > Metazoa > Arthropoda > Insecta > Orthoptera > Gryllidae > Gryllus > Gryllus bimaculatus. The sequence continues at coordinate 5,041,813 of BOPP01000022.1, forward strand.
TTTTGAATGGTACACTATTGAAAGTATTTTTAATGCAATAAAGATACTGATTCTTTAAGGAAGTTATATTTTATTTTAAACACAAGACATTTATCTTCTCTTCCATCCTCTCTCGGAGAATAACCTCTCCATCCACGAAGAAATTTTACCATGTTTTAGAGAGCGTTTATAATATAATAACTGAAGAATTGTGATCTTTATTATATCAAAGAGTATGTTGTTTCTCCATCCAAATTATTGTAAATTGTTCCGTTAAAAAAATTGATTAAAAAAGCATTTTAGTGTTTCCACCGTCAAAACTGCGAGAGATACATGTGTGAGTTAATCTTATAACATTGAAGTCATTCTTCAAAAACCGCTGCTTTCTTGGAACTACCACTCCAAATCGACCGTGCCACTACACGAAAACCGGCAAAGCACGCGGCTTGGCAGTGGAAATCGCAATCCTAGGGACACCTCCGACACCGGCCCGCCCCGTAGACATCTAACAAAGCTAGAAGCGGCCAATAAACAAACACAACCGAACCATTTCCAAATAAAAGACTAATTTTAAGTTCATGAACTGTCCTATATCAGAATTTCGGGTTATTATGGATTTCCCAAAATCATGGCCGCTGCTAGCTTTGTCTGGCAGTGCCCACCTAGAAATTACAAATTGGCATTATTGGCGATTACCAAAAATACATCCGGATTTAAACGCTGGTTAAAGACTCCTAAGGAAAAAGATGTCCCAGTCTATAATATTCCAAAATCAAAGTTGTCTAAAGAATAGCAGATAACGTACGGTTCTTACGCTGACATACAAGACAACCCAAAAAAAGACAGACAAAAATACGACAGTATATTCAAAATTCAAGACTAATTTTAGTCTTTAAGGAAAAACATATTTCGATCTGTATATTCTACAAATCAGGGTTACCAGCATTTCTTTTAACAGCTCTGATTTTTAAACAATATAGTCTGGAATAATCTTTTCCTCGAACCTTTAATTAGCCTTTATTTTTATATGTATTTTTGTTAACTTTCAATAATGTGAAGTTGTATTTTATAGGCTAAACACAGGTTTAAGAAAATCATAAAAAAATTAAATTAGGCTTAAAATTAGCCTTTAAGTGTGGAAACTGTTTGGTTGTTTTCTTTTCGGCTGCTGTCTGGTTTAGTTCGCTCCGGTTCCTCATCGGGGGCGAGGATAATGTGATACGTCGCCGAAAAGTACAAGTGGAATATGTAAGTGTTCCATTCTCGCATCTTGAAGGCAATCCTTATAAATCGCTGCTTGCTTTCAACTTACACTTGGAATCGACCGTGCCTTTTGCGCGAGGAACGACAGGTCCCAAGTTGCCAATGCCAACTGCAGTGGCGGGGGCAGTGACAGTGGCGGGGGCAGTGACAGTGGCGGGGGCAGTGACAGTGGCGGGGGCAGTGACAGTGGCGGGGCAGTGACAGTGGCGGGGGCCAGTGACAGTGGCGGGGGCAGTGACAGTGGCGCGGGGGCCAGTGACAGTGGCGGGGCAGTGACAGGGGGGGCAGTGACAGTGGCGGGGCAGTGACAATGGCGGATGGGGCAGTGACAATGGCGGGGCCAGTGACAATGGCGGGGGCAGTGACAATGGCGGGGCAGTGACAGTGGGCGGGCAGTGGACAGGCGGGCATGACAGTGCGGGGCAGTGTAGTGACAGTGGCGGGGCAGGTCAGACAGTGGCGGGGCAGGTTCAGTGACAGGTGGCGGGGCGGTTTCAGTGACAGTGGCGGGGCAGGTTCCTGGACAGTGCGGGGGCAGTGTCTGTGACAGTGGGCGGGGCAGTGTCTGCTGACAGTGGCGGGGCAGTGTCTGTGACAGTGGCGGGGCAGTGTCTTGTGACAGTGGCGGGGCAGTGTCTGTGACAGTGCGGGCAGTGTCTGTGACAGTGGGGGGGCAGTGTCTGTGAGCAGTGGCGGGGGCAGTGGGTGCTGTGACAGTGCGGGGCAGTGTGTGACAGTGGCGGGGCAGGTTCAGTGACAGTGGCTTGGCAGGTTCAGTGACAGTGGCGGGGGCAGTGTCAGTGACAGTGGCGGCGGCGGCGGCGGCGGCAGATGCGCTATCGACGTCCCGATTAATGCCTTGCGGCAGCGGCGACGACGGCGCCAGATCGGCGCACGCGGCCGTCGTCTGAGAGACATAGAGGGTAGGGGTGGGGAGTGAACAGGAGGGACGGCGAGGGGCGCCCCGTGTCATTGTCCTCGCGCAGGCGGTCACCGCGTCCTTGTCCTCGCAGAGCGACTGACCTTCGGCTGTGTGTTACTCCGTTTCGCCATTTTATTAATGGAGTCTGAGTTGTTGAAAATTTTATTGTTTTACTGTACGAGTTCGTGGATTTATCTTACATTTTTTGGACTGTAGTTATGGGTTGTAGATCTTTTGGACTCCATTAACGTGTAATGGAGGTTTGATATCATATAAGAGATTTCCATTTTAAATGCAATCCTGGAAAATATTAAAGGAGTTATGTAGTTACGTATCAATGCCACTAATTTCAACTACCTTTTTTTTGTTACGAAAATGGCTTATTGTTAGTTTAGGGTACGGTTCATATGAAAGAAAGAGTCACGCCGAGAATGATTCGGTGTCTTCGCTTTCGGTTCATCTTGCCGCAGTGTAATGCCTTCGCATACGCTTTGTTAACCACGTTGTAATGCCCAACTACTTTCAAAGGCAAATATTCTAACCCCGCTCGCCGGATCCAACTCACGGAAAGACTCGTTCGGCTCTCGCGTTCACGATAAGCAACCTTGAGTCCATCCACCGCATTACATAGTGAAAAAGAATACGACTTGCTTTGTCTAGAATCGAATCCAACGAACAGTTCACGGTGAACGAGAGTCGTACCCTAAAATAAGAATTAGGCAAAAATATTATTTTTGCACCATAACATTAATTGTAGCCTTGATTTAGCTCTATTAATAGACATTTATATACGCATTTACTTAGGCGACCTTGGTGTCTATTAAAACTTCGCCAAGCGCAGCCTTCCAAGTTGCAATAGTGTTCTCCACATGTTCTCCGTATGCTCTCCGGAAAATTTCACTGGAAATGTAGATATTTTAAAGTAGTTTTATATTTCTAGTTTAGTAGATTACGACATGAAAAACAAAACTCGTATTCACTTGTTTGTTATGCATGGCGTTGCAGGGTAATGTGTGTTGCGTTTTGCATGTGGGTCTGATTTCCCGCGTAAATCACAATTGAGTCACTTCTGTGTTTTTCTTCATAAATCTCTTAGGTGCAGCACTTAAACTGGGAGATACTTCCTTATCAATAAGTAGTAGTTGTACAGAGTTTGGGATCGATGGTTTCTTGTACGTAGTTCCAAATCGTCTTAGCCTATTGTGTAAAGAGGGATAAAAATGTTTTGAGACCATGTTTCAATAGTGCCCATGAAACGATTTAAGTTTTCATATGCCATTTTATCATCAACGTTCGCTTTCAATACATAGGAAGCTATTCAAATCGTCGATAATTTCGATTCTCTCGGACTTCTCTGATTACTTCGGAAGGCAAACAGCGGTTCGTTTCGAACTTTGAATCGTTTGGTATGTGTTTTTAAACAACTTCTACTAAAAATATATTAAACAAAATAATGTTCTGTTGCATACAAACATTAACTGCGAGAATGTTTCCAAAACTATCATTTAACTGACAACAGGGGGGAAATGCTCGCAGGAAAATGAAATGTATTCACTTAAATAGCCAGAAGCAGTTTTCTCTTTTGAATAGGTTAACCTAGTTCCCTTGTACACTCTCCTCTACATTTTTAACTTTAAGGAAAGCGAATAATTTATATTTTTCCTGAAACTGAGAGAATTTTAATTGCAAAGCTTCGTGCAAAAAATGTTTCCGTCAGTGTTTCATAAACTGCATTCTATGTTGTGCACTTGAACTATTTGTTTTGAAGTTTGCCCGTCGTCATTTCATTAAAGTTTCTAAGTTACAAATATTTATGAACAAACTATCACACAGGAAATAGAAGTAAAACATTGAGTATTCAGCTACCTAATTTTCCTCATAACGCATTGCAAACTTTTATTACTTTCTTGTTGAATTTATCTACACAAATTAAAATTTCGAAGAAAAAATAAATTTCTTGTTTTTGATTTTAAGACTATCCTCCTCGTTTGAATCACATTATACACGCTGGAACAAGGGTATCCACATGATGAGAGAGTTGTTTTTTAATCTACGTTCCTACGTGCCTATATATTTCAGAAAGCTTTACATTTTGCGTAAATACATGTCTTTACAACTCTTATTTTCTCCTTAAACAAAAGAGTTCCGATAAAAATCAACACGCTCGAAGTTAAAATGATATGACATTTCAACACTTGCGATAAAATTCAGCAATAAAAACGATATTGTTTCACATGCATAAACTTTTGAAGAATAAACCATGAAGACACTATGTTAAAAAAATTAACGGTTATTAAAGAAGTCCAAGTAAATTAATTTCATATGAAAATTATTTTATGAATGAAGGGTGTTTTATTTAAAATTCTTTTTCTTTGTTTCGGTTTTGAAGGTACCAAAAAATAATTGGGGACAGTAAAAATATACTGCTCCAAATGCCTTTTTTTAGCTTTACGCATGGAGAAATGGAAGAAACAATAAATTTTCATGCCTTGGTCATCCAAGAGAAAAAAACATCTTTTGTAGGAACTTATCAATCTCCCACTTCCCTTCTCGCGTTTCCCTCGTTTTCTGTAAATAATGAGAATGCCACTTGAATCAGACTCACTATTTCTGAAATTATTCCGTGGTTCTTCCCGTGCACACAACATATCTTCGAGATTTTTTGAATGACACCGCAAATAAATATAGCTTTATAATTTTGTCAAAGTATTCCGCCGTTTTCTCGTTACATTTTTATATTAATGAGATTTTAAAATCATGGAGGCAAACTTTGCGGTTCTGGAGAGCTTTCATTGCCAATAGGAGTTCACTTACATGCCAGACCTTAATCTCTACTTAATACTCAAATGTTCATGCGCGTGCGTGATTTCTTTCTATGCGATTACAAGTTAAATTTCTTCATTCCAGATTTCACTCACACACTGTTGGTTTCAATCCGATAGCAACCTGCTATATACGCGATAGCGACTACATCACGAATCTTAAAATTCTTCTACGTTTTTACGTCCTCGCCATGTGGCAAGCGTTCGAAATCTCGGGAATATGATAATGACGAATAATGAAACTGCATCTAATAACCGCATTTCCTCCCTCACTCGCGTTTGAAGATCTCCCTCTCGTTTCAAGTGGCGGAACCCATTTCCTCGGCGGTGGGCAGAGGCCACACATAGACTCGTTCCCAAAAATACACCGCCGGGTCGTGGCGCTGCTGTAACGACGTAGAAGTCGCCTCCATTAAAAAGGCGAGAGTGCCGCCGCTCCGCGCGACGGTGGCGCTCCCATTCGCACCGCGGCGGAGCGCGGAACTTCGTTAGGGAAAAGCCTAGGCTCTCCGGCGTGCTCCGCCTGCCCGGCCGCGCCCGCTGACAACTCGTGGCTCGTCACCTCCGAGTCAAGTGGCGCCGAGATGTCGTGCCACGCGGACAAAAGCAGCGCACAAAGAACATCTGTGTGCTGCTTGTGCCGAGAATTGGATAAACAATGTAAACAATGTACGCCATTTGTAGTTCTAGGGTTGTGGTGGAGCTCTGCGTTGCGTCTCTTTATAATTCAGTGCTCCTGTGCGCTGGAAAAGTAATTACTCGTCTGAAATATTTCCTTCATTTTTCCTCCGAACTCGCGGGGTTTTAGAAAGGTGTGGATGGTGGTGTGTAAATGAGATTGCGGACGAGAATAAAGTAATTTTTTGGAGGCTATAAGGGACAGAATTTAGTTGAACACAACGGTTAGTTGCGTTGATAGAAGTAACACTTATTTTGTCTCAGTTTAAGCGTGACCAGATGAATCGGTAAGCTAACATCACACAACACTAGAATAGAGTTGAATAATACCGGTGGCGGATCACAACGGGTAACTGAAGATATATATCACAACTACCATTTAACTTCAAACATGAAGAGGTATTTAAATGAATGAAAATGCTGTCTTAATATTAAGAGTATTGCCATATTTGCTCGTCGCCTGCGGTGGTAAATGTATTGATTATGTGATTAATCTAAAAAATTGGATATACTGGTAAAGTTGGAAGGCGCTGTTTTGCTGAGAGAAGTTGATATGAAAAATAATGAATGGCTTAAAGAAACTGCATTCAATCGATCTCGTGGAATAATTTCTCAGAACCTTTTTTGCTCTTGCGCCAAAAAGAAGTATGTTGCCGCGTCTTACAACAGTGGGTGCATAATCGATTCCAGATGCTATAAGAGATGGAAGATCCGTATCGCTCCATACGTCATATGTAAGCAAATTAACAACCGCAAACGATCTGCAAAACCAGCCTTCACGTTTGTGTACCAACACGTTATCCTCCTCCTCTCGGATCAGTTGTCGGGTGTAGTTGGTTAATCTATCGACGTGATGATGTCGACGCATACTGAGAGACAGCCAGAAAAAATAGCGGCCTGAAAAGGGGGAAACAGATCAAATTTGACTTCCCTCCCCGAAGAAATTGAGCCACAGACTGCTATGTAAGGGAAGAACAAAATTTGATATCCATTCCTTTCTAGCAATTATTATTATTATTATTATTATTATTATTATTATTATTATTATTATTATTATTATTATTATTCGTGCCTTTCTTATTTAATACGCAAAAATGTACAATAAAAAGACAGCAAGAGAAAATGTTAACGCGAAACAGTAAAAGACAGAGCAAAATCAAAGATTCCAATGTTTGTTATTCTGAAAATAAGCAACTAGATACAGAGTACATTTATAGTGGGGATTTGTATCTAACTTCCAAGGTTCAGGATTAAGTGCTTCCAGTGACCAATATAGCAATATGAAGAATCTACATATTACTTGGGATTATAATAAATAATGCCAAATGGTAGCAAGTACGAAGTAGTTTTGCCTTTGCTAACCCAATCTTTGCATTCAAAGATGTTTTAATTATTTTTTTTCATCTTCATATCACTAACAACGGTACTCGGTTTTTACCTGGACGGAGGTGTAAAACCGGATGATTTGACATATTACCGAAAACATTAAATTAATTAAAAATAAAATTAACACACAATGTTTTTGTTGTCCCATTATTATATAATAATTTTCGCATCGTTTTTTATAACTACAATTCTAGATTTAGCTACCCAGTCGTAATTCACATTCGCGAATCTCATGTATAATTTTCAAAAACGTTGTGAAAATTGTAAGAGAATACAAATTGCAATTGATCTCCATCGCTTACGTAGTTCATAATTCTGGTTATCGCTGCTACGTGAAAAAAAAAAAATATTTTCCAACAACTTCATTCAGGGACCAGCTTCGTCCAACCACGGTCGGTGCTCAACCACAGAAAATACATGGTGCACTAGCGAACAAAAAAAAAATCAGCAGTTCGCCAAAAAAATAGTTAAAATAAAACACAAAAGAGGAACGTGGAAGTCTAGACCACCGCTCTACTGCAGGTCCGCGCTGCCGTCCGCAGCCGACACGGTGTCGCGCGCCCGCACTCGTTTCAACTGTTCTGCCGCCCGCCGGCTCTCCCGTCACACGTCCAGTGGGGCGGGGGGGAGGATTAAGAGGAACAGTCGATCCAGTATATATCCGTGGAAGGTTACAACGTCAATATCTGAAATTACTCGGAAAAAAAACATTTTGAAAAAACGCAAATTATATAGAACTTTATATTATCTAAGAAAGTGATATAATAATTACTAATACTGAATATCAATAATCAATAATCAATAATATAATTATTAAGAATGAATAATAATAATAATAATAATAAAAATAATAATAAACCAAACGAAGTGGCCCAGTGCGTAGTGCGCTGGATTCGTAATCGGGAGGTCGGGGTTCGATACCCAGGCCGACCATCCTGACCGGGATATTCGTGGTTTCCCTTGGCCACAAGGCAAATGGTGGGATGGTTCCAAAATCCCACGAACACCTCCCACCTCCCACTTCCCCACCTAACACCTCCTACCATCACCTCAGTTTTGTCATCGTCACCAAATAATAATAATAATAATAATAATAATAATAATAATAATAATAATAATAATAATAATGATTATAATAATAATAATAATGATTATAATAATAATAATAATGATTATAATAATAATAATAATGATAATAATAATAATAATAATGATGATTATAATAATAATAGTAATAATAATAATAATTATAATTATAATAAGTTTTCCTTATCGGTATATCAATAACCAATACCAACAACATATCGGGAAAATATCGAGAGAAGATCCAGAAGTATACCGATCTCGCCCATGAAGTCGCAACTCAGTGGAACTTCAGTTAAGTGACAACTGTGCCTATAATAATATCAGCTATCCGCTATCAGGAGTGATCCCGAAAATCACACTTCGCGCACTGGATTGTCTTCACTTCAAGGTCAGGAATGTATATAATATGCAAAAGTCTGAAATTTTGAATTCATGCCGTATTGTCAGAAACCATTTGAACCTTCAGTAAAGCAACCACACACCTGGTTCATCATTCCTGTGTGTGGTTGACATACCGACCAGTAGATACTGTGAATAATAATAATAATAATAATAATAATAATAATAATAATAATAATACTGTCGTTAAACTTTGTAATTTAGTGATTCTTACGTACGCACGTCAATATATTAGTTCGCTGTGTGAAAACGGGTTGAATTTATATTTTACAAATTTAAATGGAAATTTAGTATACCCAAATTCTCCTGCGTAATTCCATGTAATTAGACAGGAAACATAATATTATAATGTCCATAGTTAACTAAAGCTGACCTACGTGACTTAAACGCTCTCCATGGAGCAGAGGGTTGTATGTTGAACTCGCGTACGGCATTTTTGTTTCTCCCCAAGTGATTCTGACATAAAAAAGCATTTTCGAACTACCAATCATTGCGTTATCATTCACATCGTTTTGGAATTAAAACATGCAGATAGGAATGTATTCTTCTTTTGAATGAGACTTGACACTGCTTAAACATAATAATTAATTTACCAACAAAAATGAAAACAAATTAGAATGAGAAATTAATTTTAAAATTAAAACAAACTTGCATATTCTATTTCAAAAATTAATACGATGGTGGAACACATGTTTGAATTAAATAAACACTACAATATTTTTCGTCCATTTGTTAGTCACTTGAAAGATTTAAGATCACTATAATTATACCAAATAAAAAATTTATTTTGAAAAATGGCTAGCATCTAAACATTTAACAGTTAAGGCCTAGTTCGATCTCCTCCAATTGTATAGGAAATTTGTGGTGGTTGATTGATAAATATTTCCAAGCTAGCAAACTGCCATGATCATTTGTCCCGTTAGTGTAGGATTAGTTTAATCAGGAAGGGAGCGGTGTTCCTCAATCGCTGGATCAGAAAGGTGGCTCAGCGCATAGAATAATATCACTGCAGTGTGTCTCATCAGAGATCGTAGGTTCTAGTCCCGACGATGGCATGATTTTCGTCACTAGCTTAACAGCTACGTCGAGTTTAGTCGCTGCCTGGAGGGGAATTCAAGCGACCGTCTGCTCTGATTGGTAGTTTACCGTGGCTTCTCCGATCAATACCAGGTGAATGCCGAAGCACTACCCTAACAAACGGGCCGTGGATCATGCGCGATATTTCCTTCCCCTACCTCGTCCTATCCTCACCTCTCACTTACAGTTACATACACTGCACTACCACACATACCGGGAGACCCATCGGAAGCGTAGAGCTAGACCCGTCTGGAACGGTTCCCCGCTGGTAGGAGATATCTGATTGGTTAAACCCCGCTATCCGACATGTAGATCGACGCAGAGTGCCACCATCCAGCTTGGGAAGATCAAATAGCTACCTCTCGAGGATAAACATGCACTTCGCTTGAAGCACTAATGACTTAAGCAGTTGACGCGCGCCCGGAATCACTAATCAAACAATTAACTGCTGGATATTGAGATCCAGCGCGGAACTACACGTCAACGTGTGGCGGAATTCCTTTTGCAGAAACCTCCACCGGCACGGCTTCGCCCTAGCCAGTTTAAGCACTCCCGACTGATTTCCTTACATGTATAGTAGTGGAGTACATGTAAGTGTGAGTGTTTGTGTGTGTGTGTGTGATTGTGTAAAAGGAGACAGAAGAACAAAGAAGAGAAAAGAAATATCCTCGGGTATTTTCTGGGTGCTCCCGTATCCACTGCCACTCACACCACTCACACCACTCACACCACCATTTTTCTCCATCATTCAGTTGCCCATTTGTAACGCTATGTACATTACTCAGAGATTTCAATGGTCATAAGCAGCTGAAGGGTCTCATACTAAAATGAATAAATAAATGAAATTGTTTTACTTAAACCTTTTAGGTCATTCGTAGGGGTGCTGTGCAGGGCTTGATTTTTAAAATGTTAGAACCCGGAACGCGCCTTAAATCAATCATTAATTTAAAAGAGATAGTTATGTATTTATAATATAATTTAATAATTATTCTCGTAGTACTGGAACGCCGTTCGGTCGCGTTCCGTCAGAAATACGTAATGGTAATACGTAATTTCGATTTGTTTGAGCGTAGCGATCACTTCTCCTTAACAATCTACAGTGCAGTTCGTGATGTGGCTCGCCACGGAAAATTTTCCGTGCTGCATGTTTCCCATCCCTGCCCAAGCTCGTGTTGAGTTGCTTCCAACTTCCCCCCACCCTCCATCGACTCCACACTCCACGCTCGCGCCCCTACGCCAAGCTGCCGCGCGGCGCGCCACATCCCGCATAAAAAAAGAAGAGTGTCTCGTATCTCCCACCGCAAAGTTTTCTCTCATTTCAATTTTGATTGCGATTTTGTCTCCCCGCGCGATGGAAGCCTGCGATCGCTGCGCGCGCCGCCTGGCGACGACCACGGGAAGTTGCGGTTTGCTCGCGGATCCCTAATGGCGGAGTTGCCGTGTTTTGATTTCTTGCCGGGGAGTGTTAGAGATTGAAGGGAGTGGAACGGGGTGGGGGTGGGGGGAAGCTTTCAGAGAGGTCTAGTGAAAAGCGGAAGGGTGTGCGGAGTTTTCGGTGAACGCGACAGCAAAGTTCGGTGCCCCTTCTGTACGTTGCGACGCGGCATTTGCGAAGTCTTTCTCCGGAATACTCTTGGCTGTTCCCTTTTTTTTCCCCCTTATCAGGAATAATGTATACGACAGAGAAGTCGTACCTGGCGGCGCCGTTGCATACCGATGTCTTGTCGAGAGGAATTCCTTTTATAGTCGGTACACTTCCTGTCGCTGCTTTTGAATGCAACCCGGCCCCCGCGCTTTGTACTTTCGCACTTCATACTTTCCTTTTCCGCGAGTGGGTAGTAACTTGGATAGAAGCATATGAGCCGGGTGCAGAATACCTGACGAGATTTCTTTCTCGCGCTAATTTTATTATTCCTACTATACATAACACGCTACGAAAAGATGATTTTGTCCGTTTTATAAGCCACCGTCGACAAAATACCTAACTACGCTACTGCTGGATAGAGAAATTCCCCCTAGCAGTGCATCAAACTGAAAATAGAATACAATAATGAAATTATGTAGGAAGTCTTTAAGACCGTTCTACAAAAGAATTATAAGCCATACATTCATTCCAGAACAGACGTTAAACCAGGTTTTCTGGCCTCCTGTAATATTTTTTAAGCCTCGATCTACAGAACTTTTGGAACTATATTTTTTTTCTTATCTCCATTCAATAGCATAGGCTATAAAAGTATCTATGTAAAATTATATCAATTATCTGTAATTGGTCTAAATTTTAGATGGTTAAACAATGCTTGCCATTATTAGAATATTACACATTATTAGAAACGGAACTATTTAATCTAACACGTAGTTTAGGGGCTGGTTAGAAGTCTGGAAAAGCCCGGCCTCTCTTTGTGTGTGTGTGCGCGCGCGTGTAAAATGGCAAAAGATAAATGTTAGAGATGTATATGAAGGAACTGTGATAGCATTTCAGTTAATCAATCAATAGATCAACTTAAAGGTCCCATTTCGGCATTCTAAAACCGTCTTAAAATAAATAATTTGAGATGTTCACATCTAGCATAAGTCAAGCGATACTGGAGGATTTTTTGAACACACCATATAAAGACTTGATTCACTGTTTGTGGTATGTAGCCGCAGTCAGTTTTATTTGCGAAACTGGAAAGTTACTCTACACTGACTTACGTTATTTCAGAACATTAATATACATTCTGTTCAGAAATATTATTAAGTTAATGTAAACTCAAGTCTGCTCTAATTATTATTATTATTATTATTATTATTATTATTATTATTATTATTATTATTATTATTATTATTAGGTTCATTTTTATTGAGCAAAGCGCTTGTTTATTTACATGAAATACAAACAAACTAATTTATTCGCCAAACAAAATTAACAATAATAAGAGGTTTCTTGTAGCAATATTATGTAGCTAGTTAACGCAACTTTCGATTTATTTTTGAGTTCTTGAAACTCATGTTTTGTCATTATTAGCTCTTTTAAAGACCCCCGCAAAAAATAGGAGCAGTTAATAGTATCGCCAACATTTCATATCTCGACTTCCAGTCACATACAAAACCTCCACATGTTCCCACCAATAACCACACCAAGAACACCGTTTATTGCTGCGAATCGGGTCAGTGTGGCACGACGCAAGTAGACCGATAAATGCCGATTTATGTCGGCCGATGAAAGCGTCTTTTCCCCCTCGGGGGAGCGTTACCACGAGTTTCGAAGCCTCCGCCGCGCGGAAATACGATCTCCCATTGTTACGAAATCCATTGACGCAGGCGCCCGCCGCGCCGCCAGAAAACCGCGCGGCGGAGGCGGGGCGCGGCGGGGGAGGCGGGGCGTGTACGATGTACGCAGCTAATCTGCGCATCTATCGCCGCCCCCGCGCAGGGGACGGCTCTCGCTTGGGGGCCGCGAGTTGCGAAACTCCCGGCTTCAGAGGGCGGCTTCGGAAATTACTGAAAGGAAATGAGCATTTTAAAAATGTGAAGAAAAAAAACAACTTTTTAAATCGAATTTGTTTCTGGTAGTAACTATTAAATTTATCAATAACTTTCAGTTTTATAAATAATTTTGAAATAAAAAGTTTGAATGATTTTTGTTTTGTAAATGCTTCTTCTAGTACCATTGCTTTACTTCTTAAATATTCGACGTTGAATTCGGATGTAAATATTGTTGACGTTTCTCGAAGCATTGCTCCGCAGAAACGGTTAATTTTTTAAAATTTGATTAAAGTAATAACATAAACACACTATTTATAAACGAACGTATCTCCCATCACACTCGTCTCGAGTCGTCGTTTCTCCTGCTTCCTTGCTTTTCGGGCTGTACCAGATTCTCTGTATTTTTCCGTCATACTCTTGAACATTGATCGGTAGTCCTTGGGGAACTCGTAGGAAAAGAGGTTACGACTAGGAACATAACGAAAAATACGACGTGGAGATGGTCGACGAAAATGGAAAAATTAGTCTAGAAAATATCTGTTTAAGAGCTGTTCCTACACGTGTTTCTATGTAGAGACGTTTATGATTCCAAATTTTTCTAAATGTTCTTCCGATAAACGGGTAACATATTTCTGATCCACGTCTCTTAAGGTGGATCTTGCATTTAATTTATTTTATTCTTTTTCCGGGAAAAGTGTTCAACATCTTGGGGTTAGTTTTTACTGTCAATCCCGTACATTCTTCGTTTTTTCCCTTTTTTAAATGCATATTTTGGTCTCATGGTTCTTTTTTCTCCTTTACTGTTCCTTATGTGCCACTATTTCTGCGAGTATTGACCTTGTGTGCATTCACCTTACCTGCCGCTTTTCCAGGTTTTCACAGCTGCTACTGATACGAGATATTTTTTACTGCTTTCTCGGTGGAAATATTACCTTCGGCTATTCGCCCAGCGAACCTGTGAATCGATGTTCACACGGCTCTCTTTCTCTCTATTCCTTTCTTTATATTCTATATTCTTTCTGTATCTCGCTGGTTTTATTATTTTTCTTTCTGTATTAGACACTGTGTCATTTCTGTTGTTTCTTCTGATACACGTTGTTTTCTGCCTGATATCTTTTTCATTTTATCATTCAATTATGTCTTTTAACTGCATTCTACTACATTCTACTGCATTCTACTACATTCTACTGCATTCTACTACAAGTATGATATCTTTCTGGAGTAAGTTTGCTAATTTCTTTATTATTGTTTTAGTGTCATCAGAGTTCCTTCTTATTTTACCGTTCCATTTTCTTGCCTACCTTATTGTTATGTGTTTCCTGATATCTGGAGATGTTTTCCTATGTGCTGCACGATTATTTTCTGTGAGTAGTAATCTTCTCTTTAGCCATATGTTCGTAACATCTTGTAAAATGTCCATTCCTCTCGTTGTTAGGATTCCGTGATTTCTTAGGATCTGTTCACCTTCCCCCTCGTCTTCTTCACCCCGCCTACTTCGCCGTCTGGCTGCCATGTCTCCTTCGTGCTCCCCCCCTCCCCCGTCCCTGCTCCTGTCGGGCTCTGACTGACGCCCCGGGCAGATTGGCTGCGCGCGCGGAACACAATCTAATCAGCACAACAGTGATCGCAGCCACGCGGCGGGAAGAAAACTTGGGAATTGGATTTGGCGTCGCGACGCGGGCGGCGGCGGCGGCGCGGAGCAGCCCCGAGCGGCAGCCGGCTCAAGACGTCGGGGTGGCGGGAAGGCGAACGGGCGGGGAGCGTGGGCGAGGTGCGACGGACGTGGGCGCGGGGAGGTCGGGGTTTGCGTTGCGGACCAGGAAGGGAGGGGAGGGTGGAAGGGTGCCTGGTGCGAGGAGTAGGGACGGGACGCAGGGCGCGAGGCGTGAAACGGGTGCGGGGATTGGAGGGGGGCCGGGGAGCGGGAGCTCGGGCCAGGGGGGCTGGGGAAAGGTGCGGGGAATGGAGGCGAGGTGGGAAGAAGGGGGCGGGGCGGCGGAGGTGGGCGGCGAGGGAGCTCTGGCGCCGCGGGAGGACAGGCGTTTTCAGGGCACGTGACGGGTTTGTCTCACGAGGCGGCGCCGGGCGGTGGTCGGAGAGGGAGCGGGAAAGGCGGGGGCTGGGGGAGGGGACGCGGCAAAGTCGCGGGCGAACGCGGAGGCCCGGGAGGGCAACGCACGCTGTGGCTATGATGGGCAGGGGAAGAGTTACAGTAATGAAGTGCGGGTTTGGGATGGGGGGCGAGGAACGCACGGCAAACTTGACGAATACAGGTGAGAACATCGAGTCTGCTCCAAAGATCCAATTACATTACAGATACGAATGAGAAACGTACAGACGTTGCACAGAGGTGATCCCCATTGAAGTGGTGGATTTTTACAATAAAGAAAATCTGTTACTTTACACATCACACAAAAATGAGGAATACTGCTCAGAAATTGTATTTCATTAAAAAAAGTGGTTAAATTAATTCATCTTAAAGTAAATTTTTCAGTTTAATTTAAAGGTTACCTAATTGGATTTACATGAAGTATTTCAGACACCTGGTAGAAATAGTGTAAAGGAAGAGAAGAGGGCTGAAGCTCTAAGATTCGCCTTGAGCGTGTGACTTAATCGGGAATGAAATTGACAGGAAGTAAGAAGGAAAAAGGGCTGAAAAGGGCAGTGGGATACAACGACCCATTACATTATCTGTCTTTTTCTTTTGTAGCCTGAATTAATAGCAATAGTTTTGCACATATTGTCTTTTTACCTTTCTATCTGTTATAGGCATATCAACGTTTCTGTTTTCCAAATTGTTAGTACAACTAATATAAGGAAGATAATATTCTTGCAGGTTTACTCGTATGAGAGAACTGAATTACAGTTTGTCACCCAAATTACTACGCATAATTCAGAATCGCAAAAATTAATCATTTTATAGAAGAACACTGCCAGCGACGTTGACACAGTATTCTAGACTGGATATCTGTAATGCTGGATTTCCAGCTGTAGCGGATTTCCGTCATTCAGTTTCTGTCTGTCGAACAAAGTTTCTGGCGGAATAAAAAGAGGCGTATCGACCTGACTAGACATTTCTGTGCACTCTTGCCATCGATTCCACGTTCATGCAAGAATAATTCCTTGTAGACATCAAGAATTGCTGATCCTTTCTCCTTCACACTGACTGCTTACACCTCAAGGGTTTGATTCATAGCTTATAATTAGTGGTAAATTATCAATTATCGAAAGCTCATTGCTATTCGTTAATGATGATTTAAGTAATTATACTATCCCTACCTGATAGTATACTTTCTTAATTTAATAGTAAGGGAGTGTGCTGGGAAGTTTAGCCTCGGATGAATAGTCATAATATAGTACTCCATAGAAACTAAAACTGGGACAGGAGACCAGAAAACGTTGATCGGACTTCGTCGTCAAAATCCGAGCAGCCGCTGCGAGAAGTGAAACGGGAAAGGAAGGAGAAACGGGGACGGTCCCAGAACCAGAAGGCTGGCGGAGAGGCAGGGCTTGTTGTCAGTTGTGATATCGATCAGCGTTACCTCCCTACGTCCCCCGCGCCACCCCGCTGCTGGCTCCCCGTTCTTTTGCTTGTAAGGGATAAAGGACGTCCGGTCCGCCCGCAATATCCAAGGTCGTTTTCGCCGTATCAGTATTCTGCGCGAGCGCTACTCGAGCTCGAGGCAAACGATGACAAGTTGTCCCGGCCGTGTGTCCCCGGCGATGAAACAGTTAAAGAGAATCTCGCTTTCTTGGACTGAAAGTGTTTCGCTCTCGGTAGTTCGCAGTTGGGGAAAATGCATGGTGCTGAAATACTCGGTACGCGCCGACTGCTGCCCTTCTAAAAGTATCGCTCTAAAGGAAGGTGATTGATTTGAACGATATATAACACAATATCGACAACCTTGAAAACGTGCTCTTGTTAGATAGAACATGGCAAACAACAACACTGGACCGGGAGTGAAATGTGGATTTGATAACCTCAAGCTTTTAGGGTGACTTGACCCATCGCTACGTATTTCCCAGCTTCTGCCTTTCGCCAACGCGGCTAATATAAATCATCCTTGAATCTATTCAACGTATCTCGTTCAACCCATTTTATTCAAACGTATAGTAGGTCTTGCGTTATTCGAATCCAAAGGGACTAACAAAAAATTGGAGATGTTACATTATTTTGGTTTGGTTTTATGTTCTTTACTCTTACAGTAACTACATATATAACGAGAATGATTGAGTAAATAAGTACTAAACACTACGTAATAGGAATGTATTATTACTTTTTTCCAGCTTCGGCGAATGTTCATTTTGACTATCCCCGTCGTGTATCCGCTCTCACTCTCTCACTCTCTCACTCTCTCACTCTCTCACTCTCTCACTCTCTCACTCTCATGGGGACTCATATTAACCTTTACACTAGACACATGCGGGCTTCTTGGTGTGGTCAGCAGACTCACAAGGCCTTCCACGGCAACACATACATGAAAGACAAGGGAAAAACTACAATGCCCACGGCGGGACTAGAACCCGTGACCCTTCAGTCCGAGGCGCTGAGTCGGCCGACTCTCTAACCAACTCGATGTTCCATGTCGACACGTAATTTGCTCTAGTATAATAAACATTTAAACAAAATACAATTTAAAATCGTTTACAAATCTGCTGTATCAAAAATTATTCAATTATAGAACTCTCGAATGCACAACCGCAGAATATTAATTTTGTAAAATCAAAGTTTTACAAAGAATTGCAAAATTTCTGATTGTTTTGTTTAGATCAGACTTTTCAAATTATAAAATTCAAGTAAATTAGTGAATGGAAAATAGCTTTTCTTACGTTGATTTGCAATTCAGTGTATGGACGAAATTAAGGCAAGTGACGAAGAGCCTCCGGTGGTGTAGTGTTAGGTGTTACTTCAGCTAACATCAGATGAATTTTCCATGTTCTTGTCTAATACTTATATCTTTATCTGAGTCCTCTCCACACCCTATAGTTTTGTGTATTGTAATGTGTTTTGTATCATTGGGTAAATCATCAGGTAAATCTTATACGAACTTAACTTGAGCAATTTTCGTAAGGAATCCTGCTTTTTACCTTCCTTAATTCGTACAATTACGAATTAAGGAAGGTAAACTTCGAATTATACATAGTCTTTTTCACTGATTAGATAGGAAGGTTCGGCACAAATATTTGAATTATCCATGAATAACAATTATGAAAGTTAGAATTACCATGTTTAGTTGTACTATTTTCCCAAACACTTACTGCACTATTTTTACTTCGCTATGCGAGTCAAAGTTTATATCGAGTCTCTGTCCTTTGACTTAAGAAATTAACATAAAATATCATTATGCCTAACCAACCCATACAACTTCCAACGTATTTTTTTGACCAAAATCTTTTTATAATTGGAAATGCGCCATTCTCATTAGAGCTAAGAAACTAAATTCTCTGG
Organism: Gryllus bimaculatus; assembly: GCA_017312745.1. Classification (NCBI taxonomy): domain Eukaryota; kingdom Metazoa; phylum Arthropoda; class Insecta; order Orthoptera; family Gryllidae; genus Gryllus; species Gryllus bimaculatus. Next base: position 5,060,339 of record BOPP01000022.1, read on the forward strand.
TTCCCATCACTCGTTCTTCGCTTTCGTTCATTGATTGTAAGACGTCGGAGTCGATTTGTTGCGATAAGGGCTGAGATACGACGTTTATTTACAATTTGTTCGTACATGTGAACAATAGTAAGTTATGTTGACTTGCATAACCAGGGATGAGTGGAGACGATGCTCAATAATAACTATTCATTAATAGAGTTGATACATAAATAACTGTTAAACTGTAATCTCTGTGGTTCAAATCCAGAGTCATATATTTCAAGTCGTCTCATTTTTAAACTATTATCTAACATATTTAGACAAAATTATTGGATAGATTTTGTAAATTTTGACTATTTACACATTTTTTTCTTCATCAACTGTTTTAGTTTCTCCTGTGAATATGAGGCGAATGCCGGAGCAGTACCATCCTCTCTCTACCCCCTCCCACACACTCTCACATTAAGTACACAACTCCATATGTTGGGGGTCCAGTTCACAGCATAGAGCTTGTCCTAGTGTGCGGCTTGAGGAGATATCTGGATGGGGAAACCCCGCACGTTGATGTGGAGGTGGGCGCCGGACCTCACCATATAGCGGTGAAGAAATCACCGATACCTTTCGGTATAAAAAAATTACTATTGTAACGGGACTAATTACTTGCGTTGGCCTGCGTGAAATCATCAATGAAACTAGCAAGTCAACTGTTCTGCTGCTTGCATTTGGAAATCAATATGAATCACTCGAGATCAAAACAGATTAAAATCGCCACCGACACCTTCAGAGGGAAAACATGCACTGTACTTGTGGGACTAATGATCCTAGCCGTTGACGCGCCCGCGATCAGTAATCAGTCAATCAATCAATCTACTTGGGAAAAAATCATAATCCTCACGTTCTTAATGGTTCTTACATACACAAAATAATCAGTCAATTATTATCTTCCCTCCTCTATTCCCTCCTATTCTTCTCCCTCCGCTCCTCTTCCTTTCCCTCCTCTTCTCTTCACTTCTTTCCTCTTCCCTTCTCTTCCTTCCTCTTCCCTTCCCTTCCCTTCCTTTCTCTTCTCTTCCCCTCTCTCGTCTTCTCTTCCCCTCTCTCGTCTTCTCTTCCCCTCTCTCGTCTTCTCTTTCCCTCTCTCGTCTTCTCTTCCCTCGCCATCCCCCCCCTGGCGCGGCCGCTCAAGAATCTCGGGCATCCGCGAGGGGGCGGGGCCCATCCGTTAGCGCGCATTGTCCCGATTACCCCGCTCCCCCTCCCCCCGACGCGCCGCCGGCTGGCAATTTGTCGGCGGCGGATCGTCGCCGTTAATCTTCTTCATAATAAACGCGCGCATCCTGGCGCAAGAAACAATTTAACGCGCGGAGGCCGGCGGGCGGGGCGGCTGCCGGCGCGGCGCACGGACGCGCCCAAATGGCCACGTTGGCGGTGGGAGGGTGGGGGAGGGTGACGGCAGTGACTGTGCGGTTTGGTGAAGGTGAGGTTGGGGGCAGAACGACCGCTCGTATTGCAGGTGATTTTTCGAATTGGACGTTTTGTTGGAACGTGTGACCGTATTTGGTATTGGAAGCTGTGGATGTAATGGTAACTGCGGCCGTGGTTTCAAGGTATTTTTATTGTTGTCGTGGTGATGGTTGTGGTTTTTATTGTGAGAGCGGTATTAGTAGATAGTCACTCTGTCTTCGTAATCTTTACTACGTATAGAATACGAATTAAATGGAAATAAATAATTCCACTTGTGAAAATTATGCGGAGTGTAATTCTGAAAGTATGGATAATGAACTGACGTAACAGCACTACAGCAAATGTGATCTCAGTGATCCTCTCCTTACTGACATAGTTCCGATGAAGGGGTCGATAAGAAATTCGTACAGAAATTTATTGCGGCAATCATTACGATTTATACACTACTGTGTGTAAATGAAGTGGTTGGTTTAAGGTAGGAGTCAGAAGGAATGATATATTAATGATAATTGCTTCTCGTTTTGTGAGAAGTACTACGTCTCTTAGTAGATGAATATCGTACTTTCCTGAAACATCTTATTCCGAATTATTCATAATATATACAAGATTAAAAAATGTTACTAAAATAAAATAGTTTAAACATACACTGCTCATATCTATGAACATACAACTAATGAAATCAGTCGTAGGGGAGAATCAGGTAATCAGAAGTAGGGGAGAAAAAATTAAATAAAAATACTCGAGAAGAAAACAATAATTTCAAATCCATTAGTTCATAGAATTGAAGTGCACGCATAGATTTTTTCGTAATTTTCGGTTCTGGGTGACCAATTGTGATACGCGATGAAACACTTCAATGCCCCTTCTTTTATTCATCTGCCTACTCTAAATGCGTAATAATAGACCCTGTTTTTCGTTTAAACGAAATGATTGGGTACCTCACTGAAAAGCATGAATTATGCGCCCTGAAAGGAAAGTTTTAATGCGTCATCACCTGACTAGCTTATTGTTAGTGGATGAAAAGATTCAAGTGACTATAAGCAGGCGGGGAGAAGAAAAGTTCCTAGTCATCGTGTTTGAATGCTTTTCTTCTGTAAAATGCGTACGATTACTTTTATTTTTAACATACCAAATACAAATTGCATGAATGGGATGCTTTTTTTCTATACTCAGCGTGCGCGTTAATCGACTGTTACTTTGTAATCAGCTTCATTTTAATACAGGGATATAAATAACCATTGTAGCATATTTAACGTGTTTTTCTGAAGGCCATGAAAGTAGTTCATGTTACAAATAAAAAAAATCAAACCAAGAGTGGAAATAATTATTTGGATATATTATTTGTTTTGTGGGCACTGAAGTCTGCTGCTGCCTCTGTCAACTCCTATAATTATTGGTCTCGTAAGTGTAATGAATGTTGCACTCTCGGAGGTGGAGGTTTTCCTTGCCTGCTAAATGAGTAATTCGGCACCAACCTACATGTCGGTTAGCGGGGGTCAATACACTGTTGATATTTGTGACAGAGAGGCACCTTCCCAACAGAGTCAAACTCCAAACTCGACCCGACTGGTCGCCAAACATGGGTGGTAACTTCGTGCCTTAGTGTGTGTGTGTGTGTGTGTGTTAATGTGAGTGTGTGTTAATGTGAGTGTGTGTTAATGTGAGTGTGTGTTAATGTGAGTGTGTGTTAATGTGAATGTGTTAATGTGAGTGTGTGTTAATGTGAGTGTGTGTGTGAGTGTGTGTTAATGTGAGTGTGTGTGTGAGTGTGTGTGTGTGTGCGAGTGTGTGTGTGCGAGTGTGTGTGTGCGAGTGTGTGTGTGCGAGTGT